>OY747707.1:36224370-36389370 GCA_963556495.2 Valencia hispanica | reverse complement strand
GGACAAGAATACACGAGACTGCAGCTCATCTTAAATACTGCAGCCAGAATCCTGACCAGCAACAAAACTTGCTTCACTTTGAAATACAAATAAGATTGTGTGAGTTTGTCTTCATGGTTCTATGACATTTCATTTTAGGAATTGGTTGTTTAAAGTCTAGAGAGTCGATTTTTAGAGAACCAGCCACTTTATATCTTGAACAGACGGCACAGATGTTAATGGAAGTGCATGTAACATTTGGGTTAGAGAAAATGTGCCATGAGTCAAATGAATAATGTAACAGTGAGTGACCGGTCTGGGCGGCATGCAGGCCACTTGATCACCCAGACTCTTTTATTACAGAGCCATGCTGTTGTAGCCTGATACCAGACTGAATATTTCACCTCTTGCCTTCTGTTTACACAGAGCAGAGACAGATATAAAGGTCTGCAACTGGGTACAACTGCGTTTCACTGTGACAAGAGCCATCATTCCAGGCAACAAATGTGGCATATAAACCTGATAAATTAAGTTTAACTCTAATGTCAACTTTCCTTGTACCAAAAGGAAAACGAGATTCATGGTACACTTTTCCTTGAGCTCTGTTTTTCATGGTCTTTTGTCTTTCAAAGTTCATACCCATCTCTTTCATAACCAGAAATTCAAAATTAAGAATTTCTCACGACATGTTCAAATATTTGCTAAGTAATTGACATTAGGTGATATTTTTTTGCATGTTAAGCAGCAACTTTATCGATTTGCCATGAGGCATTCTTTACTGAACATTAATCATTGAATTAACACCAAAACATTTTGAAATCCTCATGGATCACGTAATAAAATTATAAATAAAAAAAATCAAAATAGTCAAATTAGTTTTGCAGAACATTTTATCCTGCCTGTCATGTTCTTAAGGGTTCAGCAATGCAATATAACAATACATTTCTAGATTCTTTTTATCTGATAACTTAAATTGTTTTCATAATTTTTAGGGAGAAGCACAGAATAAAAACTGCTTCTAGAATAGTCTCCAATGGGTAAAAACAATATCCGTCTTTCACCTGTTTAACCTAGAAAGAAAGATATCCAGGGCATATGGACCTTGTTTGTATAATACATCATATACATTGTGAAATTAAAATAAAGTGGCCTTTTTATGTGAATGTTTCCCATTTCTTTTGTGTATTTCAATATAAGCACTTTCTGCTTCATTAATGTTCTACTCTGCTATGATGAAGAGACACTCATGATAAAGTACAGCATCCTGAATTCGGGTTTTACTTATTTTGCAGCCACAGCTTTTAATGTTATTTTACACACATTTTTCAACTTTGGTTTCATAAACACGTGCATTTGACCCCAAAGCTACAAGATTTAGGTTTAAAGTAATTGTTTGATTTTGCCTTCATGCTTCCTTTGGAAGGAAGTAATATTCAAGTTCTGAAGCCAGAGTCTTGACTTCAATCTGAAGGACAATCTGTGGAGACAGTGAAAGATTAGGGTGATGGCAAGGAGGCCTTCCAGCATCAAAGCTCATCACCAAAAATAAATCATCAAACAACGCGTGAAAACACACAAACAGCCCTTCACCAATTTATAAAGGGTTTCATTTCTGTAAAGTCAAAGATTTTTCCATCAGTTAAGGTCATTTTACGATAAAATATATATTTTTTCAAAACCGGTACCTCTTTTACATCGCTTTATTAGCCTTTGAGAGCAGCCAGTACAATTAGAAATGATTTTTTTTTTTTTGTTGATAAAAATAATTTTGCATCTAAATCTGCAAGGTCAAGGATTGGGGCTAACTTGTATAAGTGATACAGTTGGATCTGTTGTAGGTGTTTTGAAGACTTAATGCTGGATTTAAATGCTTTTAAAACCTGTTGAAGACCAGAACATTTACACCCCAGAATCGTCAAAGCAACATGTCTTATTTTGCCATCACTGCATTTGTTTTGGTAATATCTCAAGCTTCCACAGATGGATCTATACTTCGACTTCGTATGGATGTAGAGAGTCTGCAAACAGCAATTTTTAAATCTATCCACAGAACCTCAGTTTGATTAGGGTCTGGACTTTGACCAGGCCATTCTGAACCATTCTATCGTCGTTCTGGCTGTAATTTCCGTGTCCTGCAGGAAGGTGAACCCCTCACCCCGACATCAAGTCTTTCTTAACCTCTAACAGTTTTGCTCTTTATGTATCTTCTCCCATCTTATCAACTCTGATAGCTTCCTTCGCTTTACTGAGGAAGAACATCCCCACACCATGATGCTGCCACCACCATATGCCACTGCCTACTGTGTGTTCAAGGTGATGGACCACTGAAGCCTTCATAGAACACCAGTATTCACAGGGATAACATCACACACAAGTTGGACCCTATCTACTAGTTAGGTGACTTCTAAACACAGTTCACTTAATGTTATTTGGGGTATCAGTGAAGGGGAACACAAATGTACAGCATAATTCTCCTGTTTTCATTCGTAAAAACATGGTAAAAACTATGCACCATTTTCTCTCCACTTAATTCACATAAGTGGACTACTTTCTGTTGGTCAGTCACATAACATACCCATTAATATATGGAATTTTGTGGTTGTGTGTTACGTTAATACCATTTTATTTTTCACAGTTGATATAATTCTGCAAGCTAACAAATAATTTTTAAAAATATGCTGACACATGATCCAAAAAAGGAATTATTCATGAATTATTTGCTTATCTGTGCATTTAGTGTTTCTTCTGACTGAAAAGCTTCCCTTAGTTGGATCTATAGTTTAGCCTTTAAATATCCATGTGTCGATTTTGCTTTTTCACGACTTTGAAGGCAAATCTAATGTTTTGGAGTCCGCATTAATTTGACAAAGCACGTTTCTTATTCAACACCATGGTGCAAATTAAATCCCTCTTAGGTTTAATAAAATGCATTGTCCGTCATGACTGCATGGATGACTAACCCGTTTTTACTGTAGTGACAGTGTACAAACTGGTTTGTTTGCATATTATTGTTTTATTTTTATTTTTTTTAAGAAGCCTATTTTGAATATATTGCACTATCCTGGTCGCGTTTGTTTTATTTTCATATAACTTACAAAACCCTCTAGTGCGCATGTAGTAGTGTTTTCAGTGAAGTACGAGGGGTCTATATGTTCTTCCGCCGCTCAACAAAAACTCCAAGCTGTCAGCATAGGGACCGTATTTGTGTCCGATACGGACGGCGCCGTTTGATGCTGCAAAGAAACAAACAGCGCAACCTGCGGGCGGGACAGTGACGCCGTGCGGCTGCATCCGCGAAGGGCGCAGCGCAGCGCGACCAGCCGCGGAGACGTTTCTGGGTGTTTATTTTTTCTCTCCCCCCCCCCCTCCCCCCCCCTCCCCTGCACCCGTTATTATCGCCATAGCGGCTCGATCTGACACAACACCACAATGGAGACCAAACCGGTCATCACATGCCTTAAAACGCTCCTCATCGTCTACTCCTTCGTGTTTTGGGTATGTATTCTTTATTTTCTACCCTTCTCTTATTCCTATTAGAGAACAAATCTCGCCGCGCCGCCGCTTCTGCTCTGCGTGTTTTTGTTGTGCGTGATGAAAGGCCGCTCGGTGCCAGCATCATCGATGGACCCGTGCTGTCGACTGACAAAAATCACGGACAGAGACAAATAACGCCGCTGCCCTTAGCGTTTGTTTCTAAATGCAATCGCCCGCAGTAGCCCCCGTTTATGTAACCAAGGTGGGGGGACTATGGTTGCACATTTGTTGGCAGCTGGGCGTCAGCGCGTTTCTCTCGCATCGTAGCATCATGGTCGGCGTGAACGAGGTGGATGTCGTTAACTGGAGATAGGGGGGAATTACAGAAGAGCAGCATTAAAGGCCCTGAATATGGCACTGGTCCGTTTTCTGTCGGATATTGTGCATTTTAGGGATTGCTCCTTTAGCTTCTTAAAGGGCCCTTTATTATCCAGTCTCAGCGCTGGAATGTAGCCCACTTTCACTTTGAGTGGGGTTATTCCCACAGGAAATGTTGTAGTCTCTGCATACGCTGAATATATGTATATTGTTCAAAGCTGCCGTTTTACTCTACCCTACCATACCAACATATGACGCTCTGTAGCTCAAACACATTTCAATATTTAACGTTGTCAATTTCTCACATGAAACTAGTTTTGGAAACTGTTCACTGTTTTTTAATTTTATTTTATTCTTGTGATGCTCATGTTGAGAGTTTGAAACATTTATTGTTTTTCATGTGAGGTTAGTGGGTTTTAGAGCGACTTTCAATGATGGCTTTTATAAAAAAAAAAAAAATTAATATATATTCAATTCAATTCAGTTTATTTATATAGCGCCAATTCACAACAGATGTCATCTAAAGGCACTTAACAAGAAGTCATTTCAATACATTTATACAAACATTCCAATCAGTTAAAAAGTTTCCTATTTAAGGAATCCCAGCAGATTGCGTCAGTCATTGGCGTGAGGTTGGGCCCCGTTGATGCAGACTTTCCAACCACAGCAATCCTTCAGCAATCCATCATACTGAGCAAGCATGTAGCGACGGTGGAGAGGAAAAACTCCCCTTTAACAGGAAGAAAGCTTCAACAGAACCAGGCTCAGTAGGAGCGGCCATCTGCCACGACTGTCTGGGGGTTTGAGAAGACAGAGTAGAGACACAGAAGGAACAGAAGATCTGATATAAGAGAACTTTCTATGTTACAGAAAGTAAAAAGTTTATAACAGGACACAGTGTTACTGGGAGGATCATCCCAGTCGATGCCCCCCGTCCAACAGGGCATTGCAGCCAAGCAGGATACCAGACCAGGTATATCTTCTATGGAGAGAAAAACACACTGTATAATATATAATATATATAATATATAAAAGTGTTTATATAAAATATATATATATATAATATATATATATATATATATATATAATATATATATATATATATATATATTTTTTTTTATTTTTTATTTTTTTTTTTACCTAAATAGACATGTATTGATGATGATGAAAAATGTAATTTGAATCCAAAAATGTTGATTCTTTAAAAGTGTGGTATTTGTTCGGTCGTGTGACAGTGACAGTGATGCAACGCAGTATTGTGGGATTTTTAACTGAAGCAGAGACCCAATGTCTGCTTTGCTGTTGTTGTATTTAATAGTGTTAAAAGGGTAGAAAAATGTATATAATATAAATTATAATGGTAAATATCAGTTATCCGCCATAACAGCAATATTAATATCGGATATCGATATCGTCCCAATTGTATTTTATTTTTATCAGTGCATCCCTATTTTTTTTGCTTATTTCTTTTCATTACCATGTGATCCCCTAAGTCTGAGACAGTTATGGAAATAGTCAGGTAATAATTTGTATTGTTGCCACTATTACTTTGTGTTTACAGTTGTGATGTTGTATACTTACAGCTAAAGCAAAAAAATAAAAAATAATTATATATCTATATATATATATAGATATAGATATATAAATTACACCACATTAGTAGACAACTTGGGAAAAGTACATAGACAGACACAGAATAGGTAAATCTGGTGACACGGTTGTTGAGAGAAAAGTGCTGATGTATGTTTTTCCACAGAAGGATGTTAACTCTGGTCAGAACCAGAGCAGAACTTATGTCTAATTGTCGCAGGAGTCCTACTGTTTCTAATTATGGCGTCTCTCTCAGGCAGTCATTTGCAGAGTGACCCGGCTTTACTTTCTTTGGTCACTGTTCTTGGTGCTTGGTGGTTGTGTTGTATTACATCATTATTGTCCAAAATCCTTGCCACACTTTTTAAAATAAACTCACCAGATAAAGCCCTCTTTGTAATTCAGCAAGCAGGAGTTATTTGACGTATATTTGTGACAATCCCATAAATGAGTGGCAGTTTGAGTTTGGCTGCTTGGTTTATCCATCAAACTCCTCCAGTTTTCAGCAGCTTAAAATAAAACCCCAGAGCATTTACAGAGTTTTTGATTCAAATCGAACCAAGACCAAATGAAAAAATATATTAGGATTTGTAAGGCAGATGTTTAGAGTACCATGGTAACAAGTCTGAGATGAAAGGGAAGAAAGTCTGTTTCCTTTAGAGTGTTTACTACTCATTTATCTGCACCATCTAGCTATCTTGCTGTTCTACAGCCGGGGAAGCAAAACATAAGACACGCCCTGCAGTATAATGCAAACCAGTGCAGCACTATGGGATGTCTTTTTATTTTCCCAGCATCTTGAGTCAGTACATCTGGAGGATGTTTATAAAGGTGCTAAACTGCAATTCATAAACAGGATTTGGTTAACATACAAAGCTGCATCCATCATTCAAGGATTGTTATTTAGCTTATTGAATCAATTCTGTAAGACTGCAGTTAAGGATCACGAAGAGAAGTTATTTTATAAGAACTGACCATAATTTAGATTGAACTTCTCTGTCTGTCCTTTTTTTTAAAATGTACTCCTTGGATTTGATCTTTTCTGAGTATAAATTCCTTGGTGTGGACTGTGGACCCACTGGAGATGATGCGCAAAGAAGAAATCTTCATAAAACCAAGAAAATTATGGAGATCCCAGAACATCCTCTTCGTGGACTATCTGACAACAATAGAGTGTCTTCAGTCTGAGGCTTCTTCAGTTTCACTGCAACACAGACCGCTACAGAAAATCCTTCCTGCCTACACCCATTATGATCTACAACTTCTTGAGGAATTAATTAGTATGACCTACAACAACACTTAATTTCCCTCTGGGATCATTAAAGTAGTTTTGAACTGAATTTAACTGTAAGTAAGTAAAGCTTTATTTATGTAGCACCTTTCTAGAAATAATCACAAAGTGCTTTACAGTAAAAACATTACAACAATCACAGAACATATCAAATCAGAAAGTAAAAAAATTAGGCAAAAGCAATTTTAAAAAGATTGGTTTTAAGCTGCTTTTTAAAGGAAAACTCTGAATCAGCAGTTCTCAGGCTGAGAGGAAGGTAATTCCAGAGAGAGGGAGCCACCACTGCAAAAACGCTGTCACCTTTAGTTTTTAAACAGGTCTTCTTCACAATGAGCAGATGCTGATCTCTGGATCTTAAGGATTTGCTGGGGATGTAAGGCTGCAAAAGCTCGCAAATGAAGACAGGTGCAAGATCATTTAAAGCTTTGTATGTTAAAACCAATATTTTCAAATGCACTCTGTATTGAATGGGGAGCCAGTGCAGCTGAGACAGTAAAGGGGTGACAAAAAATGAATTGAATTTACTCACAAGACCAGCTTTTCTCCAAGGATCTCCAAATTATAACCCTTGCTAACTTTTCATCTCAGAAGTTTTCTTCTGAATTCTAATAGTAATCCCCAATTAATCCCAGTTATGAAATCTCACATAAACAATAGTTATTTTTATGAGTTAGTGAAGCCTCATTGGGATTCAATCACTGTTGAGATAATGTGCTAGTTTTCCTATGCCGCATCAGATCAGGAACAGTCCTTTGCTGACTGCAAAACTCTACAAAGTGTAAACATAACATTATGGCCACTGTCAGATACCCAATGCTTTACATAATTATTTGATTCACTGAAGGGCTGATACTAAGGCAGCTTATCCTGTAGATAATCATAGATTTAGAAGCTGTTAATTATGATGCTGCATCGCGCTGTTTTCGCAAACCGAAAGTAACACCGGTACTTAAACTGGACGGGATCTACTCAAGGGACTATGGGAAATGTAGTAGCAACGTGTTTAAAAAAAACCTCCCTAAACTAACCACTTTTCAATCAATGTACATAATTTATTGTCACATTAAATTGTTTTCAATGCATGGAACTGTACTTTCATGGATTAGTCTGGAATATATAGCTAGGGATCCTAATATTTTCAATAAAAGTGTTTATTTAAAACTATAATCTTAGAATTGGTTAAACAAAGCAATCTTACAGCTAGCCCTAGCTTGTTGCATAACATGTCAACATGGTATGTTATGCAAAACAGCCAGTGGGAGCAGTGACAGCTGTCTTGCAAAGATGGAAATGTCACCTCCGTTTTTGTTCTGTTTTATTTAATGATGACTTTAAGTGACATCCCTAAAAAAAGAAAACAAAGTAAGTGGGCCTGGGCCCACTCAGGTCCACCCATAGCCCCGCCCCTGACATCAAGTTGCATTAAATGTTTTTTTTCTGTTTTAATTTTCTTGGAGGTCATGTAAGGATAGGTCGTTTTTGCTCCGAGTTTGAATGTCTGGAGGTTTGTTGTCTGGAGGAGCATTTCTGTATGTGAATGGTCAAAATACAAATGTTTATGCTACATCCCCAAAGAACCCTGCACGCACACATTCATACTTAAGGAAATTTAGAGACCAATGAACCTAACAGTCATGTTTTGGGACTGTAGGAGGGAGCTGGAGTACTTGGAGAGAACCCACGCATGCACAGGGAGAACATGCAAACTCCATGCAGAAAGACCCCAGTGTTAACAACTGTCCACTGTGCAGCCAAGGAAATACAATTGCTATAATTCATGATTCTGGATTTTAGTGATTAGATCGGATGACTCTTGATTATTTTTAAAAGTGATACAATTTGATCTGTTGTGTAGATTTTAAGACAAAGCATTACAACTGTGGCAAGAGCCGGGTACACCCTGGACAGGTCGCCAGTACAATCAACCATGCATGAACACACACTCATACCTAAAGGCATTTTAGAGGGACTCATTAACCTAACAGGTCATGTTTTTGGACTGTGGGAGGAAGCCAGAGTACCCAGAGAGAACCCACGCATGGACGAGGAGAACATGCAAACTCCATTGCAGAAAGATCTCAAGCTGGGATTCAAAACCAGAACCTTCATTGCTGCAAGGCAGCAGTGTCATCAAATGTGCCATTGTGTAGTGCCAACAAATTGCCATAATTAACTAGCCTGGCTGTCGCCAGACTAAGTTCAAGATTGAACTAGTCTGGGGAGTCTGCGATGTAATTTCTACTGCACAAGAGGCGTGACCAACGGGCATAGTTCAAATGACTCTTTACGCAATAGGATAGAGCATTCACCAATCAGACCATCGATCCAGGTGACGTACTTTGCCGAGCGACGCGAAACTCCAGACAGGAAACTTGTCAACAAACGTGGATAGTTTGTAGGATTGCGGTCTGCAGAAGCAGCAATGGCAGAGAACTTTTAAATCTTTTTAAACAGCAGCGACTGCAGCGTCAACGGATAGCTGTGCTCTGGTGGCTGCCATGACCAATGTAAACAACAAGCTGCTTGCCGACTTTTCCGTCGCTTCTCTGACGTCATCGTTTTGAACCCACCAATAGCGCGCAAGGCGGATAAGCCTGGTTGTGATTGGTTCCAGAAAAACTGGATAGGCTGTAGCAGTAGTTTAATGTGTGGGTTTCCAGACTGATCTGCAGGGCAGAATCAAACTGCCGTCAGATCAGGCTGGCGAAAGCCAGGCTAATAATCAACATTTTTATGGCTTTAGTACATTTCTTCTGACCAAATTCCCTTGATACAACACAAATTCCTCTGCTTCTTTTTTCAAATTCAATTCAAATTTATTTATAAAGCACATTTAATACAACATGGTTGCCCAAAGTGCTGGACAAGTAATAAAAAACAATAAAAAGAATTAATAAAGGAATAAAATAAAACAGCAAGAGAACAACAATAGTTGTAGCTAAACACATTAAAAATCACAATTCCTATCACAAATAGATGATAAAAAGAGTCTGAGCGACATGAATATGGAGCGGCAACCCGTTCCACAATTTAGGAGCAGCTACTGAGAAAGCTTTGTCACCCCGGGATCGGAGCCTTGACATAAGAACCTCCAGGAAGAACAGAGAGGACGACCTTAAAGTCCTAGCTGGAACATGGTGGTGCAACAGCTCAGACAAATAAGAATGAGCAAGGCCATTTAACGATTTCAAAACAAGTAATACAATTTTGAACTGGGTTCTATAACTAACGGGCAGCCAATACAAAGAAACAGGGACAGGGGGTAATATGCTCATGGCGTCTACCATTGAACTACCTTGTTGAAAGTGTGCTATACAAATAAAATAAAATTGCCTCACCACACGTCAATAAACGAGCTGCTGCATTTTGAGCGAGCTGTAAACGATAAAGAGATGATTGTGGTAGTCCAAGGTACAGGTAATTACAGTAATCAAACCGAGACATAAGGAGATGGATGACCTTTTCAAATTAATTTTTAGGCAGGTAGGGCTTAACCTTACCAAGTAGCCTCAAAAAGAAAAAGAGCTTATCTGTTGATCTAATTTAAATGAGTAATCAATTCCTACTCTGAGGTTCTTGGCATGCCAACGAGTGTAGGAGGTTAGTGGACCAAGAACTTTGTCAACGTTGTTTAAAAGCTCAGGTTTACCAAATAAAAATAATTTCAGTTTTCGATTCGTTTAGACTTTAAAAAAAATATGATGCCATCCAAGCTTTTAAGTCTTTAAGACAGTTTAACAATTTGGTACAGTCACCCTCAGATCTCAATGGGAAATAGATCTGATAGATTTCTTTTCTAGAAATAAATTCATTTAATTAATCTGGAAGTGATTTACCTGTCAATAATAGTTTTAAGGCCTCATTAGTATGCCTGCCACACTCTCTGTAAACCCTGGCTAATATGATTGAATACCTTTTTGCTGGGTCTGATTAAAGCTAAATGTTATAGGAAAGCTGATTTCAGCCTTCGAGTCCTGCGGGGCTGAGAATCAGAGCTGAGCAGAGCTGCTGTCACAGACAGGAACTTTTTATATTTAGTCTGGATTGGTTGGTCCGCGAGCACTCTCTTCCATCTACAGCATCGGGTTTCAGGCAGCCAGTGTGGAGGAGAGTGTCAAATCTTGGCCTGGTGGGGGGGAGGTCTCCATAACCCCCCTGAGGGCGGAAAAGATGGCTCGAAATAGGAGAGGCCTCCAGGTCTCGGGCCTACGTTCGTTGTACTGTCTTGAAGCTAGTCGTGGCAAAAAAAAAAACTCTCAAGTGCGAAGAAGTGACACCATTCTTTAAATACGCACAAGCACGGGAGATGCAGAAATGTGGAGCAGGTGTTGGAGTCTGCTCCTTGTCTTTCATGAGCATATTCTGTTATCGCACCTTCTGTTTCTTTATTAGGCTTAGGGGGAGGCGAATGGAAAGGGAATGGAAGGGAGGGGGTGACCTGTTTTAAACTCTGTGGTGTAACCACGGTGGTCGGCGTTGAATTTCAAACAAAAAAAGGGGGGGGGGGGGGGGGGGCTGAGAGGCGAAGAGGGGTTGTGGGGCTCAAAAAGGGAGGAAGACAGAGTGTCTCAGGGTGTTTGGAATTCAGCCTGAATAATCCTCCCCAATATTCCTCAGACTTGAAATCCTCAGCGGCTTTGAGAGCTGCACTCAGACAATGACACCAACTAGTTTATTTGTATGTAGCGGCAGCTGTTTGGAGGACAGGATCATGTACAACATGATTAAAGAGATTATTATAATCAAAGGTAATACTCACTGACATCGCAAACCGTGCTGGCCTGCTCAGTCACTGTTAATAGAAATACTAATATTATTACTGACAAATTGAATCGTCGGCCTAATCCCTTTAGTTTATCAGCGCATGAGCTAAATGGAGTGTATGGCTTACTTAAGGTGCATTAGATGCTTTGTGTATTTGTTAGACGTTGGGAGATTTCTAAGAATAATAATAATAAGCCCCTATCTTTTAAATATAGAATTAAATTAAATCTTTACATTAGTGACTGGAAAATATGTGGATTTTAAAAAAAAACAGAACCATGCTGTTTTAGGGAATTTTTTACAGTCAACAAAAATGATAAAGTGCCTTAATTTCTTTTTCTCTCGCTCTTTCTTTCTTTCTTTCTTTCTTTCTTTCTTTCTTTGTAAACAACAAAAATGTCAACAACACAAAATGCAAAATTAGGTGAACCTCCGCTAAGGATTGCCATGTGTTTTGCTCCATCCATCTTTACATCAACATTGATCAGTTTCAGTTTCCCAGCTGAGGAACATCTTCCCCACAGCATAATGGTGCCACCACCATGTTTCTGAGTAGTTGGTGCTGTTACGTCGATGTGCACACTTAATGTTTGGAATTTTCAATCTTCTCATTTGACCCCTCCTCATTTAGGTATTTTGGACCCACATATGAGTAACAGCATAGATAATGTCTTCGACATTTAATAACATTCTAAAAGTCTTTGAATATGATTCATTTTTATTGCAGCGATGTAATCCTAACCTGAAAACTTGATGAAGATAGAACATTCAATTTGAGAGCAGAAATAAACATTTCAGCTGTGTGTGACGACATCCTGTGTGGGCTTTCTCACCTCTGCTTCTAACTACCCACAAGTTGTCAATAATACCCATTTTCAGCGCTTTTGCTTACTTAAAAAAATATTCCTTTATCAGAATAAGGCAAACACACACCTTTCAGTGTTGAAACTGAAAGGTAAAACAATTGACTCTAGTGTTACAGTAATATTAATAAGTAACTGAATATGTTTAGGCTTTTGAATAAAATAAAATATTTTCACCCTTTTTTTTAGGAAAATGTGTTAACCATAGCAGCACTGGGTTAATCTTCAGTCGAACTATTCATTTCGAGACATGATTATGGCTTACTATTTCTGCCTGTTCTGCAAATGTACATGTGTCCACTTTGATTTGCAACACATTATTAAAGCCACTTACTGTGTAGCTGTATCAGATATTCGCCAAAGTTTCTGGCTGTATGAATAGTTGTTAGCCTCTTTTGCAGTGCATCAATAAGTGCTCAAACACTCATCTTTTAACATTTATTTTCAAGTCTACCTGCAGATTTAGGCCCGAACTTTGACTAGGCCATTCTAAAACATTGATCTAAACCGTTCTGCTTAAAGGTAAATCTCCACTCAGGTGCTTTGCAGCCTCCTGGATTTCCCTACTTGACCACCCTTCATTTAAATCCATCATCCTGTGAGGTCTGACTAACTTCCCTGTCCCTGCTGATAAAAAGCATCCCCACATGATGACACTACCACTGCCGTGTTTTAGATTAATTAGCGGTTTTGCATGTAAACCAAAAAGATTTATTCTCATTTGACCAGAGAAGCTTATTCCATGTTTATTTTTCCCAGTAAAAGCTACAGCGGCTAATTTTGAAGAACACCTACAGAATCTACAGACAGAAACAAACGGGGCAAGCTCCAGTGCATTAAATAGCAATAATTCTGTTCATTTTCGCCGCTGAACAGCACAGTTTAGACAGAAGGGAAGAGAGTGTAGCGCTCATTTCAGTTTTAAAGGTGCCGAGAATATTAGCACAGAGTGTTCCTTTTGTAATCAGAAGGTCTGGCAGCTGGATGTTGAGCAGCCTCCTCTTTAGCAGACAATGGTTAGCAGGATGAGGCATTCCTCGCCGGAGTCGGATCATCCACAGCCGTTCACCACCCCGCTCCGGTTCCAGCGCCTGCGAGACAACCCCAGCTGAGACACACACTGCTTCATCTGCCTCGAACAACGTGCTCTTTTATCCGCCGCATTCATTTGAAATGCTAAAAGAGGCGCAACAGGAGGAAGCGTCTCGCCTCTGATCAAAGAGCTCCTTTGATTTGATGTTCTCGTGCGTGAATGTAGGCATATTCACAGAGCAGGTGATTGGCACCTCGTGCTCCTGATGATTTTTTTTTACATTTTATTTTGTCTCCTATCTTCCGGCTCCTCCTCCTACTATAATTGCTCTCCTTTTTCTTCCACCTTGATCCCCATTTCTTCGTCTCTTCCCTTTGCATGCTGCAGAAACACAACTGTTGAAATAAGTGTAGAGATTAAGGCCTCCTTCCTGCTTTCATTGTGCTCCCTGTGCCGTATCTCTTTCCTCCATTTAGATAACAGGAGCCATCCTGCTGGCGGTGGGCGTCTGGGGGAAGTTGATGCTGGGCCCGTACATCTCCCTGATAGCCGACAACTCAACCAACGCCCCGTACGTCCTCATTGGCACCGGGACCGTCATTATCGTTTTCGGCCTGTTTGGATGCTTCGCTACCTGCAGAGGAAGCCCATGGATGCTGAAGCTGGTAAGAACCTGTAGCAGGAAGTTTGTTGGTGTTGTTTTGCAGCGAGAGTCAAAAGTACTCCAGACTGTGATTAATTAACCTTAGGTCACATGATAAAAGTATTAATGGCTTACCTTTATCCTGCGTGAAGATATGACTTATTCAGTAGTGCGCCAGTGGGTACCTTTTTCAGTTAATGCTGGTTGCGTGAGTGTGTTTAAGTGTGCGTGCACCGAAAGGCAAATGACATTCACCTGAAGGTTTTCGTGCTATCAGTGCAAATCTCCTGCTTTCTTTCCTCTTTGTGCAGTACGCCATGTTTCTCTCACTGGTCTTCCTGGCTGAGCTTGTGGCAGGGATCTCTGGATTTGTGTTTCGCCATGAGGTCAGAGTCACTTCTCTGCAGCTTTGTGCACAAATGTTGTGCAAGTCTGTGGATTAAGTGTGGGTGTGTGTGTGTTTCAATGCTGCAGATAAAGGGAACCTTTCGGAGGACTTACACTGATGCAGTCCTGAACTACAATGCTGAGGATGAGGCGAGCCGTGCTGTTGACAACTTGCAGCACAGGGTGAGTGGTAACACAAAGCTGAGTCACAGACTCGGAAAACGATACTGTCCACACTTTAAAAGGTTGGTTACCTTTGATGAAGGGCTTTACTGGCTGCCTCTTAAACACACATGTATTAGCAACATAGTCGACAAAGTAGCCTGCAATACACTCAAAACATTTTCCAAATCCTAATAAAGGAGCAGAGTGTCATGGTGTGGTTGAAGGAGGACACTAATGCAGGAGTTCAGGATGTCAGACAGTAAAATGTTTAATGGGGAAAAAATCCCAAAACTTTACAAGTAAACAGAGTACACAACAAAACAAATAGAGAGACTGAGAATCCAGTGGGGTGTGACAGAGAGGACTGTTTAAATACTGTGGAGGGAGTGAGGAATGATTGAGAAAATTCTGGGGACTAATTAGTGGAAAGTAGATGCAGGTGAGCGAGTGAGCAGGGAGATTAGAGATGAGTTGTAGCTTGGCAGGAAAGCAGAATGGCAAGGAGGAAACAGAGGCAAAACAAAGGAATAAACATAACACAGAAGAGAAGACTAGAGCGAAAATAATCTTAAATGCATAAGGCAAGACTAACACAGAGGAATAACTAAGAATGATGAAATCTAAGTAAATAGATAAAGGTAAAGAAACACAAGAGAAACTCAAGGTAAAAGCACCGATGGATAATGTCGTAACAGGTGAGAGGGGAGGAAAACAGAAGTATAACCACTGGGTAAAAGGAAATCAAATCAGAGAACGATAATTCAAATGAGAGAAATAAGGTAAAACAGATCTAACACAGAGGAATGAAAAGAAAATGATGGAAACTAAATGAAGATCCAAACCCGACCGCATGAAACTAAAAACACAAACAGCAAAGGATCATGACACAGAGATGGAGACTCTAGAACTTAAAGTCAAGTTGTGCTTAAGTTGAAAAATCTCAGATTTCATACTTGAAGTTCTAAAGACTGAAGTCTCAACTTGAACTCAAGGTCTTGGACTCAAGTCTCAGACTTCGACTTGTCATGCTTCGGTCACAAAAAAAAAACAACACAAAAGATGTTAGACTTGACTTAGACTTACCCTCTGAAGACTCAATTTTCAACTCAGAGTCAAAGTCTTGCAGTCCATTCTCAGACTTAGACTCAACTTGCCTTTAGGTTATGCGAACACTTCAGACTTGGATTATACTTATGCCCTAAAGACTTGAGTCTCAACTTGGACTCAAACTCTTGCACTCGAGTCTAAGACTGGTCACCATTCAGCTTCATGCTGCACAACCAAAGATTTCAGACTTGACTTAGACTGGTGTTCTAAAGCCTTGAGCTTTAACACAAAGCTCAGGTGCTCGAGTTTTCTAAGCCATCTTTATCCCATGCAAGTGGGTGAAAGCATGTGAGCTCAGATTATTTGAGTAAATGATTAATATGGTCCTCTCTGAGTCATCATAGAGTATACAAATTATTCTGGTTGTCATGGTAACTAACGGTGCACACAGTATATATAACGCTCTATAATGTTAGACAGTACCTTCAAGTTAAGGTGGTTCACAGCAACTTCCAATTTTTTTGTTAAACCATGGAGCAAGAAGATTGCAGATATTTTCCTGTTAAAGGGTGCATTTGATTTATTAACCAGGGACATTTGCTTAATGTGATTTATTAATGGATCATAACAACCTGTTCATGTTGTAAAATCCTATTTATGATCACAAGGATTTCTCGAAATAACGTCCTCATTCAATTACTTTGGATAATTTCAAAGCTAAATAAACCTAACTTACTTCTGAAAAACTGACTAACTATGAAACACATCTGGTAGTTTTTCACAATAAAAGCCCTTCATTGTTAACGTACTCAGAAATCCAATATTCATTTTCAGGACTCATTTGCTCACTACGTCATGCCTCACTGTTTATTCTGCAATTTATAGCAAAACTTTGAACATGTGTACTGCTAAGACTTGACAGCAGCTCTTTTAAATGCAAATTTACATCATTTGCTAAATCATAGAGAGGAAAACTGGCAAATTCTTTAACTCAAGAGTATGAAGAGGAAAAGCCTGTGCGTTTTTACTCATTTCTAGTGACAATCCAGTTTTGGTTTTATTTACAGCAGTACACTTAATAATGCAGAATAAAACAAAAGACTTACATGCAAAAAGAAATAATAATATGAAGGACTCGAGCATAACAGTTACATACTTCAGTTAAAAAGGTTCTCAGAGGCGTTTTGAATTCCCCTAGGATAATATAACGCTGTAGCTGAAGCAAGTTTTGCAGATGGCTCCAAATCCATGGCGTGGCATATGAAAAAGAGGATCTCCAAAGTTCTGTGTGGGTTCTGGGGATTTTTAAAATAAGCAAAATGGGAGTCATACCCAGTTGATGTCGGAAACAGGAGGTGACACATAAGGATAACAGTGATGAGTTGTAAAAGCAGAGTTTGTAATAAAATGCAAAGCACTATGATAAGCTGTATCCAAGCAGTGAAGAACAGAGGAAGCTCCATTTCTGTAAACTCTGAAAAGTTGTCTGTACTAGTGTTTTTATCATTTGAAAAAGCAGACCTTTAAGATTCATTTGCAGATGTTCTATATAGATAGTAAATGACTGATTGTTTCAATCCACATGCCCAAGTGTTTATATGACAACACCCAGAGCGAATTATTACCTTAGTCCGACTAAATTTGGATTTTGAAATGCATGTATACATCTTAGTCCGGCTGAAGTTGAACCGAACTGGTCTTCTCTTAATCTTACTAACGCACCCAGATAATGTGGTTAGAAAACCAAATTTCTCTGCGTGTAAACAGAAGAGGCAGCTTAGCCGAGCTATTGGCAGCCTGGGCGCTCCCGCTTCGGGCAGTGACGAGACCGCGGAAGTGTGAATAACAACACCAGAATGAGCTGCAACAAAGAGTGTAACACAATCAAACACGACAGTACTTGCAGTACAGTATTTACAAAATGTACTGTGCTGCAGCGTTGTTGTCGTCCATTTTTTCGCTCATTGTGCATATCCTGCGTTTACTCCATCTGCTTCACTGTTCCCAGCCGTTGTTTACTATTTGTGTGACGCTCTAGGCCAACCAGAAAAGCCTATGTGAAAGGGTGCATGTCGCCACATAGCGGAGTCGAACACACTTTATTCATTAATTAAATTTTCTAAATGGCATGTGAACTGGGATAAAGGCTTCCATTCTGGTGAAGCTATTAGCTCGATTTTTCCCAAAATACTCAATTTAGACGTGCATGTAAATGTACTCACTGTTCGAGCTCTCAGTGATTTTATGTTCTTCTTTCTGAGTGTGCTTTAGTGAACGTCATAAACTTTTTATATTTACATATATATTTGTTATTTATATAATTTCAAGTTATGAATGGAGGTCTGAAGTTGATCTGAATTACCAATAGCTTGATTGCTGAAGAAGCAGTTGATGTCATCTGCCTAAAAATAGAATTAGACATTGGGAAATTTTGTCCCAACATTAATAATGAAGATGGTAAACGTGTAAGCCACCAAAATGGATCCCTGAGGGACACCTTAGTAGATTGTCATAAAATGGGTTTTCAGACATCAGCAAGGAATTGAGGACTATTTGACGGATAATTTCCAAACTATTCAATTGTACAGTCAGACACACTAATGGTGCTGAATCTATCCAATAAAAGCTGATGATCAACAGAATAAAAAGCCTTGGATAGATCCATAAATACAGCTGTACAGTGTTGTTTTCTATCCAATACATGCATGATATTATTTATTGCAGACACTGCAGCCATTATTGTACCGTGACTGATTATAAAGCCTGCGTGGCTTTCGCAGATCCAATATTATTTCTTGAAGAAATTGCTTAAGTATAGTATTGACCTGAGATTTAAACATTTTGCCCAGCACTGAGAGTTTAGATATGGGTCCATATAAACATGGACAACGAAGGAATAATGGCTAACTGATATAACAAGCTCTATTGAAAGTAGTGTAGACTCAGCTAATTTCTATCTTGAATTTTTCATAACCCAGCCACCTAACTTTTCCGCCAAAGAATTTTAATCCAAGATAAAAGACAAAATGCTTTAATCTTCAGAATAAGCACAGTAAAATGGCTTGGATGATTTCGAGGAATAAGTGAATTTTTGTTTTGTTTTGGGTTTTTAGCTGCGTTGCTGTGGAGTTTATAACTACACCAGCTGGTTTGCCAGTGTGTATTACCCCTCCAACGGTATCCCTGCCAGCTGCTGCTTTAACTCCTCTGATTGTAACCCAGATGATCTCCGCAATGGAACTGTAGCCCCGAGCAAGGTCTACCACCAGGTAGGTTTTAATTGTTCACTTTTCCACAATAAACGAATCTCTTCACTTTAGGTGACCTCTTATCAACGCCCTGGCTTCTCCATACACTGCCTCAGATACTCTCCCATATACCCATCTTGCCTTTAATTTGCACATATAACATGTCCCTATTTCCTCTGCAGACTAACATGCCCCCTTTGTTTCAGGGCTGCTTTGAGTTGGTCACTTCATTCATGGAAACCAACATGGCCATCATTGCTGGAGTGACGTTTGGGATCGCCTTCTCGCAGGTAAGAGTTGGAAGAAAATGTGCATAAAATGGTGCGTTATAATCTCCAATGAAAGCAGGTTATTAAACCTCTCTTTTTCTGTTTTTTTTTGTTTGTTTTTCAGCTGATTGGCATGTTGCTTGCCTGCTGTCTGTCCAGGATCATCACAGCCAATCAGTATGAGATGGTCTAGCTGATGTGACGTGGCAGGTGAGACGCCATTATTGAAATAAGAACACATCTCCAGGAAAAGAAAGAGGTTTTAAAACTATTCCAACACTAAAATGTTCTTTGTCTTATCAGGGAGTTGGAGAGAAAAAGAGACAAAGCGTCTTGCCACAAGACTGAAGGGAAATCCCCAAACTCCCATCATACATCTGAATCGGAAGTTGCCTCGGTCCGTCTCTCTGCCTGTGATCTCAGTTTAATATCTTAATGTAACTTATTGTAAATCACTATTCCTCGACTCGCTGCGGTTGCATCAAAGCTTTCTGTACCACGCACCACATCGCTGCTTGACGTAAAAGTTGCTCATTAGCAGTTATCTCTGATCGATGCAGCCCACAGCAAGCAGGGGGAGCAGAGCTGACAGCCTCAGAAGGGCATTACTTAAAAACCTGAAAGTAACCCTTCCATCGGTAGGTTTAGTTTTCCATTTGTTATTCCTCATCACTGTGTATTTCTAGAGTTGTAGTCCTTTGTTACTTGATTATGTGCACTAAAGAGGAGAGTTTATGTTACTAAAGGTGGTGAAAGCGGAAACTGCTGTAGAATATTTTTAACCATGATAATTAAAAACTATTTTTTTGCTCACAATATAAAAAATTTAGAAAGCCAAAAAAGTTCACAAATTTGATTTCTTACTTTTTTTATTCTCACTGTGGAAAAAAAAGTTTTGCATTTTTTGCCTTTAATACTGGTAAAAAACAAAAACAACTAATACTTTAAGCTATTTAATCAGTTTTACACATACAAATGAATTAATCAGTTTGAAGAGCTCATCACACCAAATGTCTTTACACTAGACATAAGCTGGTGAACCTGTATTTAGTTATTGCAGGAAAGTTACAAGATGAAAACATTTCCCACTGTTGCTATGGTTTAAAGTCTTTTTTAATGAGAAGCTAGAGAAAATGCCGCAGTGAGTTCTTTCTGGCCAGCTTTAACATCCTTCCTGGCTGATCCAGATAAAAGTTGACCTCGTTAGGCATGACCATTTACACCTGGCATTAAAATCCATCCTGAGTAATCAGAGCTCAGCTGCCCACCTTAAAAACAAATAATCCCATACATCGACTGATCTACAGATGCTTTTGTAAGATCTCAGATATATTTAGCTACTTTCAAGGTTTTTCAGGCATCAACATGTTTCACCTAAGTTGCAATTTTGAGCTAAATTTTGTAGCTTAATTTTTACAACGTGCAACAAACTAAGGGCAAATAAATAATGCGTGATTATACTGAGCTCAGTATCACCACACAGACACTAAAGATTTTACCCTTTAAAGGCTGTGACAATTACCAAAGGCCTCACTAGCAGCCTTTATTTTCCACATAGTGCTGTATAAATACTCAAGAGCTCATTTTAATGACAGTGGACATTTTACGGTATGGATACCACATTGGGTAGCCAACAATTCACTCAAAAAAACAATCTGAATTCTGCAGCCCTGTAATCCACAGTCAAATTTTTCCATTGAAAAGAGTTCCAAAAACAATTCATACAAAAACTTTCAGAAATTACCCACCAGCAGTCTCTGACTTAAAAGAACACTTTTTAGAGAATGTATTTTCCGTCCTCCAGGTTATATTTCTGCTGCTTGAAGGGAATCCCATCCAGTCAGTGTGTCCCAGGACGGACTGTAGTCAGACTACTAAACTAATGTAGATACAGATGTTCCAGACCACTTCCATAGGGGGAGGACAAACCTTCCTCAAAACGTTTTGAGCACTATCTGTGTCTAGCGCTGTTATTATTTCACTCAGGACCAATCTTAGTGCCAGGTGGGAAAACGGTCGAAGAGGAGAGCAGCGCTGCCCCTCCCCCACATGTTGCTGCACACTGCCTGTCAGCGGGCTGAAAGAAGCATAATACACTTTTTTTTTTCTCTTAGAAGAAATTCAAGCTCTGCTACGTAGAAACGTTTTCAGTCGGCCATGATGTATTAAAATCGATAAAAAAAAATCAAGCTAATATGTTTTGATTCCCCTGGTAATTTGTCTTT
Organism: Valencia hispanica; assembly: GCA_963556495.2. Taxonomy (NCBI): domain Eukaryota; kingdom Metazoa; phylum Chordata; class Actinopteri; order Cyprinodontiformes; family Valenciidae; genus Valencia; species Valencia hispanica. Next base: position 36,368,014 of record OY747707.1, on the reverse strand, counting down.
TTTCTTGCTAATTTTTTGTAGTTTTAGATAAAGTTGTGACCAGGTCTTTAGAGGCTCTGAATGAATTTTATGAGCCAGGTATGTTTTAGCTTTTTTGACATAGTCTTGCACAGGCAAATGTAGAATATACTGTCAGATCAAAAGAATGTCCAAGACTCACCCTTTGGATCTGAGCATGTGCAGTTCATTTTAGGACTCTGTAGTATGGTTGGTAGGATGTGGAAAGAGATTTAGATTATAGAATGCTGCTCGACGATCTAAGAATAGTTTTACATTTTTTGGAAGGTTTTGTTGAGCTTTTTTTAGTGTTTACATCTTAGCTGTTGTCGACAATTTTCCACTTCAAATGATCAGGTTGTTATGTCATTTTCTTCTGGTGAAATATTCAACAGTCTGTCGCAAACAGAGATCAGTGGGAATCACTTGGAGAACATCTACGATTTACTGTTATTCTGTGTAGTGCATCGGCCTGCTGCTGCCATCATCATCCTCATCTGTAGATATGTATTGTAAATGTAATTTATATGATGTGTTGTTTCACAATCTAATATGCTAATCAGTATAACTGTTGTGTCACGGTTTTTCAATCCACATTAAGCTCTCAGAGTCAGTATTTGTTTGATAGTTTGTAAGAAACTTGCACTGAAAAAAATCTAATAATTGTGGCTGATGTTTAGTTGAGGAGTAATGCACAGTTTAGCTCTAAACTTATTATGGTTTGTTGGCATTTCGTTTACAGCTTCGCCCAGATGTTTTCTGTCCCTCTTTCTCTTTTTATGTGGGTGTGAGTGAGTGCGAGCATTTAGTAGAAGTTGTGGCTCCAGCTGTGATTTTTCTTTTTTTGTTGTTGTTTAGTTTTTTTGGTCAGTATTTAATTGTGACGTTTTCCTTTAAAAATCTGTAAATTTGAGTTGTGGAATGTTTTCCTGAGCTCTCTACTCCAAACTTTTGTTCTGTGAATACTAAACTGTAATACCATCCAGCTTACACTAGGGGTCACAAGAGGCCCAAGAAGAACCGCACCATTCTGTCTACTACTGACTAAGTCACCATCAGTGGTCTTATTATCAATAAATATACAGAATAACAGTTTTGTTTGGTGTAAATTAATGTCTTCTTTATATGAATTGCTTTAGCATTGTGACTATGGAGACACAATAATCTTTTGTTTGTTCAAATCACTTCACACATTGAAAAGCTGTTACTTCAACACAGTGAATTAGTCTGTTTATCGCATTAACTGTTTCTGTGGCTTCTTGGGATTATCTTTATTATTATTTTACAGCAAATCATCTTCCTTTATTCCACCTTTTGCAAACCCTTTCAGGTCCTAACATGTACAATAGATTAATGTGTTAATTGGCAGCACACTTCTGGATGTATTCTCCAGCTGTCATGGGGCGAAAGGCGGGATACACCCTGGACAGGTCGCCAGTCCATCGCAGGGCAACGGATTTTACAACAATTCAATAAAAAAAAATTCAAAAAATGCATACTTTTCCAAAATAATCTCCAATCATACAAATAATTGGCCTTCCCTCCTCTGGGCGCCCTGGGTCAGTGCCTTGGCTGCTGCAGTTGATTTGCTGCTGCTGGTGCAGATAGCTCCTTTGATGGCGTTTCCTAATCTGGCTCATCTGTACTCGGCCCAATGTCCTTTTTATTTCTGCTCTTAAGTGTGTACATGCATGAAGGTTTTGTCTGAGGGAGTGGGGTATATCTGTGATCATGCTTTTAATTATGTAGGGGAGGGGTGGGAATGTGGTCTTTGTGGGGTCATTTTAATTCTGTAAAGCACTCTGAGTTCCAATTTTTGTATAAAAGCACTTATAACTAAAGTTTAATTTGAACAAAGCTCCTCCAGAGTTACCAAGGACCTCTTGGCGGCCTTTCTAGTTAATGCTTTCCTTGCCTTGACCTGCAGGTTTATGAGGATAGCCCTGTTTTGGTAGATTTTCATGTTTCCCCATATACTTTAAGTTCTGAAGGATGGATCGGACAGTTCTCCATGAGATGTCCATTCATTAATTTTCTCTACCAGATAAAGCCTTGCAGGGGGCCTATTTCCAGCAGTCAGTAGGAGAGAGGCACGGTGCACCATCAGAGTGCAATAGGCTACTTATGCACGGGTACACTTATGAGGGCCATTTAGAAACAAATTGACATGTAGGAGGAAGATGGAGTACCAAGAGAGAACCCCACACATGCACAGGGAGAACATGAAAACTATGTAGAAATGATTCACAGCGGGCTAGATGCAATTGCACACCACCATTTTCAGCCTTTGTTGAAACATAAAACATGTAGGTATTATTACCTTCTTTTTTCTTGTAACGTGTTGCGTCAGTCTATCTTAAATAGTATTCCAATAAAATACACTGAAATGTGCCCGTAACGTAAAATAATGAGCAAAAGTTCCAGGTTGAAATACTTTATTGAGGCGTTGTCTCTTTTTCTCTGCGTATTGGCTTGTGGCTGTGTCGTCTCTGTCCACATGATGGCGCTTGAACATCAGCGGAAAACGGAACCTCGGAGCGATATAAAAAAAGCGAAAGGAGGGCTGACGCACGCGCGCACATACACGCACGCGCACATACACGCACGCACGCGCACACATGCCCTTAATCTCTCTCTCTCTCTCTCTCTCTCTGTCTATCCTCCTCCGCTCCTACACGGGCTGCATCGGAGGCAGCGCGGTGACAGGCGGTGTGAACATGAGGAGCAGAGAAGGGAGAGCAGCCCCGCTCGGTCAGACCGCGGCCAGCCAGCGGAACTCGCTCCAACCTCGTTACGCAAATTACCGGCAGAGCGGCGCGGCAGTGGGTCCGCTAATGGAGCGTGCGTGCTGCTGGCTCTCCGCGCTCCTCCTCGCCCCCTCGCCCCCGCCTCTCCGCGGCACATAATGGGCTGTGGGCTGCAGGGAGGCATTCACCGGGGAAGCGCTATTACTCACTCAGACACACACACACACACACACACACACACACACACACACACACACACACACACACACACACACACACACACACACACACACACACATTTACACACACTGAGCGGCCTCTTGAGCGCACAGACACCTCAATGTGCAGCCAGACTAATTATTAACAGGACGAGCGCGCTTACACCCACCCTTTTTGTAACATCAAAATAAACAACGAGGACATGTATTTTTTTTCTCTCCCTAGATCGAAAACATGCTTGCAAAAGCAGCTTTTACCTCGACACTCAGTTCAGTTCTAACGTTTCAGTCCATTTCGGCATCAGAAGGCCTCAATAACAGAACCACCTGTCTGTATATTGCGTTACATCCCCACAGCCCTAAAAATAACCAGGCAGTTGATTCAAGAGCTCTCCAAACAGCTTCACTGATGACTGAGCAAGAGTTTTAAATTATTATTTTTGCTTTACCACTTAAATTTTTCTACAGATGGTCTTCCTTAATACAGAATACATATATGAATTCATTAAGAAGTTAGTTATCAATGCAAATGTTGCATTTTAAAATTCCTGATTTCCCATATTCGTTTAAAAATATAAAGTGATCTAGAAAGGCTTTAATTTTTCAGAAATTCAGATGTTTGTCTGTAAAGTCAATGTTTTCCAAAGCTGGCGTCTTGAGATCCTCTTCATAAATTAATCAAAATAATTTATTTAAAACACACTTGTGCTTAAAATGTGATAAGATTTTTTTTAAATCCTAAAATGGCAGCTTTAAATGATTTAGTAGAAATGCTTGAATGCTGGAAAATGGAGTCACAGGTTTTTTTCACTGTTATTGTGTGGGTAAAAACGTACATTTTTTTGAGACTTTTTAGTTTTTCCATGGTTATCCAGATTTGAAAAATGATAAAAAATAAAGTTCCAGACTTTTCCTGCTTTCTCAAGACCGGGTAGGAAACCTGCATGTAGAATATTTAGCTTTGCTGTAGAGATGTGGATCAGCTTGGAGGTTCTCAAACATTTGGTATTTTAAAACACAAAATAATTAACAAACAACTATGACCTTGATCCTTGACCCCGGTTAAGGTAAGCACACCCACCAAATATACACTATAATACTACTTCCATCTAGTTATGACTGCTGTTGTTTGGTTTTAGATCCTGTATCAATTATGGCCAGAAATGCAATGAGATATGATTGAAAAATATATATTTGTACATTTTTGAGATCCTCCCAAGATGTTTCATCTGGTGTGTAACAATCCACAGTAGGATCCTGCCTCCAACGTCAGGTAGCACTGACATAAAAAATATAAAATATGGGGTATTCCTGTGCTGCTATGGAAAGGAACAATTTTTATAAGTTTTGGTTAATTTCATGAAATATCCCTCGATCACCCTCTTGATGAAAATCGAAATTTCCAAGGCACAGTCAGAAATAAATGAAAAGCTTAGCCAATCAGAGCTAATCTACATTTTGAAAATGTTATCCGAAAAGACATCATTTAATAAAAGACATAATTTAGATGTTTTTTTTGTTTTTTTTAAGCACAAAGGAGTGGACTCAGTGTTACGAGTCTCGTTTCATTCATCGCCTATGAGTGTTTGATTAAGAATGCTTGGCATCACATTTGAATACACAGTGTACCTTTTGGAGTAAAATGCATGAGCTCATAGACAAACATTTCCTGAGTCTTGTCACTACTCTGGTATTTGGTACATCAGCATGACTTAAAAACTTGAGGAGAAGTTAGTTCCACAATGTCTTGTCTAATGTGTGGTTTCATTATTCTGTTAAGAAAAATCAAAGATGTCTACTGGAGCTCACAAAGTAGTTTTACTGCAATAACCAAACTGGATTTCTGGGCTTTAAGCTGGAAACATAAATAGATAAGTGATGAAATGTGCGGGGAAATAACTACATAATGTGGCACAATTGTTCACACGCTCACACTAACACTTAGGCTATCACCACTGAGTCTCTCTGAGTTCACATTTTCTGTCAATTTTAGTGAATATGATTAAACTTCCGCAGTGTTAAACAGGGCTTTCTGACATCCTTTAAGTCATGGTTTGCAGAGAAGCTACAAAGGATTGAAATGATCTCATCGTACTAAGGTATCAGTCAGGAGAAGGGTACGCCAATTTTCCCCAGCATTAAATATAATGTGGCAGAGTGAAGCCAGTTACCAAAAAGATGTGGAGAAACTATGGAACAACAATGACGTTACGAAAAAAAACAGAAACGGATCAGGGAGGCTGCAAAGAGGCCAAGAGCAACACTGGAGGAGATTGAGAGAATTCTGGAAAGTATTGCTCGTGTTCTAAATGAAAAATAAACAGCCTCCTATATTCTCCAGATGTCTGGTCTAAGAGTTAGGACTGTACGGCAGAAGAAAACATCCTGCTTTGGCTAAAATCTTATGAAACAATGTGCTATGATCTAATCGAACCTACTTCAAACTTTTGTCCACAATTCCTAAAAGGCATTTTTGGCACAAAAACAACAAAAATCCCCATGTGCACAGAGAAACATGATGGTGGCAGCATCATGCTATGGGTCACCTTTTTTCAGATGGAAGTGTGTTTCTTTTTAAAAATTCGATCACACAATGAAGGTTCAATTCACTTGTTTTCTTTTTCAATAAATATGCTGCAGGTCTCTAGCCTAAACAAATGCCATATGAGTCGTTTGCTGAGGGGAAAATCCTCTCTTCTCTTTCAGGGGGTTGCAGTTTGTCGGAGTGGGTGGTTGCTTCCTCAGCTCCTCTATCCTGGGTAGAAAAATGCAACGCTGATGTGCCATGTCCACAAATAACACAAGCCAGAACGTTAGTTGTGGCTCTCCAACGGTTAGCTTCTACTAGCAGAGACGGCTCTGCTCTCTTCTGGCTGCAGAATTAATACAGCCTTCCTGTGGGCGTTCACAAGCCAAGGCAAGACCATAAATACAAATCTTCACTGTGACGTAGAAGGGATTGGTTTTTTTTTTTGACTCGCTCGGTTTTGCAGTCTGTTTCCTTTCTGTGGCTACTGCAGGCGAAGGGGATTGGAGAAGATGTTCACGTGCAGCACGCATATGCAACTCAGAGTGACCGATCATATTTGAAAAAGAACAAGGATCACACGGTTTCTCAGTGAATGACACCAAATACCAGTCAATGCTGATCCAAAACCTTTAGATATTAAATAGGTGGCAGTTTGGAGGTTTTTTTTCAGCACACGTCCAAATTGACGAAAAAAAGACTTCATCAGAAAACAATAATGTTTTAGAATAACTACGTCAGACTCAAGAATGAAATATGCAGTGACCTAAACAGATCTGTGGACAAGGGGTGTCCTCACATTGTGAGAGATTTGGATAACTGGTTCAAATTAGAGTAAAGGTGTATATAGTAAAGTTTTTTGGGTCATTTTTTTTTTTTACGTGACAGAAACCTAACATTGTATTAAGGGTGAGTATACTTAAATCCACCTTTCATAACACATAGATAAGATTCTCTTTAAGATCCACCTTCTTATGCTTTTACAAGGGTTTCCTTTTACACATACCGTTGCTCAAAGCCTAGACTCAGTCTGTCTGGAACTAATTTTCCAGCGTTTTGCTTTGCCAGATGAGTATTTCTGCACTCCTTTTAACAGATCCCACATAATTTTGATGCTTAAATGAGTAGAACATTCGGCTAACACCAGAAAGCGTCAAGATCCTGATTTTGATAGCTTAAAGGAGTACTTCCTCCCGTATAAGCAACATCTGTCACTCCTAAGCTGCAAACAACAATCCAATGCAGTAATCCCAATGGCCAAATCAGTTTCCTTTTTAAATCTGTGTTGTTGTTGTTTTAAAGCTTTAGAGATTTAATTATGTTAGTGAGCTATGTTAGATGTTGCTCAAGACAGGATCTGACGAGGATTTGCTTAAATCAGAATTAAAACCTTTGACCGATCAAATAAAAACTAGGCCACCTGATGCTCAGAGTGAAGTAAATCTGTTTTAAAATGACCATTTTGATCACGTTAAAACTTGTATAAGGTCCAGGGCATGAACGACCTTGCTTGACAATCATCTTAATGTGGATTTCATTTTGAAAGCTTGCAAAGGGGGGCATCGACTGGCATGATGCTCCCAGTAACTGAGCATATCCTCCATGTTCTGTTATCAACTTTGTATTTTCTTTAATATAGAAAATACTCTTACATCAGTTCTTTTTGTTCTTTTCCTGTCTCTGCTCTGTCTTCTGGAACCCCCAGACGGTCGTGGCAGATGGCCGCTTGTACCGAGCCAAGTTCTATTGGAGGTTTCTTCCTGTTAAATGGGATTTTTTCCTCTCCACTGTCGCTGCATGCTTGCTGCAGTATGAGGGATTGCTGAGGTTGCAGTCTGCATGAACCAGGCCACAAACTGAAGTCAATGACTCGATGCAATCTGCTGGGATTCCTTAAATAGAAAACTTTTAAACCGATTGTAATGTTGTATGATTGCACTGAAATGACTTTTCAGCGCTATATAAATAAACTGAATTCAGCTGAAATTCAATTGAAAGGCAGCACCCAAACCTTCCTCCTACTGAAGCGTAGAGGCAAAGACAGACAACTCCCTCATGCATGCCACTAAAATGCCTCATTTACTATCCTTATAAAGCAATATAGCCAGTCTATCTCACTTCACCTTCCTGCTTGTGATGGGGGCCGTTATCACCGCTGTTTTTTTCCCTCTATGTTGTTTGTTGTCGTTCTAATTGCTGTTGCTGCTTTGCCCGCAGCCTTCCCGCTGACACCCCTGCCTCACGCTTTCCAGCAACATGTCGCTCCGATGACAAGTACTAGAGTTCCCACTCAAGCTGCCTGTTCCTGTAGCTCAACGCACCACTAACCCTCATTCCCTCTCCACCCCCCTTCCCTTCCCTTCCCACTTCTCTCTCTCTCTCTCTCTCTCTCTCTCTCTCTCTCTCTCTCTCTCTCTCTCTCTCTCTCTCTCTCTCTCTTCCTCACCCTTTGAAGCCTCAGAGATGATGATGATGATGATGATGACACCCGCGGTAATCTGTGGATGCTCAGTTCCTGACATGACATACAATTGTGGAACCCTCCCAACTTGATCCGGGTTTCGCTGTTGCATTCAGGCGCGGCGCGTCCCCTCTGACAAGCGGCGAGACCTTTTTTCCGCAGGAGAATAGATGAAGTCAGTGAGGTGGGGCGCGATGACTGACAGCGCTGTTGAGAGCAGGAGCCACGCCAGCCCCCTGTTTCTCTCTGATCTCTGCTCAGCAGCTGTAGACACTGGCTCTGCTGACCTGGTTTGTCTCTCTGTTTTCAGGCTGAATCTGGGGATCCGCTAATCTGCAGAGGGCAAGGCTGGGAGACTGGAGCTCTGTCTTCTATGGAACTCCAAAACGGCTCAAAATTCAATAAATAAATAAATAAAACATCATTAAAATGAATATAAATGAATAAATAATAGACAACAATTTATTGTGACAGTGAAATTGTGAACAAACTGAATGCATATAACCAGTGTTGGGTGAAACGTGTTACAAAGTAACTAATTACTGTAATGACATTACTATTTTTGTAACATAGTAGTGTAACGCGTTACTGCGGCACTGTAATGAATACACTGTATACACTGTACACTGTAATTTCATTATACTGTAATGAAATTACAATTACTTTCGAAAATATGCTGTCGTTACTTAAATGACTGATAATCTATTCTGCACGGAGCCTCAAACCAAGCATTTCCCGGATGACGTCATCAGCACGTCCCAAATCACGTACAAGATGCAGTTGCAAGATGGAGGAGCAGAGCTACGGCAGCAGAGGTATGGCTCTAAAGACATCCCTAGGTGCCTGGAAATATGGCCACTACTTTGAGTTTGTTGCACGAAGGGACAAGAATGTCACTGTTTAGTGTAAACTTTTCCCTGGTCAAAAACATCTCTCCACTGCCGCGAATTCCACATCAAACCTGTCAAAGCATCTGGAAAGACAGCATCGTAGTACCAAGCTAGTTGCGAAAAAACCCCGTAGGGAAAGTGAAGATGGCATGCCACCGACACCCAAGCAACGGCGGCTCGATTTCCAGGACCCCAAGGTAACACTAACAACAAAAGCAGAATTAAATAGACTTGTGGCGTCTTTCATTGTGGAGGATATGCGACCCATTTCAGGTATGATGTTTTAGAACGATGCAAGAGTAGTGTAACTAGTAATGTAACTAAGTTACTTTCCAAAAAAAGTAACTAAGTAATGTAAGAGATTACCTTTTTGAAAAGTAATGAGTAATATGTAATGGATTACTTTTTTGAGTAACTACCCCAACTCTGCATATAACATTCTAAGCTCATTATTATGAAATAGTTTTAATTTTCCTTTAAAAATGCATTTATTAATATAAAACATTATTTTGCTATAAATTATTTCCTAATAACAGAAAATATTTTTTAGCCATTTTTATTTCCTTTGATCTGTTGTTATTCCAAAACGTCATTTTTTCCAAAGTCAGCTTTTATTTCACAATTGTGTTCTCTGCAGTGGCTTATTTATTTCAGAATGTCACTTTTCATCATAAGAGTTCATCTGCCAATCAGGGTCAGTGGGTGGGACCTGAACGCTCATTAGCTGGTGCTTAAACATGGATCTTTCTAAATGGGGAGTCTAACCCCCAATTTCCACTGCATGCGCTCCGCTCCGCTCCAGCACGCACTCCGCAGCAGAAACGCTCCCATTGTAGTCAATGAGAGCATCTCCACTGCTGCTGCCGAGCGGTGCCGGCCGCCGTTTCGCCATCCGGCATAAATGGAATCGATCCTATTTTTGCCGGACGCCGGATCAAGTCCGCAGTCAATCTACACAAATAACTAGCACCAACCGGATAGAGAACAACCACATTTCCGGGAGTTTTTCAAAATATATCAATAAAGACGGACTAGACTTTTTTTGTATGCATAGCTATAGTAATATAAGCCTGTGTATATTTATACATATGTTGTCCAAAATATCTTGACAGAGGAATAACTGTTCTTTTCTATTCGTTTTCCACGGCATGAAGAATTTTGTTCTGACCTCCGACCTTTATTACTGGCTTTTATCGCGAGATCTCGCAATTCCCGCTCATGCTTCTTTGACCACCTCTGGGCTGCGGACCGGAGCGGAGCGGATCTAGAGCACATGCAGTGGAAATTGCGAACGGCTGCGGAGTGCGTGGCGGAACCGGACCGGAGTGGAGCGGAGCGCATGCAGTGGAAATCAGGGGTAAGTCTCCTCCCCTTCCTGTTGGCCCATGGGTCCCCTGGCCCAAAAAAAAATGAATGGAAGTCAATGAAGCAAATTCCACATATGATGTACCTCAATTTAAATGACAACAAATGATGTGCGTTTGGACTGTGTTTGTCAAGTGATTTGGAATTTATTTGATTGTACAAATTCGCAATAAAAAGGCCAACAAATCAGTAGTTGCATATAAGACGTCACGGAGCTAACGCTAGCACTAGCTACCACTTAAAATACTAGACCTTGTGGAGCTGCATGCTGGCTCTCACTCAACTGACTATTTCTCCCACAGCATAGCTGCCACTTTCCATATTTATGGTGTTTTTCTCCACGTTTAATGCTCTTTCCTTCGTCCTGGAGGACGAGGAGGCCCTTTTGAGTCGTTTGGATGATATTTTTTTAATGATCCCAGGCTCAGCACTCAGACTTTAGTGCTGTCCGAAATGTCCGAGTTATTCCTGCTATGTTTTCTGTGTCATCTAGCACAACTTGAAAGAGAATGGAGAATGAAGGGCTATCACTTTGCCCAGTCTTTTTATAGTGTTTGTGTTTACATGACCTAAGGGATCTTTGGCACCTGTCATGCACCAAAACATATATGCCAGCTATGAGCACATTGCATTCAGCCAAACGTTTTAATGTGCACATAGACCACTGACCAGAAACATTTGAAGTAAAATTGTGCATCTAGTCTATTCTGGATCTGTGACGTCACTCACCAAAGAAATCTGGAAGCGAGAGAGCACAGCGAGAGAAGTGAGAGAGTGCAGCCCTCAGAAGTGAGAGGGCACACATCGAATAAGTAAGTGTAGGAAGAAAAAAAAACGGAGAGAGAATTTAGCAAAAGTGGGAAAGATTTTGGAAATGTGAGGAAAAAATGTAATTGTATGCGCCCTGTTAGGAAATTCTTGTGCCCATGAGAACAGTTTTACTCTCCACAATATCATTTTACCCTCTCCTCAACCTGTTTTTATGCGCGTTTTGTTATGAATTGCACCCTCATATTAAAGAAAGTAATCTGACATCATATCTAACCATTCCTGTAGGTCTTCACCAGGTTTGCACACACAGTTGCTGGTATTTTGGCCTATTCTTCCATGCAGATCTTCTCTAGAGCTGTGAGGTTTTGGGACTGTCGCTGGGCAACACTGATTTTCAACTTCTTCCACATATTGAGGTCTGGATACTGATTATGTCACTCCAGAACCTTGAAAGGCTTTTTATGTAGCCTCTCCTCCGTTGCCTGGGCGGTGTGTTCGGTATCCTTGTCATGCTGGAAGATCCAGCCACGTTTCGTCTTCAGTGCGCTCAGTCAGTGCGTTAACATCCAGTAAGAGATAGCCAAATTATTGTCTTAGTCCGGCTGAAGTCAAACCAAACTGGACTTCTCATAATCGGACAAACCCAACCAGATAACGCAATTAGTTAACCCAATTTCTCTGCACGTAAACTCCAACTCCAGTTTAGCCAAGTTTTTCAGAGGAAGTGACGACATCACGAAAGTGGGAATAACAACATTGGTACACAACAACACTGCAGCAACAATGGGTGTAATACAATCAAACAGTACAATACTTACAAAATGTACTGTGGTGCAGTGTTATAGTTGTCCATTTATTCGCTCATTGTGCATATCCTTCTTTTACTCCATCTGAATCACTGCTGCCAGCATTTGTTTACTATCTGTGTGACTAGTCCAACCAGAAGAATGCAAGTGCGAAAGGGTGCATGTCACCATCTAGCGGCACGGAGTCAAATACACTTCATTCAATAATTCAATTTTCTGAGAGACAACTGGGAAACTGAGATAAAGACTCCCTTTCTGGTTAAGCTATTAGTTATTAGTTAATTATTCTCAGAATACGATTTAAAAGTGCATGTAAATGTACTGACTGATGGAAGGAGGTTTTTGCCCAAAATCTCACAATACATGGTCCCATTCACCATTTCCTTGATACAGATCAGTCGTCCTGTCCCTTTTGCAGAAAAAACAGCCCCAAAGGATAATGTTTCCACCCCCATGCTTTCCCATTGGGTATGGTGTTTTTGGGATGCAACTTAGTATTCTCCCCCCTCCACATGGCAAGTGGAGTTTATACCGAAGAGTTCTATTTTGGTCTCATCTGACCACATGACATTTTACCAATCATCCTCTGGGTCATCTAATGGTCTGTGGCGAACATTAGACGGGCCTGGACTTGGGTTGGCTTAAGCAGGAGGACCTGTCGAGCTGTGCAGGATTTTTATCCATGACGATGGAGTGTGTTACTAATAGTAACCTTTGATACTGTGGTCCCACCTCTCTTCAGGTTGTTGACCAGTTCCACTCGTGTATTTCTGGGCTGTTTCCTCACGGTTCTCAAGATCACATATACCCCACGAGGTGAGATCTTGCATGGAGCCCCAAGTCGAGGGAGTTTGTCATTAATCTTATATTTATTCCATTTTCTAATCATTGTTCCAACAGTTGATCTCTTCTCACCAAGCTGCTTGCCTATTGTAGATTGGCTCATCCCACTCTTGTACAGGTGTAGTATCTTGTCCCTGGTGTCCTTAGACAGCTAATTGGTCTTGGCCATGGTGGAGGTTAGAGTATGACTGTTTGAATGTGTGAACAGGTGTCTTTTAAACAGAACTGACAGGTGCCATTAATACAGGTAATGAGTTCAGGATAGAAGAGGTTCTTAAAGAAGAAGTAACAGGTCTGTGAGGGCCAGGATTCTTGCTTGTTAGTAGATGCTAAATACTTATTATGTGCATCATTATACAAATAAATTCTTTAAAAATCATGCAGTATGATTTCCTGGATTTTGTTTACATTCTGTCTCTCACTGTTGAAGTGTACCTATGATGAAAATTACAGGCCTAATCTTTTTAAGTGGGAGAACTTCCACAATTGTGCCAAATGCTTTTTTGCCCCACTGTATATGATGACTTCAACTTATGCACTTTCACTTTGTCATGTTTAATAGTTTATTACAGATGGATTACTACAACTTGTACTTACTTGAAAATACAATGCTATGTTTGGTAAAAGAAAAAAAAAGGAACACTGCATATCACCCTGAACAGCTCATCGCCCATAGTGAAACACGGTGGTGACAGCATCATGTTGTGGGGATATTTATCTTCAACAGGCACAAGGAAGCTGCTCAGAGTTCATAGAAAGAGCAACAGAGCTGAATAGAGGGCAGTTTTGAAAGACAAGCTGTTAGATGCTACCAAAGACTTAAACTTGGAGCAGAGGTTCACCTTCCAGCAGGACAATGACACTGAACATACAGCCAGAGCTATAATGGAATGTTTTCAATGGCCTAGTCAAAGTCCAGAGCGGAATCCAAATAAGAATCTGTGGCGCCTAATAATCTCACAGACTCCCTCCATCCAGTCTGTCTGAATTTGAGACATTCTGTAAAGAAGAATGGACAAAAAAATATCTGGATGTACACAGCTGACAGAGACAAACTCCAAGAGTTGCTGCTTCCATTGCCGTAAATTGTGGTTCTACAGCAGGGCAACTCAGTCGTTTACTTGTAAAAGTCTTTTAAAAAACATATGTTGGTCAATCACATGAAATCCTTGTAAAATATATTATATGTCTGTTGTGACAAAATGTTCAACGGGTATGCACACTCTTGCAAAGCACTATATATACTTTTCACACCAAAAGACGCAATATAGAAATGAAGATACTAATAAAGGGAAATACAAGGGCTACAATGGATGTGTTTAGATCAGAGCAAATTCAAGAATTAAAATGGTCCAGTCAAAGTCCAGACCTGAATCCAAGTGATAATCTGTGGCAAGACTTGAAATTGGACATTCAGAAACACTGACATAATTTGCAACAAAGATTGGGGAAAAAATGTAGCATTCACTGAACAAAGCTGAACACAAATGCTTTAGGATTTTTATTTGTAAAAAATAAATGTAAAGGGTCTTGCAAGGGGCTGCACATTTTGGAAAATAAATTCTGAATTATAATTTTGCTTAAAAATCCAAATAGGTTGGGGTGTCGCGTAACATAGTGGTTGGTGCGGCAGAGGGCTCAGCCGTCAAGCGATCGTCTCAAGTTCAAGTCCTGTCCTCGTGGACCTTTGCCACATGTCATCCCCCCACTTTCTCTCCCCCTACAGTGTCCACTTTCAAACAAAGGCTACTATGGCCACAAAACCTTTAAAACAAAAATAAATCCAAATGGGTCCTTACAGATCTATAAACAAGTTACAAATGCTAAACTTCTGATGAGTTTGATTGTTCTTTCCATGCTGGAGGACAATCAGTTTCATTGACCTCATGTGTTTGTTTGCAATTTACTCTGGTTTAGCAGCAGACATAACTATGGGAGTCGTTAACAAGCAGTCTTGACAGGTTTGTACTGAGCAACTTTTTTGGACAACTACCTGGAATACATGCTTAAAAATGATGACGTCACCAGAAAGAATGAACACAAAAGGCCAGACCATAGTTACCCAAAATAGTCACAAAAAATATGAAAACACTATATGTTACCATTACGTGATTGTATTTTGCAGAAGATCTGACAAATTTTTAAAGATACTGTCCAATGGTTTGTTTGTTTTTTTTCTTTTTTGTAACCAAATTTATACCAACAATAGAAATATAGCGGATAAATGACTAAGATACTTAGATTTTATTTTGATTAAATCATGATTTACGACAAAATTATTACCCTTTCAGAGCTGATATTTGACTCACCTGTTTCAATTCAATTCAAGGTGCTTGCCACTGCTCTACTCCTGCCACTCCTCTTTTCATTTAACATTTTTACAAGTTATTGCACTTAAAGTTTTGAACATCTTTCATTAAAGTTTATAATGCATTTCATCCTGCTTGTCCTTTTTTTGCGTTTGAGTCTTTCACAAACTACTAAACATGACACACAAGATTAAAAACACTCACTGTCTCGGCAGTATTTTTTCATTGTGATATTTTAACTTTGCTTAAATCCGGACAATTCTTTATTAACTTTATTAACAAATGAAATAATGAATATGGCTGCAAAAATGGTCCTGTTTGAGAACAATGAACGTCATAATTGCTAGTTTCAGTGACCTAATGCACATGTATGACAGTTGCTCTTGTTTAGCTGTAGGCCTGGCTACGTGAGTAGTTAACCTCTGGTTTGTGCTGGTTCATACTTGAACTACTTATGCTGTCAGCCTCCTGGAGCTAGGATGCAACATCACGAGAAAGCAAGAGCACAAAACTAGGTCAGACAAAACGTAATCCAAGCTTTTTAGAAAAATAACCAAAACACAGCATTTTCACATTGTGGCCTTTGTTGTTGTTTTTTTGTAGTTTGCAAAGGATCCAACTTCTTCCAATTGTCAACAGATCCACTAGTCTATGCTTCTGTTAGATCTATGTAAAATTAAGATATCTAAACTATTTGCCAGTTGTGCTACAAACAAGGTTTCCATTGCTTTTATGCATGTGCAGTAAGGGGGTTGATGCCCTTTGTTTTAGGAATTACATGATTTCCTCCATTTCTATTGGTTGGGTTGCCACATTGGACATTTTTTGATCATAAACAGTCACTTCAAGTCATGCCACTGAATCTCAGTTGGATTTAAGCCCAGACTTTGACTAAGCCATCAAAATCTCTTTTGAAGCCTTTCAGACATGGGCTTTCCAGTGTGCTCTGGATTTTGTCATATGGTTGTTGCGGATAATCACAGTTATTTCAAGAATTAATAAGAATGGCAATTATATTTTCACATGAGCCCCTGTTGGCTTGGATAGTGCTTTGGCTCTGATAAATGAAAACATTATTTAGAAACTGCTTTACGAACTTACTCAGATTATCTTTATGTGATATTTTAGATTTCATCTGATGTTGTATCTGAAACATTTTAAGTGTGACATGGCGGAGGTCGTCAGCCCTCCATTTAGGGCAGAAATTCAGGAGAACAAATAGACCTACAAAATGCAGATAAGCCTTCCAGAAGTAGGCTGGGACCCAGAGACTGAAACCAGCCCAGCAGGTTTTACCACCTCAGTGTTCACATTCCCTCAATTCTTGCCCAGCAACAAAGCCCAAACATTTACTCATCTCCTCCCATGTAGAACAACCTGTGCTATCAGCAAATAGTCTCGGTCAGCCCACCTGCCTTCCTCTCCACCTCCATAACAGGTCTCCAAGCTCGCTCTTTTATATAACAAGGATCTGTCTCCGGATTCACGGGGTGCGTGCCGTATGTGTCCAACCCATATGTCATTTAACTTCCAACAGTAGGGAAAAAAACACCCTTCTACAGTTTCAGTTTGAGAAGAAGTGTTTACAGAAGCTCAGATTTCAGTCCTAATCTTCCCACCAAGCTGGTGCACATACAGTAACCAGCACTGTTCCAGAAGCAATTTTCGTGACAGGAGACATGTGGGAGTCCCCGTGTTTACCCCGCGACTGAAGGGTAGGGGAAGCTCAGCTGTTTACCTTCTCCACGGGAAAGCGGCTGATGCAACAGTTTAGGTGTATGTGTAATTTAAAAATCCAGTCTGTGCTGCGCCATCATGGACTACCTTCTAGCCAGCTACCCTATAAGGAAATACCCAAACCCAACTGGCTCTGGAAATGTGCCAACGTCCAGTAAAGAGGAATTTTTTTTTTGCCTGCATACATTCCATTATGTACTCCATCAGGGTAGCTTTCATAAGTCATTGGAGTTACTGTAACTAAACGTGCCCATTGGTTGGGAGTTACCTGGTCTGTTTGATCCAGTATTTCTAGTTTCGAACCAGACAGGAGTGGAAAAAGTCAAAATCCTGCTGCCAAGAGATGTTTAACACTCTTACTATTTTCAAAATAAAGACAGGGTTTGGCATTTCTTTGTCCTTTCAGACACAGTAATACTAGAAATCTGCCAGAGACAATACCATGAGCTGAAGTTGACTTGGAAAAGGTGACAGAAGCCCTTACCCATACATATTTTTGTGATAATTCTACAGCCATTAAAATCAACATAAGTCCAGTTGGCCTCTGTATGATTTTGATCATAAGTGTACAGCTACTATACTAAAATGTCTGTCACTGAATGGCTGCAGTCTGGCCTTTGCTATTGTAGTTAAATTGTGCTGATGGGATTTTTCCCAGTGAGGGGAAATTTTGCTTTCAAAAGTTTTGCTACATAGTCAGGAATGGATGGCTGCTAATAAAAGGGGGGCTTGTTTTGGGATAGATTTAGTTTAAGACTGACGGGAGAAAGTCTAGACCAGAATAAACTCCTTGATGTGAAGTTTGGAGGATGGAAATCTCCCCCATGGCGCATCTCTAGATGAAAAGATCCTGAAAATGATGCAGCTCTTGAAGGTTTTTGTTATGTTTCTATTCATTTAAAGAATCATTTTCTAGTCCCATGGGTGCTTTGGATTCTATTACACAACCCAGATGTTTATACAACTTTCCTCACCCAGGTTTGTTCGTTTTGAAAATCTTAAATGGTTTAAATCAGACATTTAGGAGAAATATGAGTTGATTTGTTTGCAAAATTTGGAACACAAATCAATCTTCTTGTCTCCAACCGTCCCTCAGTCTGTTACACTGATTCGCTGCTTTGTAGTTTTCATACCCCCCTTGTAGTTTTTTGCCATATTTTGTCATGTTACAACCAAAGACCAACTAAAAGTAATGCACAATTTTTAATGGAAGGAAAAGAATACATACTTTTTTTCTGTTTACAAACTCTATAAAGGCATCCCCACAACATGATCATGTAGGACCATTTTCCAAGAGGAGGTGGTATGTTCAGGGTCAGTGGTTCTTTCTGCATTGCCCTGTTAGCTCCATCTATCTTCCCATCAACTCTCACCAGCCTCCCTGCTGAAGAAAAGCCACCACTTTTTTTCATTGTGGAGGTAGTATGCTATGGAATGGTAGAGCACCATGACATGGCTTGTGGCAAAATGCAAAAAAAAAAAAACGGATTTCTTGTGACTATCTTTCAACAACTGCTTTCTTCCTCCCTCTCTTCCATAAAGGCCAAGAGCTGTGAAGTGCCCCCGTCAACAGAATCTCCCTGCTTCAGAGTTGATCTCTGCAGCTCCTCCAAAGTCACCATGGGCTTCTCATTGGCTGATGTATCCTTATTTCTAAGCATTTTAAAAACAAATATTTAAAAATAAATGCACAACTCTTTGTTGCTCTATCACATAAAATTCTAAAAAAAATATCCTGGGGTCTGTGGTTGTATTGCTCCAAATAATAAAAATAATGATAAAAAAGTTCAAGTGAATTGAATACTTTTGTAAGGTACCAAAGGCCTACATTTTAGTGACTCACTTTGAAGCTGGCTTAATGACATCAAGCTGAAAAAAGTTCAGGAACCTTCTAGCTAACAGTCTCTGCACCCATTCTATCCTTCAATAGAAACGAAAACACCTAGTTGTTCTGGAAGTTTCACAGGAATACAGTGGGTTCACATTGGCGCATCTTGCGTTTGGACCGCCCTAACCGAAACACACTCTGCTCTGTGATTGGCTGTCGTGCATCAGCTCAGTGGACTGATTTCTCTGTGGATGAATATTCATGACTAACCCCGCCAGCTATATCCACCAGGTTGCTCATCAGAACAGAATGTGTGGTATGTGAATATAATCTTTGCCAGATCTTTCACCGGAGGTGATTAAAGTTTGAAAGATCAACCGGACAGACTCTGGGGTATAGGGTGAATTGTGGGTCTGAGATTTTTGCGCGTAAAAAGCAAATGTTTTTATAAAGTTTTCTGCATGAGATCTGCACCTGTGTTTCTCAGAATCTGAATGGGTGTTCTGCAAAGTTGAGCCTGTACAACCCGTTTGTGCAGGCGACAGCTGTGCCAGATCTGAGTGTTCATCTCTGTCCCCCGTCTCTGTGCTACTTCAGGTCATCTGGTTCAGGTTTCAAACGTGACAAACAGGTTTAGGGACCGCCTCGGAGGCGCATAAAAGAAACGCGCTTTCGTCCGGGATTTCGAAAAAACGAGAAGAGCTCCAAGCAGCCTGATCCACCGAAACAGACAAGCGGAAAACAAATCGGAGCAACTTCAGTCAAAATGATGACGATGCAGCTGTCAGAAACCTCCAGGCAGAAGAACTCCCTCTTTAACGCCATGAACCGCTTCATCGGCGCCGTGAACGACATGGACCAGACCATCCTGGTGCCCAGCTTGCTGCGGGACGTCCCGCTGGAGGAGGACCGGGAGATGGGCGTCCTCAAGACGGACCTGGACGAGGGGGACATGTACAGCTACTACGAGCTGCTCAAGTCCATCCGCAGTGACATGGAGTGGGGCGTTCGGCGCGCTTCGGCCGACGAGAGGCTCAAGGAGAGCATGAAGATCACCCGCTCGCATTCCTCCGCCTCCACCTGCTCCTCCATGTCCTGTTCTTCCTTTTCTTCGGCGTCGTGTTCCGAGGAGGAGGACGAAGGGGAGGACGAGGATCTGCAGAAGCAGTTCCAGTTCCACCTGACCGGACTGCAGGGGGTTCTCTCCAAGCTGACCCAGCAGGCCAACTCGCTCACCAAGCGCTACAAGCAGGAGATTGGCATCGGTGGATGGGGACAATAAGACGCGCGCACAAACTGGAGTCTGTCATAAAGTCTCACTGGCTGAACTGAACTTTCTTCTTCAGTGGGCCTGGTTTCTGCTGCTGATGCTGCTGATGAAACATTCATCTGAACGGTGGTGAAGAGGGCAGCAGCTTACATGGGTTTTTTTTTTTTTATTTGTCCTGATGAAAGCATTCATGAAACTATTTAAGCGTCTATTTAATTTATTTATTACCTTCCAATGTATGCTAGAGCTACATGAAAGTTTATAATGTGGGGAAGAAGTGGACTGAACCAAGACTGGCAAAAGATTCAACATCTATTTTACCATGATGATGATGATGTCAGTGAGTTCACACAGATTTGTCCTTTATTGACTCGATCAGTCTTATGTATTGCTTTGAATGTTTTTTTTTTTTTGTTTCTTTGTTTAGAAGGAGGCAGATGCTCACTGTATAGCTGCCCATGATCTCTTTGTGTCCTACATGGTCAATGAACTGGAATCAAATGATAATTCTTCAACTAGAAGAATGATGAGGGTTTCCATGAGAGGCTGTCTCTGTTGTTATTGCCGTTTAGCCTGTTTGGTATTATTATTACAAGGTTCATCTGTCAAAACCAGCAATTACTTTTGTATGCACCTTTTTATACCTGTACTTAATAAAAGTTTTATATGAACGTACTACTTTTTGGAGTGTCATTTTTCTGCCTGATTGCATTTATGTTACAAAATAAGCTGCTTTGCAGAAAAGAGCACAAACCGTTCCACATTTCAGTGGACCTTATTATTTCCAACTGTTACTGCAACATAAAACTGCTTTGGTAATGATGTCACACCTGAAAATAAGTGCTTCAATGTTAAAACTAGTCATATATACTATTTATATGTTATATTTTTATCTTACTAATAGAAATTGACTGTTGTAAAAATCTATATTTTAATTTATTTTAAAAATACTTGCCAATAAATGTTCTTTCTTTCTTCATCTCTTCAAAGATAAATACAAAAAAATAGTAAGGATGATTTTATTTCTTAGGGAAAACAAGCTATCCAAAGCAACTTAAGTGAAGTAGAACTGTCCCTTTTGGTAAAACATAAATTCACTGTCATTAATCCAATTTTCTTAGGAAGCTGAGATAAATTTAAGTAGCCTCACAGTTGCATGGTTACTGGCAGGTCTATGAAATCAAGAAATCACTCAAAAAAGAACTTGTATGGTACACCATGCAGACATCATCTGATACAGGACAATGCTGAAACATCAAGAAAAGACAACCTATTTAATCAAACACTTGGCTTTTGATCTTTGGGAGGAAACCATACTATACCCAGATAAAACCCACACACCCAAACCACTAGGTAGCCCTAGTCCAACCAGAGGTGGATAGTAAATAATACCATTCACTCAATAACATTTACTTAAGTAACTTTGTGGGGAAAATGTACTTGTATGAGTAGTTTTTTACTTGACTGTACTTTTTAATTTTGCTTGAGTAATATTACTATGAAGTATTGCTACTCTTAATTGAGTAAAACTTCTGGATAGTAGGAGTAACTTCAATGAAGGAAGAACAAACATATTTTAATCCAAAACGCAGGAGACACAGACACAGGTGCAGTTTATGTTAAAGTGAGACGTATTGTTTGTACACAAGCTTTGGTCTAATACTGTTTCCTATCTGCTGAGCCTGTTGTGCCATTTGGAGATAGTGAATAAGCAGTAAACACCATACATCGTCAATGGAAGTACTCCTTGTTCTGACATACAGTACATTACCTACTATAAGTATTAGTTTCATAAGTTTTTATTGGCAATTTTTTTTATTGCATGTCCATCATGCTTGAATTAGTTGTTTTGTAAATATGTTATTTGTATTAATTTGGTCTTTAGCATACCATAATTTGCACATAGCAATACTTTCGACAGTCTGATGACATAATTTTTAAATATTACATCAAATGTTACGATTAAATAGTTACTCAGTACTCAAGTAGCCTTTTAATGAAATACTTTTTTACTCTTTCTTGAGTAATTTCTTCAATGGCTACTTTTTACTTTTACTTGAGTAAAAATATGTTGATGTACTGCTACTCTTACTGAAGTACAATTTTTAGCTACTCTACGTCTGTGTCCAACTGTAGGTTTCCCATAAAATGTATCAGAGGTAAGTAAAGGTTTTTGTGGAAATAAAGAGTTTCACAAAAATCATTCAAGCAATAATTAACAGCAACTGATGCAGCTTTAAAATTTTGTCTTAAAATCTGTCAAAAACAGAAAAGTAAAGAACAAAAATCCTCTCATATTTTCAGCAGTCAATGAGGAGATAAAGACCCTGTTAACAATTAGTGTGCAAATCCACTGTATCACAATTAGTTTATCACATAATTTACCATTTCCCTCCCTTATCTATAAAACGTGATAGGCGTTGCTTTTGGTGATTGTGTTTAAACAATACCTTGCAATATTAAAACATTGACTGTGTTTCCCCAAAACAAACTATAAGTGGGAAGAGGTGGCTCATGTGAGGACAAAACTAAAAAAAAAGACGTAATCTGTTTATGGTTTGGATAAATACCATACCTTTGCAACAAACAGAGTTACAAATTTTGCGCAGCTTGATTCTGTAATTTAGCCTACCCAGATCACCAGATGAAGAAAAAGTCGGACCAAAAAATACCTTACATATATAACCATAGGGCTACTTTATTAGGTATGTCTGTTCATCTGCTGGATAACACACATCTGGTGAGTTGTGAAGACTAAGACGTCTTGGTGATGTCAGAGGGGAATGAGCAGAGTGGTTCAAGATAATAAAACAACTCAACTAATCGCTTTATATAATCAAGATATCTCTTAAGGCACAACTCTCACGCCTTGAGATAGATGGGCTACAGCAGCAGAAACCTAAGAACCGGCACCAGTTGTCAAATGTACCAAAATTGGACAACATATTGGAAACAAGTTGCCTGGTTCAATGAGTCTTTAGCTCAGCTGAGGCATTATTATGGTAGGGTCATAATATGGCGAGGCGTCTTTCCAGTTTTATGGCCCTCACCTCTGGAACAGGCTGCCAGAGGACCTCAGGGCCGTGGAGAACGTTCATGTTTTTAAGACCAGGCTCAAGACTCACCTTTTTAGCCTAGCCTTTAACTGATTATTATTTATTAATGTTGGTTTACTTGCTCTGCATGTTTTATATGATTATATTTTTATCAGTGTTTTACTATTTAATCTTAGCACATTAATTTACTGTTTATTTCTATACTTTAATTTATCTTAATCCCTGTTCCAGTGTTTCCTCTGTGGGAGCCCTCTGCCCCGGGAGCGGTGGTCGGCTGTGGCTGCCTGGGTGCTCTCCAGGTGGAGCTTGGGTGGAGGTGGGGGTCTTGGCCTTGCCTCCACTGGATGCCCTGTGTCAGCGCCTCGGCTGCTGCTGTTAATCTACCGCTGCCGGGGCAGATGGCTCCTCTGATGGCGTTTCCTTGCATGGTTCATCTGCACTCGGCCCAATGTCCTTTTTTACTTTTTCTTTTAACTGTGTGTGTGCATGGGAGTTGGGTTGGGGGGAGGGGGGTATAACTGTGACCATGCTTTTAAATCTGTGGGGGAGGGAAGGGAAGGTGGTTTTATGTGGGGTCATTTTAATCTGTAAAGCACTTTGTGATGCAACTTCTTGTATGAAAAGCGCTTTATAAATAAAGTTTGGTTTGATTTGATTTGATAATCAAAATGAAAGTATGGAGCCACCCTGCTGTGTATCCATCGTTCAGGGTGCTGGTGGTGGTAGTGTCATGGTGTGGGGGATATTTGTCTTGATACACATTGTGCTCCTAAGTACCAACAGTGCATCATTGAAACACCACAGTCTGCCTGGGTATTGTTGCTGACCATTTCAAAGCTTTTATGACCACTGTGTACCAATCTTCTGATGGCTACTTCCAGCAGTATGAACCCAGTCACAAAACTCAAACTGGGTTCTAGAACATGTCAATGAGTTATCTGTAGTCCAATGGCCTTCACGGTCATTAGATTTCAGTCCACTAGATTATGTTTGGGAGGTGGTAAAATAGGAGATTTTCACCGTGGAGGTGCATCCAACAAATTTCCAAGATAGTATCATGACAATATGGAACAAAATATCTGAAGATTGTTTCCGACACCTTGGTGAATTTGTGCCATAAAGGAATCAAGGCAGTTATGAAGTCCAAACCCCTACCAACAAGGTATGCTTGATAAAGTGGCTGCTAAGTGTATATTACGTATTAAATGTAAAGCAAAAGCACTATTTGTTGAGATTTTCATAGAAAATCTATATATAATGTCATTGCATCTGGATGTTTTTTGAACTGTGGTAGCTATTGATTTTATTTATTGTGCTTGAATATCTGGTTCTACCAATGTACCCTTCTCTAATATAGCTCCTAAAAGCAAGATAAGAGCAGGAAAAGGTGGTTCTTGTGAGGCAAGGGAACTTTATTTGTATGGCAAACTTTCAACAACAAGGCGATTCAAGGTGCATTACATTATTAGACGATAAAATATGTCTGTAAGTTTCAAGTGACAACACCTTGAACCACTGAAACAGAGTAAACTGGAGTCTGTAGAAGAGCAGTTTTGGTATGTTTAATGCTCCATGCAATGGAGCAAACGTGAATGGTTTTAGAAATACATTCCTTTTCTTCTTTCAGTTTTCTCAGCCTGACTAACAGCTATGTGATGTAAGTTGCTTCCGTTTTCTGAACACAAGTCGTTATCATAGTTATGTAATATATCAACATTGAGAACAGGAAAGAAATTCCAGATTTCATTCATTATTGTGAGACTGACTGACAGCAAAGGCCATATGGGTGCAGCTGGGCTTTCAGCAACACCATAAGTCAATAAAATCCAACACACCCTCTTTCGCCTTTGATGTTCTGTCATTATGCTTGCACACAAACATAGAAATAAAGCTCAGAAAATGAACATGAAAATAATACAATGTAGAAATTTAGATTTAGTACCACGAATCGGTGAAATTATTGCTGCTATTATTAAACTTTATGAACCTTTTTTTAATCTCATTGTATGTATATTAATGGACAGCTGTCAATGGATATGGAGTGATGGTATATACAATCTGTGAATTCCTTCTTAGTTAAATAGCTTTTGTTGAATAACTTCTGCTTTCAAGAAACTAAACTTTGAATCCACTAAAATTTGCTTTGAGCAATATTTTTCAAGGTTTTAGCTGTTTTCTTTTGGCATATACTGCTTTTTATTTATTTATTTTATTAACTGAAAACATGGCATGCCTCAGTGATTTGGAATGACTGGATGACAAAAGAAATAGCAGTTGGATGGAAAGACTGGAGCAGATAAAAGGATTTTGAAAAGGATATTTGCTGTTCCAAGATAAGAAAGTGTAAATAATCCACATCAAACCTGAAACGGGACCTCATGGATGCAACATCCAACAGTGGCCCAATTGAACGCAAAGTAGTTAGCTAATGTAGTTCTACAGGAACACTGACGCTCATATAACAAATATTTTATGCTGACCAGAGAGTAGGTTTGTTGGATTCCTTGTTTTTTTGTGTGTGCAGATGGTCAATATATGAGTACATTTCTGCTTTAGATCACTGGTTGACCTATTAGGTTATGTGGTTTTGAGTATTTGGCCTTCTCCCAGACATATTCTTCACTGATATAAATTCAGTCTTTACATTTGAATTTTTATTCATGTTATTGTCAGACATATAACCTAATTTTTGGTCATTTTTCTTTTCTTATGTAAAGCAACTTTACTGAGCACACTCAAAATCTATTTAGGGTTTCAAGGATACATTTCCATTTTAGTGTATCAAAAAGAGCATGCAACTTTGATCAAACAGTATAAGTATACATTTAGAAGCTAGATCAGTTTTAGTATTTTTTATTTCCTTAAAAAAGTCAATTTTTGGTGATACATGGTTTTTGTCCGACAGCAGGGATAAATAGTCCAAACACTGCATAGAAACTATTACAAAACTGCAATTTACAGTAACAAGCTTCAGCCAAGATTTTTGCTTTGCTGCGTAACACTATTATCCCTGTGGTTAATCATAAGGTTCCCTTGTCTCTTCATCCAGAACCCTTATCTTGTCAGTAAAAAAACAGCAGCAGTAGTATCTGTTCTGTTTGCAAACTAATTAATCAATCAATCAATCAATCTTTCAGTCAAGTTTTAAAATTAGAACTCTTTACATAAAGGAGTGAGACAAAGGATCTTACAGAGGTGGAATACACAATGGCCAACTGCTTCCGGAGATTATTTTGAAGCAATATCCATATTTGTTGCTTGTCAGTTTCCTGCTTTAATTGTTTGTGAAAGTCCCTAACTCGGACCTAATGGCAACAAAAGATTCAGGACAAAGACGCAGCACAACACACCTCATGTTTCGTAAGAGTGGTTGAACAACTTTTCGGGTTTCTGACATAATCTTAGTTACATAACTAGTTTGTGCTTTCTTGTTATGAAAATGTATGGACATTTCCCTTAATATATAAAACCCTGCTCACTCATAACAACAGAAGAGGATAATTGACAGATGCTAAGAACTATAGCAATAACCACCATGTACACATCGATTGTATTTTACAGGATTTTATGTATAAGGCCAGCACAACTAGCACATGATTGCATAGGGATAGGAAAAGGACATAAGACTTTTAAACTGCTTTACAAAAATAGTGTGATATGTTTTGTAAAGACACCTTATTAGGTAAGTGTTCAACCTATGTACAATTTAATCTCAGCATGAATATAAATATAGCTATTCTGTAAAGCAGCCAAGAGGTCCATGGTCACTCTGGAGGAGCTAAAAGTTCCATTTACAGTTTTGCACAAGTCACAGCAAACATGTGGATGAAGGTGCTCTAGTCGGAGAGACCAAAGCTGAACTTTTTATGTTAGGATGAAGACTAACACCCCTCGTCACCCTGGGAAACACCATCCGTCCCCATCATGAAACTTGCTGGTGGTAGGATGGATAAAGCTAATTCCAGGGCTATTCTGGAAAACAGTTTGGGGCAGAGGTCAGAGGAACAGAATGGTTTTGATCAAAGTATGTTTGAATGGGCTAATCAAAGTCCAGACCGGAATCCAGTTTGTTCCATTTTGTGAGTGGGGGAACATTTCAGTCTCTAGATGTGCAAGGTTGGTGTAGATAGACCTAATAAAAAGGACTCTGTCACATAAAATCCCAATAAAATATATTAACATTTGTGGTTGTAACATAACTACATTTGAAAAAACTCAAGCGTCATGAATTCTTTGGGTCAGGATTGTCGGGGACAATATTACCTTAAAACTTTAGTTTCCAAATTTAAATACTGAAAATGTAAAATGCTTTCCTCGGAGTGGATTTAAAATTAAAAAAAAACATTTCAAGTAGGTTTGAACTTACAGAAAGATTTCCCTCACGTTCACAGAGTTGCACTGTACAAATCTACTGGGAGATACTTTCCCTTTATGTCCCTTCGCACGCACGGTAGAAGTAGGAAGTAAAACGAAAGCTACAACCAAACAATAACAAGCCGAGCAGCAATATTTATTTTAAAAACGTGCAGTCTTAAAATGGATTCTCGGAATTTAAGTAACGAGTCACGCTGCGTGTTTTTTAACTCCCTCTCGGAGGACTATCGCTGTGTAAGTAGCCACTGTTAGAGCACCAGCAGCTTTAGCTTCGGAGCTAATTAGCCACACAATAACGATGCGTTCAGGCTGCAGTAACCCATCATTGCTATTATGAACATTGGTGTTATTTACCAATGGGATTTCGGGTCTGTGATTCGTCAGCTGGTTAACTGATGAACGGGGCTTTGACACCTGCATATTTCCTCATGCTAATAATAGCAGTGAGCTGTCAGCCATCATCGATGCTGGTTTAGTTCAGCCTTTCCGCCTCACATCACAGGAATCCCACTGAATCAGCGGCAGTTTTCAGATATAGCTTCAGTAGCCATGGAAATACATAAATCCGTAAATGTACTCATGGGGGTGCAAAAAGAAAGTAATAGAGTAAATGGAGTTATGACCTTTCTATCTTTGCATCAAAGCCGTCTTTTGCAAACAAGTAGCGCATCATTAGCAGCAAGAAAGTGGAGGATTTCAATCCACTTTCACAACACACACACAAGCATTCAGCTTTTTTTGTTTTTTTTGAGCTGTGGTTTAACTCTGTATTTCATACAAATGTTAGTTGGAATTGATTGTGTTAGCTGTCTGAAGCTCTTTCACGAATACAGTTTCAACCAGAAATTTACATACCGCCATCATCAGCATTAATTTGAGCATTTAATCTGGACTTTTAATCAGAGGTGGGTAGAGTACCAAAAATGTAGTTAAGAGTTGCACTATTTACCACGTTTCTGCTAGTAAAAGGTAGTGATCCAAGTAATATTAAAAAAGGCCACTTGAGTGATTATAACATCTGATTTAATATTTTAAAATGATGTCATCAGACAGAAATATAAAGCTATGTGTTTGATAGAGAAACAGTCCAGCGACTGTTATGTAAATAATTCGACTTTTGTGGAGTTGGAGGATTAGAGTCACAGACAAGACAAACAGAAAGTGAAGGCCAATCAGACACAGTAGATGTATTACACAGCATTACCATCACTTGACAGAGTTTGTGGATTTGCATGAGGCTGGATGGTTGTATGTTCATGTGGGGGGGCACACAGACGTCCTAATGGCCCAGCATCACTATGATATCTGAACTGATGCCATTTTGTGATTTGGAATTACAGCTATAGAACGGACAGCAAAATATTTTGTTTGTGTTTTGATCAGGGGTTGGTTATGCAACTCATTGTCTCCGGGTATTCTGGCAAATGCGTATTTGTCCTTTTGTAGTACTTTTGGTTTTCTTTTTAGACAATGTAGAAGGTTCTGTAGGGTTCAAAGGTCGATTTAAAATAAAATGGTGCATCCTACCTGTAGCCCTAATTTCGCTTCAGGATTTTTAATAAATCCTCAGCTTTTGGTAACATCAGATTTTTTTTAACACCTTTTGAACATTTTCTTATGTGCAAAACAGCCAGCCTGTATAAAAAAAAGTAATTTTTCATTTATGCTTTACTTTATAAAGTTGATCGGTGTCTAGAAACTTTTCACCTGTAATCCATGACTTCCTGTTTCCCTGGAGTATAATGTTGGGGGAAAAAAAACAGAGAACAAACAAGTCATTAATATAAATAATAATAAAAACATAAAAAAGCAACTGAAAGTGTGACAAACACGGCTGGATAAGGACCCAACTGTATCTAACCACCACACACGGTGAAGAAAATGGTAAGGGAGGTAAGAAAAGCTCTGAAGCTTACTGTTAGGGAGCTTCATGAATAATGCTTTTTATGCATATTTTCCAGGGTTTCAGTACTACAACACAGTAAGGAGTGAGAGGGCTCTTTCAGTTGTTGACATTAATGTGGAACCATGAGAGGAAAAATAAGTCCTTGAAGCTGCTCAAGAGCTTGGTTACTCATGATTAAGATTTCCTAAGCGATTCCTAGTCAAATTAACAGGCCTGCAGAGCCGCATAGGGGTCATGGTTCAAACGTTTTGAAATAAACTGAGAGCAGGCCTTTAAAAAAAAAAAACCCCAAAACAAATCATCTTCTTAAAAACGTCTTACAAAAGTATTTCCTTCTTGAATCTTCCATTTATTGAAAAAACATCTGCATAAAATCTTATATAGCTCTATTTCGACATATGCATAGAGAGATATTCATAGTTTACTAACCTTGAGTAAAATACTTTTTATTTTTACAGTTTTTATATAGAGATATAAAACTGAAATCAATAATTATTCCTACTATACATTCCTGCTAAAAAAAAATATTAAATATTATTTATAAAAAAAAATTGTAATGCTATTACATATACAACTGATACTAGATAGGATATTGTGTAAAAAGACACAAAACCCTTCTTCCTGTTCAGTTAGTTAGGATTGCCAACATTATTCTCATTTGCTAAATGATACAATATTGAGACAGAAATTGTTTTAGTAAAAAAATTTCAAGGTCCAATCCTAAAATGTTCAAAAAACTTCATTAAACTCGAGCCATCGACTCAGAGAGCAAAAAGCCATTACTCCAAAAGCAACATTAAGAGAAGTTCACTATGTGAAGTACAGAGTGGCCGCATCTAATGTGTGGATGTTTTGCAGCACGAGGGACTGGTGCACTTTACAAAACAAATTGCATCATAAGCAAAAAACCTTACAACATGTTGAACTGTTTAAGGAACAGTTCCAAGAAATCAATCAGAAAGTTGAAGGTTGGGCCCAAATTGGTCTTCCAAATGGACACTGACCATTAACATACAAAATGCCTTAAGGACAATGAAATTAGTGTTTTAGAGTGGCCATCACAAAGCTCTGATCTCAGTCTCAAAGAAAATTTGTGATCAGAGTTGAGATTGTGTGTGTGTGAGAGAGAGAGAGAGAGAGAGCGCAAAGCAGCCTATAGACCTGATTCTGTTAAACCAGAGAAGAATGGGGGAAATTTCCAGCAAGCTATTGTGAGAATCTTGTTGAAGGAAAATCAGAACATTATCAACAAAAACAGTAATGATTAACAATATGGCCTGGCAATCTGCATATCGTTACTGTAAGGCTTAGTCTGATTTAACGTCACACTGTAAAACAAACCTCCAGTAAATGTCTGGATGCCACTGTATTTATTGTCATATACATAGCCTCAAGAAAAAAAATCTGAAGGACAAGGATATTGAGCGTGACCGGAAATATTTCTAAACAACCAAATTTCAAGGGAAACGTTAACCAGACTTTTTTTTTTTTTTGCAAGCTGATTGGCAGTTTTCAGAAACAGGCGTTTAACAGCGCGGCTCTCCTTCAAACAGACGAACTTTCTTTGGTATCTCATTAAAGGACTTTGAATAGCATGACGGTGAGTGTTAGGGGTTTTAAGAATCTGCTAAACCTTCATTTCAACAGTCCCCCCCCCCCCCCCCCCCATGCTTATGTATAGCAGGGTTTTCAGTTATTCAATAGAATCATGCCTGCGTTTTATGAAAACAGTAACATGGTGACAGTGATGCTTCCCCGCAGATGGAAGGATGGATTTTTTTGTTTTTTTGACTATGTGACTTTCCTCACATACTGGTGTTTAATCGTGTGTAACATCACTACAGCGACGTTACAGATCTGAGCGCGTGGGCATGCCCCTCTCTGCTTTGCATGCGAGACGGCTGCCGGCCTTTTCATTTTCCCCGAAGCTCGCCGGACTGAGTAGCAGCTCTTTCTCATTCTCTACATTCCTTGGTGCCTTTTCCTTTCATTTTCTGGGCGCCTCTATCCTCCGAGTTTAACAAACACGCAGAGCGTCTGGTCCCTAGCTCTGCTCATTATCACATCCGCCCGCGTCTGTACGTCGTGTGTCTCTCAGCTGTCACTTACCAGCCTCCCCCCTCTTTGTTTGCTGCGTGGCAAAATAGGTCGGATTCGTGTGGATGTGACATTCGCGAACACCTTTGAGTACACGTCTCAGGTGTCAGTGCATTGCAGCTGTTTATGTTTAGCCTGCTGGAGTACTCTGAGTGCAAATCTAATTTTGCAATCCCTCCCAGTCTCTGGTGTGTCTGATGCACACACACACACACACACACACACACACACACACACACACACACACACACACACACAAACAGGTAAGCTGGGACAAATGGCAGTCTTGTCGTCCTGTTGGCGTCTAAGCTTGTGATTATTATGATAGCGCAGCATTTGCTCTGCACTTCTGAATATATTTCCAGAGGGCTTTACCTAAATCAAATGCAAAACACATGGTTAAGTCAGCCAACCGCTATGTTGTGAGCCGTGGACTAATCAATTGTCTCTGTTTCACAGGTGTTGATTTTATCAGTAAAACGAGCCACGGGAACCTTCTCCTTACTCGGATGGTGAGCATTTCTCGGTCTCCTATTTCATCAAATCAACTTCGCACAAAAAGTAAGGGGACTTGTGTTTTTGCTATTCGGAAAACCGATATATTTCCCCTGAAATGGCGCCACGTTTGAAACGCAAATGCATTTATGGGTCAAGCAGCAGAAGGGGGGGTGCGTGTGACGGCCATAAAAACCTTGCTAAATAATTTTTGCCAATGCAACAGGTTTCGGTGGAGGCAGTGTGATGGTGGGGGGAGACATCTCCCTCACTGGAAATGTAAGGCTTGTCCCCCCTAGAGTCACAACGCAGAGAGGTTGAGATGACATTTTGACATTTTTGCAGCACATAGATATGTTAAACATTGCCGTATTTGTGCTTTAGACTCTGAAATCACTTTATATTTGAATTGTCTTCATCTATCGATGGTCACATTATTAATGTTGCAATATCAATACATTTTCTCTTTTTTCTCATCACAACTAATTGTGAAATAAAAGTTAAGTTAGAAGACCAAATCTTTAGATCTAACATGCATTTTATATGGAAAGCCCTCTTTAAAAAGGCTTCCAGGCAACTGAGACCTCTTCACAGTTACCCTAATGCTGCAGTTCACTGCAACTTCTTTATTAAAGCATTAGAATACGTCCCCCCTCCACGCTTATTGGCCCCACAGTAAAGATGATATATTTTTTATTTAATAAAAACAACAAAAACAGTTATCTGTACTCCTAACAGGTCTTTAAAGTAAAAATAACTACAGACTTTTTGTAGTTTGTATTTAACTTTTTAATATATTGATCGTTCTTGTAACATTTAATGAGTAAGCCAAGACTTTCTGTTTTCCTGTGTCATAAGTATGACATGGCACTTAGCCATTTATCTTTAGGTTAAAGAAAGTCTCCAAAGATCACTGTTTGAGAACTTAAGCAAAAACTGGCACCTTGAGCTCTCCAAGTCTCCATAACAACCATTAGATCCTACCTACATGCCAAATGGTTGTTTAGGGAGTATGCGAGAAAGAAAAAAAGAGTTTCTGTCCTTTTGAGTTTTCTAATTGCTACAGGAAGTTAAACTAGAAATGCGTACTTGGGTCACATGAAAACACCGTCAACACTAAGAATACTGTTAAATACGTTGGATGATCTGTGAGCCTCTTGCTTTTTCATAGGCAGAACCTTGTTAGAGGGCATTGGGTCACAAACTTTTTGAAATACCAGAAGATTTTTCACAACAATCTGGTGGAGAAAATACCAAAATAAAAGAGTCCTCACCGGATCTGTCGGCATATTAAGGATGCAAACATATGGGCAGATTGACAGAGACCAGACAAAAAAACAAAACAAAAAGAATCTTCTTCAGTGGCCAAAGGGGCGTGGTCCAGCCTTGTTAAATGTTGTAGGACAGGGGTCTGCAACCTATGGCCTTAAGGGGCTAACTCTAAACAATGCTTCTAGAGGATTTAGCCTACTGAGCTTGTCAGTATTCTGGCAAAGACTTATAGTTATACACAAATGTTTATAACAGACTCTTCTTGGTAACAGAATTGGTCTCTATATAATATTACTCTGTAGAGAACGACCCTGTTCTACTGACTAATTTAAGCATGCTGTGCATAGAGCTCCACAGCTAAATCTGGTGGGGCTGGGCCCCGCTGGCCCCAGGTGCCGAGACGCCACAGCCAATAGCATCTCCACAACATAGCCGAACGCGTTCAGGCTTGTCTTGTTTGTGGAGATAACACATCAACTTTGCATTTTTTGCCCAAGGAAGAAGAGCTGAGGAAGAAATGGTTGGAATTTGCCTTTGGAGCACCACCAGCGTAACCTTGTGCTGCAAGCTTGATTCTGGCGAGATTTGGATTTTTCCAAACCCACATAGATCTGGCTGTTGCGAAGTTACCACCAGCGAAGCATAACAAATGTATTTTAAAAAGTGAATTAGAACTTTAATAAATGCCTATCTCTGCATTTGATGAGTACTTAGAATGAAATAATACTGAACATTTTTGTGGACCTCTAGAGCTGTGTTTTCCAACCCTGCTTCTAAAGGCACACTGGCCTGCACGTTTTAGATGTTTCCCTGGTTCAGAGAGAGTGTAAAGGGCCACAAATTATAACTATGGGGGGCCGGATTCGGCCCCTGGGCCTTTAGTTTGACACGTATGCTCTAGAGCCACTTGTGGCTCTTTGGCCCCTCCACTGTGGCTCTTATGAAACCAGGTAAGATATGTTTTAATTATGAAGGCAACAAGAAAGTAGTTCTTTATGTTTTCATGTAATATCTGCATGGAACACGTTTTAACAGAAGAGCATCAACCCTACAAGGCTTTTAAAAGTGATTGAATCTTTTTATAGTTCAAAACTATGTGCTTTAAATTTTAAGTGTGCAACTCGTCTTTTATAATTTTTCATTCTACAGTTTTTTTTCTTCTGTAAAGGTTTTATCAGTGTTTATCAACCCTGGTCTTCAAGGCATACTGCCCTGCATGTTTTAGATGTTTCCCTGCTTTTGCAGGACCAGGGTTGGGAAACACCAGATCAGGTGATTCATTTTGTTCTGAAATCTAAAAGTAGAAATACATTTCAGTTTACATTTCTGTAGCTTTTAAAATACAATAGATCTTGTACATATTTTTTCTTGTGGCTTTAGACACATTTTGTTTTGTTGCTGTGGGGGAAAAGTGTTGGCAAAGGAGGTGTGGAAAACATTAGGGGCTGGTCGTTTGGATTTGAAACAAAGCAAAACATTAATTTCTTTACGTGATTTCTCCGCACTGAAAAAAAATCAACTCAAATTAATCTTGGATTATTCTGCAATTATCAATGTGAGATTATACTACTGCCATGAAACGTTCATTTATTTACAGGCCATTACCCATGTTAACCAGGGGTGCCAATGAAAGGGACAATTAATAATAGAATAACAAAGAGGAGTTAATGGTTATAGGTGGTTATACGATAATTATCAGTGCTCAGCAAGGAAGCAGACACACATGTTTTGGCAGTTGTAAATAAATTGTGTTTCATCTCAGTAGTAATTGATGTCACACCTAAAAGGGGCATAGCTTACAAGATCCAGTGACATCAGCAGCAAACGTTTCATATTGCTGCCAATTTATTATAACTTCAGGGTGCGCTACAACAAATCAACACAAAAAGCGGCAAGGCAGCGTTTGGGGGGGTTGCAGCTTGAAAAAAAAGATATATTCAGATTTTCTTCAAACGAGGCAAATCATTTCCTGATGGCTTAAAGCCTAAACATCTGGGGTGCCTGGAAACATTTTACCTGTGGTTTATACTGCGTCTGAAACCAGATAACATCCAGTGAGTCCAGATGATATTTTCCACAATCAGGTCTTTAATGGGTGTGGGGTGTGCCGGGGCGGATGGAACAGTTAATCATGACATTAACCTTTACAACCAAGTTTTAACCTTTACACTAATCATGTCATAAATTCCATATTCACAAAGCTTCTATCTTTTTTTAAATATTAACGTGTTTGGTTTTTTTTGGGTGTGTTTGGGGGGTGCTTGTGAACGCGCCACACCCAGCGTTTTTAAGTGTACTATCAACCTAATAATGCATGATGCAATGCTTATGAAGGGTGCTCCTCTATGTTGTCTATGATATATGTTGATTAAGTTGAAGATGTTAGATTAATCTAATTGCTTTTGGAAGTCCAGGTCCGGAGTGGAAGCGTGTATAAAATCCTTACCTTAAAATTTATGATTAAATTAAATGGGAGCGTAATGCTGCAGCTTGTGTGAATCTCATTATAGTTTTTTTTTTTTTCTCCCCTTCCTCTCCTCAGTGTTTTCATGCTGTTTGTAATCTGGCTGCTCCGACGGTATCACTCCTTGGCTCAGGTAAATTTGCACTACACTGCACAGAGCCTCTCTGACAGTTTTTTTTCTCTCTCTCTCTTTTTTTTTTTTCTTTTTGCCTTTTTCTGTTTGCCCCATTTCCACTGGAAATCTGTTCAATTAGCCATGGTAAATCTTGGCGTAATTGAACCCAATTAAAATGCACAGATTAATGAATCGAGGGGGATGTTAATTGACTCACGGTCATTCTGTGATAGCGACTGCTATCCCGAGGCCCCCCCCCCCCCCCCACCCACCCACTCACAAGCGAAGCTGTTTACATAAAAGCAATATTTATGTACCCCTCCCCCTCCCCCTTTACTCTCCTGCTTCTGATTCCTTCTTTATATCTGAAAGGATTTATCTTTCATAAGGAGTTTGTTTGTGGTGTTGCTATGATCGTGCAGCTTCGGGATGATTGTGTTTTCTGAAGCCGGTCCAGCAGGTCTGTTTGGTTTAGCAGCACAACACATCATCCTTGTAATCTGAAGTAAAGGACAGTTTAGCGTGAAACTCCGACGGAAACCCATTACCTCCGGACCACATTGGTGGGAGCGACCTCGCGTCCTCCAAATTCTCCCTCCCCCCTTGTCTCATTCCTCCTCCTCTTCTTATACAACATAAACCTTCTCCTTACTTGCATCCTCTCTGAAAAGGTTATCTGTCAGTCAGTAGTCTTTAGTGCTCTCAAGGCCCTCCTGCGCGCTTATTGTGTCTTCCTCCTCCACCACCACCCCCTTTCCGTAGCCTTGGCTGGGTCAATGCAAGACATGAATTGATAAAGGGCTCTCCGTGTGTGTGTGTGTTTGTCTGTGCGTGCGTGTTTCTCTGGGTGCAGCCACCGATTATTATCGCCGCTGCTGGAAAATACTAGTGGTGTGTACCGTGACTCCACTCATGAAATCCTGTCATCTGCGCATTATTGATTTGTTTTACATAAAATGAACAATTTCAGAGAGGAAGCAGGAGATCTGTGTCCGCTGCGATAATTTGGCTGAGTTGTCACGGAGACAGCATTCAACAGACTTCCTGGACAATTATGCAGCATGTCCTTAACATTTTGTCCTTTAGTATCCGTCAATCCATCTATCTATCCATCCCTTTATTCGTTCATCCATCCATTTCTAATCATCTATCTGCCTGTCTGTCCGTCCGTCCATCCATATTAAAAGCACATTTGCCTCGCAGTGGGGTCATGTGTTTGAATCCAACTTGGCGCTTTCAGGTTCTCTCTGTGCACACGTGGGCTCTTTCTGGGTACTCTGGCTTCCTCCCACAGTCCAAAATGTAGAATCGTTCTAAATAGCGCTTAGGTATGACTGTGTACGGGTGTGGTTGTTTGTCCTGTGTGTCACTGTGATGGACTGGGAACTTGTTCTCCATCTCCATCTCTTGCCCAATGACTGCTGAAGATAGGCGCACCCCCCCTGCAGGTTTAAGTTAATGTAGACAATTCATGCTTGCAGGCTCATTTAAATCAAGAGGCAGAGGTCAGGCTCCAGTATCAGCAAAAAAGTCATAGGGAACTTCTGTACCTATACTTTAGAAATGGAACATGGTAAAAGAAAATGGACTGAGAAGTCTGCAAATGTGATTCTCTAAAGATATCAGCTTTCGGTCTGAAAAATGAGTAGAAAAGCTGGTATGCCAAGCTGTCAGCTACATTAGAGATACTTCCAGCTATAATTTCTCCTTCTCTTTATGCGAACATAAACGCACTCAGGCATTTTCACTCAGGGTGTTACATTTGAAAATCCTTCTTCATGTCTTTCTCTTAAATTTTCACACCCCAGAAGATGATTCTCAGCCTGACTGTAGCCGCCTTCTTCGACAGCGTAGCATATGTCATGGTGAGTTACTCTTGTCTGTTACACTCAAACCATACAGTGGCTGAGTCTTTTTTTATTTTTTATGCTTTCCCATGCTGCTTCTCGCTCGTTCTCCAGGGTGAAACCCATCCGGAGGGATCTCTCTGCGACTTCCAGGCCTGGTGGCTGACATACTTCGGTAAGACAGACTTAAATTAATTGCTCACTGGCACGGTGTGCACAAGTGAGGAGCGGCGAAAATAGCTGCGATCTAACACACATCTGACGGCGAGCTCGTATATCACCACAGAAAATAATATTGCTTTGTCATTTTCCTTTACCGCTCCTGAGCAAAATGTTCCTAAACAGGTTGGGAGTTGTCTCCAGAAATGATGCGGGCCATAGTGTGAGCTTATTACATAATAAACTGATGGTTTAGGTCCATAACACATTGTTGGACAAAATTCATGATGCCTGCTTATTTATAGCTTGAGAAGTGTCAATCCAGTAATCTAGTGAATATCAAACCTTGGGCTAGGTTTTGAGCATCCACTTTCAAACATGCATTGCTTTGTGTTGCTTAAATACCAACTAGTTTTGTTGGCGTTGTGTCCAATTGATTTGATGTTTAGGGTCAAAAATCTGATAAAAGTAGCCTCAGTAACAACAAAGAGAAGAGTTTTAAATATAAACCAAAATGTAGGCCTAACTCCTTAGTCACAATTTTAAAAAAGCACTCAGCAGCAGCTTGTTAGGTTTTCATAAGTCACAGGAGGGTAATCAATAATACCTTAGCGTCACTTTTAGGATGATTCCCCCTTGAATTTCTCCAGTTTTTTCACATAACAACTGTAAACTTGGGTTTTATTGCAATTTTATGGGATTGATCAACACAAAGTTGCGCATGATTTTGAATTGGGAGAAAAATAGTACATCATTTTCAAAATCTTTTACAAAAAAAAATACAAATGTGGAAGGTATTTGTACGCAACCAACTGAGTCCGTACTTTGTTGAATCTTGTTGTTCTGCAGTTACAGCCGCAAATCTTTTGGGGTATGTCCCTACCAGCTTTGGACATCTGGAGACTAAATCTTTTCTCCATTCCTCTTTGAAAAATAGCTCAAGCAGATATTTGATGTAGCACATCTGTGAACATTCAAGTCATGTCACAGATTCTCAGTTAGACTGAATTGAACCTCCAGTCACCCTCAAGTCTTTTGAAGCATCTAACAGTTTAGTATCGTCCTGTATTTGGCTCCATCCTAATCCCATCTCCCACAGCATGATACCACCACCATGTAGATGGTGTGTTCAGGGTGATGTCCAGTGTTATTTATTTGTATCTTTTTTGTATATAGGCCAAAAAAGTTTGTATAAGATGACCGCTGTTTGCTTAAATTTAGGTTTTCCTTGGTCCTATTCAGGCATATGTAGTTAAATAGCAAATCAAGTTCCCATCCATCCATACATTTTCTTCCGCTTATCCGGGGTCGGGTCGCGGGGGCAGCAGCCTAAGCAAAGAGACCCAGACTTCCCTCTCACAAGCCACTTGTTCCAGCTCCTCGGGAGGAACCCCAAGGCGCTCCCAGGCCAGCCGAGAAACATAGTCCCTCCAGCGTGTCCTGGGCCTTCCCCTGGGCCTCCTCCCGGTGAGACGTGCCTGAAACACCTCACCAGGGAGGCGTCCAGGAGGCATCCTGACCAGATGCCCGAGCCACCTCAACTGACTCCTCTCGATGTGGAGGAGCAGCGGCTCTACTCTGAGCCCTCTCCGGATGACTGAGCTTCTCACCCTATCTCTAAGGGAGAGCCCAGACACTCTGCGGAGGAAACTCATTTCAGCCGCTTGTATCCGTGATCTCGTTCTTTCGGTCACCACCCAGAGTTCGTGACCATATATGAGGGTACGCGATCGACCGGTAAATCGAGAGCTTCGCCTTTCGGCTCAGCTCTCTCCTCACCACGACAGACCGGTGCAGCGCCTGCATAACTGCAGATGCCCCACCAATCCATCTATCGATCTCCCGCTCCATTTTTCCCTCATTCGTGAACAAGACCCCCAGATACTTAATTATTATTCTATACATTCAAGTTAAATCAATTAATGACTTACTGTGTTTTGTGAGGGACAGAGTTTTGTGAAATATAAAGGTGTAGTGTAAATCAGATGTAGTTTTCGGTCTTTTTCACAAGAAGATGATAGTTATCTGAAGTTGATAGCAGTCACAGTGAGGCAGTTTTTCATTATTATAAAATTGACTATTTAATAGGCATACACACGTTTTCAGCAGCAGCCATCTAAAATTACTGCTTTCTTGGCAGGCTCTTATAAAGTATTATGGTACCATGTCAAGGTATAAGCCAGTGTGAGATTCTTACACTTTAGAGACCATAAGTAAAACATGTCGCAGTATTGTGGTTTTATACAATCAATCTGAAGCCAACATACATAACATGATCTAAATGCTTTTATTTAAAACAGAGAAGGAAAATATTCCTACTTCTGCTGAAATAATGCAACATATCCATTAATTTAGTTAGATGTTTCGGTAATTGTTATTTTGATCGATACACCTAAGCGAATTAATAGAATAATAATTAAACCTTGCAAAATTTGTTATTAGGTTGTTGTGAAGAGCATCAGTTGGTTAATTAGTCAGGCTATCTGCTCAGGTAGCCAGCCTGCAGTCTGCTGCTTAACAGACAGGCGTTCCCTTCGAACGGTGTTTCCCAACCCTGAATTGAAATCAGGTGTGCTGAAGCAGGTAAACATCTAAAAACATACAATGCAGTTTTTCCTGAGGAGCAGGGTTGGGGAAACACCCCCTTAGAGAGAGATGTGTGCCTCTGCTTTAGTTTTTTGCACCATACATGGTTTTTGTGAATGGAAATCTCTCAAAACAGCCAACTTTTTTTTTGTAAAGATGGGAAAAAGGGTATTGGAATATCTTTCTGAGAGCTCACAGGCAGTGTGCAGCAAAAGGCAGTGCAGCATTTTTCGTAGAGATGGAGAGATCTCAGTTCACTCCAGCACTTTTTCCGGCAAGTTTGGGTAGCATAATGAAAGATTTTCGTGCTTTTTAAACCACCTGCCTTGACAACGGCATCAAAAACGATTATTTCAAAAACTTCCAACCAAAGTGAAGATTGCGAATTCTCCGTTATGTTTGCTTGTGGACATAAATAACCGGGGTTTTAGGTTTTGCAACGTCACTCCCCTCTTAAAAAATGCTCTGACACAACACGTGCGAGCTCTGTTTACGCTTAGAAACAGCATGGATGCCTTCAGAGCTGTGTTGGCATCATCGATTGAAGTGCTTTTTGCTTGCTTGTGTTTACAAGCTCAATTACATTATACAAGGACTAATGTCATTTAGAAAACAAAAACATGTGTTAGATATTTAAAAAATGCATGCTGTACCTAAAGCCTGATTTCTACCGGACGTGTAACGGCTGCGAAGCATAATACGCAGCTACTAGTCGGACGCGTGTCAAAAGCGTCGTGTCCCGGCCATCTCCCGACAGGAAATCAGACACAGGAGCAGTGTGATGCATCCGGCAAATTCCAAAATAAAAGACACATGCAGATTTCTGATTGCTTAACTATGAAAAACAAAACGTCATTACCTGTGACACCAGGGATGAAGTCAATCGGTCTGTGGGTGTGATTTGTTGGTTTTTATCATGGACCACGAGAAATTAATCTCTGAAGTGGAGAATCGCCTAATTTATATGATACCAGTGATCATTTTTACAAGTACAACTTTAAAAAGGAGAAGGCGTGGACAGGAATATCTGCAGATTTGGGATTGAATGCTGAGTTTATGATACTACATAGAATAACATGGAATAATTTTTTTTTCCCATATACCACCCCTTAGGTTATGTTATTGCAATTCTCCTGTGATTTTGTAATCTCCCAGGACCAGCTGCAAGGAACGCTTTCGCAGCCGATTCGCATCTGAAACGCTCCTGTTGAGCTCCTGAGTAAAATGTGTCTATCACGTTACGCCTCCGGTAGGGCTGGGCGATATGGCTTAAAAATAAAATCTACGATTTGTGTGATGCCAAATCCGATTTCCGATGTTTAATTGATTTCATTTTCTTCTCCCTTTCTATTTCTGAAAAGAAATGTAAAATGTTTTACAAATATTTTTAAAACTTGCTTTATAAAAATTGCTTCCGGTGAAAAGCAGGGGTAACTGCTGTTATTAAAAAATGATCAAAACACAGTAAGAAATGCTGAACAAGTTCATGCACTTCATTTGGATTGAACCTTTTAAAATTGTAGTCCTATTGCTGGCTTTTTGATGGGTGTATTGTTTCCAACCTTATTCTTTAAAATTAAGGAAGTGATTAAACCAGCATTTTTTTCTGGAGAGTTCTCTCAGCTGTGCCAGGAATCTCTTTACTGATGGTGGGTCAGACCTTGAGACGCTCTATATGAGGCATCTTATTGTTTCATCATCATCCCGTGTATGAGGAGATGACTGTAGTCCAATTACAGAACAGAATGTTGCTATGCAACTAAGAATGCCCTGGAACCTGTACCGGTGAAACTAAGACAAATATGTGTTGTAATTGTGCCAAATTTATCTTCCAGGAAGAATATTTTTCTATTTGCATAAGTGGCATTTCAGGTTTTAGCCTTAACTGGCATAAAGATTTATTAACTGAGATTTGCGTAAAATAAAACGGCCAGTGAGTTGGTGCTAAAGGGTTAGTTTTAGTCATCCTTATGCATGCAGAGGATCCTTCTCCTGGGACACACTGGTGGGCATCAACATCAACAAGTCTAGCAGGAGAAGCAAAGCTCAAATCAGCTTTTAACTCTGAGGACCAAATGTTATCAAGTGTATTTGGAATGATGGAAGATGGCAGGAGGAGGGCAGCACCAGGACAGGTAGGGAGGCTGAGCTCTGTGTTGTTAAGCTATACAAAGACTTCTGCTGCTTTCTGGTTACATAAGGCACATTTGCAATGACAGTAATTGTGACTTATTGTGATAATACCACTTCTGGCTTAGTCATTGCTCATTTCTAATGCTCCTTAACCGCAAGAATGGTGTGGGTGCTGTACAGTATATTTGTATATGTGTGCATCCCGGATGCATTTGCTTGCATTCAAATAAACACCAACACAGTGACTGCTCAAAAGGGCTAAATACAAAGGTAGGATAATGCTTTTAGTACTGAATACAGTGGCTTGCAAAACTTTTAACCCCGATTTTCTCACATTACAACAAACTGTGTTTCTAAATGGGATTTTGTTTCATACATTGGGGCAAAAAAGTATTTGGCAGCCACCGGTTATGCACGTTTTCCCACATAAAAAGAAGAGAGAGGTCTGTAATTTTCATCATAGGTACCATTCAACTGTGGGAATCGGAATGTAAAAGAGAAATCCAGAAAATCACATTGTATGATTTTTGAAGAATTTATTTTTATAATGGTGCAGAAAATGAGTATTTGGTTAAAAACAAAAGTTCACCTCAATACTTTGTAATGTAATCCTGGTTGGCAATGACAGAGGTCAAACATTTCCTGTAGGTCTTCACCAGGTTTGCACACACTGTAGCTGCTATTTTGGCCCATTTTTCCATGCAGATCTTCTTCAGAGCTGTGATGTTTTGGGGCTGTTGCTGGGCAACACGGACTTTCAACTCCCTCCACAGATTCTCTATTGGATTGAGGTCTGGAAACTGGCTAGGCCACTCCAGAACCTTGAAATGCTTTTTACGTAGCCACTCCTTTGTTGTCTGGGAAGAAGGTTTTTGTCCAAAATCTTACAATACATGGCCCCATTCATCCTTTCCTTATTTCGGATCAGTCGTCCTGTCCCCTTTGCAGAAAAGCAGCTCCGAACATAATGTTTCCACCCAAATTCTTCATAGTGGGTATAGTGTTCTTGAGATGCAACTCAGCATACTTCCCCCTCCAAACACAGCGAGTGGCGTTTATACCAAAGAGTTCTATTTTGGTCTCATCTGAACACATGCCATTCTCCCAATCCTCCTCTGAATCATCCAGATAGTCTCTGACAAACTTGCCTGGACATGTGCTGTCTAAAGCAAGGGGACCTTTCGAGCGCTGCAGGATTTTAAACCATGACGAGCTAGTGTGTAAATAGTAATAACCTTTGTTACTGTGGTCCCAGCTCTCCTTAGGTCATTGACCAGTTCCCCCCATGGGGAGTTCTGGGCTGTTTCTTCACCGTTCCCAAGATCATGTGTACCCCACCAGGTGAGATCTTGCATGGAGCCCTAGGTCGAGGGATATTGTCAATGATCTTGTATTTATTCAATTCTCTAATAATTGCTCCAACAGTTGATTTCTTCTCACCAACCTGCTTGCCTATTGTAGACTGGCTCATCTTTTATACAGATAATGTGAGGGCCAGGATTCTTGCTTGTTTGTTGGTGCTAATTACTTATTTTGTGGACCATTATACAAATAAATACTTAGAAAAATCATACATTCGGATTTTCGGGATTTTTGTTTTACATTCTGTCTTTCACAGTTGAAATGTACCTATGTTGAAAATTACAGACCTTTTTAAGTAGGACAGCTTGCACAATCGGTGGCCACCAAATACTTTTTTGCCCCACTGTATAGCAGCATAAAGCAGGACAGCGTTTTAAAGTCAAAGTAAATATAGCTGGTTTTGAAAGCTTTTTGCGTACAAAGATCTGATAGCCAACTCTTCTCCCCCTGAAGAAAAGCATACCCATAGCATGACTGCCGTCGCCGTGTTCATGTTGGGGACGGTGTTTTACATGTTAACCAAAAAGTTCAAGTTTGTTCTAAATTGACCAGAGCACCTTCTTGCTTGTTTGCTGTGTCCCTTTAGCTTGTGGCAAACAGCATTTAAAAACCAATAAAGTATGGAGAAATCTGGGGACATGCCATGAGCAAAATTTTAAAAAGCGGTATGAATAGAATTAAAGTATGCGTTCATCCTCCCCACTGATTGAATCTTCCTCCTTACGTCCACTCTGTCTCCCCACCCACCATCAACCCCTGCCTGCTCCCAGTCCCCCAATCCCCCCCCCAGCCCCCCCCCCCACCTCCAGCCTCCTCTCTCTTGTTATCTCCTCCTGCTCTTCCACAGTTCATCGTTATCTCTCTGTGAGCTCCCGCCTCTCATCCATCACCCTAAGCTACAGGTTTCCCTCATATTACTGCAGAATGGGCCTTCATTTATCAAGAGTGGAACGCACGCGTGCTCACATGCAATGCACACACGCTGTCACACGCAGGCACGTGCACGCTCGGACACGCGTCTGCAGGTGCGTGGTGTGTGACGGCGAGCTGGGCTGTAATTTGACCTTGGTGTTTTTCTCTCTGCAGACTGGAGTGCCTTGGCCTGGGTTTGCCTCATTACCCTGAACCTGTATCTCAACCTGGTCAGGGAAATGAGCACCAACAGATATGAGAAGTGAGTAATTTGGCCCGCTGTCGCTTTGAGAGTAGTTATTTACCTTCTAATGCTTTAAAA
The DNA here is from genome assembly GCA_963556495.2 of Valencia hispanica. Taxonomy (NCBI): domain Eukaryota; kingdom Metazoa; phylum Chordata; class Actinopteri; order Cyprinodontiformes; family Valenciidae; genus Valencia; species Valencia hispanica. The sequence continues at coordinate 36,323,145 of OY747707.1, read as the reverse complement.
CTGATTTAAAAAAGGCAAAACCATGCAGCAGAAAAGTAATTAAAGAAGAATTAAATTAACAACCAGTTATTAATTTTTGAGTGATTTCCATGTCTGGAATCAAGTGGCGCTTTCCTCGTCTCCCACTCTGCATGTATTTGCTTCCTGTTTTGTTTAAAGTGCGTCCTTCTTTATGTGTTTGTGTTATGTGCATGTGTTTGGCCCACGGTAGCATGTGTCTCCCCACAGACAGCCCCCCCTCCTCCTCTTCCACCTCCTCTTTTTCCTCTTTCAGCCAGCTGACACTCTAATTGAAATGGGAGTGAGTGTCAGCCGTTAAGTGTGTCTTAATGTGTGTGTGCGCGGTGTGTGCCCACCCATCTTCATGCTTTTTGGCTTCGCGTTGTGGTCGCTCATACTCCCATGAGCACTTTTCACAGCAAAGTGCGAATATGCCTTTGAGTGTGTGTCTGTAATTTTCCCTCAATCTTCATGCTTAGTGCCAAGCTTGGTTGGCGGAAGCACCCATTTAAAAAAAATCAAAAAATTAAAGGCAGAAAAAATAAACCCCCCTTCAGTGCAAGTCATATCTTCTCTATGCTTTTCAGCTAGGGAATAAACCCCACCTTATATGCTTTGGAGTGGGTTCCTTACCACCACCACCTCCACCCAGGGGAGTTTTCCTGCATTGATTAGTAATAAGCCAGACAATATAATGGTGATATAACTCATAAATAGATGGCTTTATGTGCACTCTGGAAGGGCAGACTAGGAGGCAATAATCTGTTTGATTCAAAGCCACTCATGTCCGGAGGGAGGGGATCTGTTTGTCCAGTCATTCACAATGTGGAGGCGCCAGGTGAGGTTAAAATGAGGCAGAGACAAAGTGTCAGTGGTGCTGTTGTGTGCTTAATGTCATCCATCCATCCATCCATCCATCCATCCATCCATCCATCCATCCATCCATCCATCTGTTCTTTTCTAATCATCCATCCATCTGTCCGTTCTTTTCTAATCATCCATCCATCCATCCATCTGTTCTTTTCTAATCATCCATCCATCCATCCATCCATCATCCGTTCTTTTCTAATCCTCCATCCATCCATCCATCCATCCATCCATCCATCCATCCATCCATCCATCCTTCCTTTCTTTCTTTTCTAATCATCCATCCATCCTTCCTTTCTTTCTTTTCTAATCATCCATCCATCCTTCCTTTCTTTCTTTTCTAATCATCCATCCATCCATCCATTCTTTTCTAATCATCCATCCATCCATCCATCCATCATCCGTTCTTTTCTAATCCATCCATCCATCCGTTCTTTTCTAATCCATCCATCCATCCATCCATCCATCATCCATCTGTTCTTTTCTAATCATCCATCCATCCATCCATCCATTCTGTTCTAATCATCCATCCATCCTTTCTTTCTTTTCTAATCATCCATCCATCCATTCTTTTCTAATCATCCATCCATCCATCATCCATTCTTTTCTAATCCATCCATCCATCCATCCATTCTTTTCTAATCATCCATCTATTTTCTAATCATCCATCCATCTTTTCTTTTCTAATCATCCATCCATCCATCCATCCATCCATCCATCCATCCATCCATCCATCCATCCATCCATCCATCCATCCATCCATCCATCCATCTGTTCTTTTCTAATCATCCATCCATCCATCCTTTCTTTCTTTTCTAATCATCCATCCATCCATCCATCCATCCATTCTTTTCTAATCATCCATCATCCGTTCTTTTCTAATCCATCCATCCATCCATCCATCCGTTCTTTTCTAATCCATCCATCTGTTCTTTTCTAATCCATCCATCTGTTCTTTTCTAATCATCCATCCATCTGTTCTTTTCTAATCATCCATCCATCCATCCATCCATCCATCCATCTCTAATCATCTGTCGGTCCGTCTGTCCGTCCATCCATCTGAATTCTTAAGACTGCAGAAAAGATCAAGAGTTCAAAGCAAACTTTTCTATTCATACTTAAATGAATAAAGGAAATTCAATGCTTAAATAAGACTGGAAAAAGCATGGAATTATGGCAGAAATAATGCATAAGAAACCTGTGATAAGTTTATGTGTTTTGGCAGGTGGGGTTCAGCTTTGCATGCATGCGCAATTACCCCTCGTGCCTCTTTAATCCAACCTTCCACCCGCGCTCTGGCTTTCACACCCACAGTACCGTTCGACTCAGCTGACGGCTCAGCTCCATGGTTTATGAATGAAGAAATCGCCAGAGGAGACAGAGAACAGAGGCTTTATGATCTAAGAATGATTGAAGCGGATGCAAGAGGAGGGTAGGGAGTTGGATCGTGTGTGCAAGGGTAGAGATGTGTACGTGTCTCTAAAAAAGTACGAACGCAGCAAAAGCAAGCATGTGATGAGGGAAGAGAAAGATGGCTAAAGACGGAGGAGTGGGAGAGAAACGGTGGTGTGAGGCGGTGGGAAATGAGATTGTGGCTGAGTGTGTGTGTGTGTGGAAATCTGAGCGCAGAGCCATCCTGCTGTGCCTCATTAAACCCATGTTGTGTGCAGCTCCGGACCTCGTCATCTCCCCCTCAAAGGCCCTGCGAGGTGTTCGTGAAGTTGGGTTGGGCCGAGGAAGTAGCTCTTGACAATGATTTCCTGACATCCACCCCACCTCCACCCCTACCCCACAGGGTATTGCAGCCATATGCTGGTGGTACAGATTTCCCCATTTTTACATATCACGTCGCCTCCCTGACTTTCTGTTTATTATTCCTTTTCTGTGTGCCTTTCGTTCTCCAAATGTTTCCCATTTCCTCCCACTGCTTCCCGAGCCCTCTCATGTTTCGTTCCAAACACAACCTCCATCTGGATTCCCTCCCACCCGCCGATGTGCTCTATTTAAACCCGCTGCCGTCACTTTCCTCCTCCCCATGTCGAGCGCTCCATGTGCTGTCAGTCAGAGGGAGGCAGAGGGCTTCGAGGGGCTCACGGCTTGACCCTCTGACGTAGAGTGACAGAACGTGTGTGTCTGTGTGGCACACCACTCGAGGGGAATCGAAAGCGTGTCAGCAGTGTCACTGCTGCTCGATTGACCGTACTCGGAGCGAGTCAGGGGAAGGACTTCCACTCTATTGACCAGGCGACGCTGTACGCTCTATAAAGTATCGACTCCCAACATGGGCGCCCAAGTCGCCGGGCCACACACCTAATCTGTCTGACACACACGCACACACACTTACACCATGTCTTAAAAGGCCGCCACAGATTCTGTTGTATTTCAGTTATGAGTCTCTGCAGCCTCTTTAACAGTTTCCCTTAAAAAAGGGAGCCCAGATATTTTACACCATGGAGGCAGCTTCGTTCTCACATTTTAAAATCCCTTGTCTTGCTCCGTGAACGTTTTCACATATTTTACGTATTTTAATAGGAATTTATGTGGATGGACCATAAGGAAAGCTCATAGTTTTGATGTGGAAATGAAATGATACGTTGGTTTTTGAAAAGAAAAAAAGGAACAAGTTGGTTCCATCCTTCAGCATAGCACACTCCAAATCGAGGTAGAAGCAGCCAAGAATCCCATGGTAACTTTGGAGGAGCTGCAGTGGTCCACTGCTCAGGTGGAAGAATCCGTCAACATAACTATGAGTTTTATATATTCTAAAAAATAAAACCTCTTTGGAGTGGCGAGAAGAAAACGATTACTGAAAGAAAAAGACCGAAAAATGTGGAAGAAACTTCTTGACCTACATGCAAAACAAAAGATGTGGCAGAAAACTTACTCTGCACATCACCCTGAACACATCGTCTTCACAGTGAAACATGGTAGGGGCTGCATCACACTTTTGAGAGTTGATAGGAAGTTGGATGAAGCTTTAATACAGGACCATACTGGGAGAAAAGCTGTTAGAGGCTGCGAAAGCCTTCAGACTTTGGTGGACGTTGACCTTCTGGTTGGACAGTTACCCTAAACTTAGAGCCCGTGTTACAGTAGAATGGTTTAGATCAAAGTGTGTTCCCGCTTTGGCCTGATTATAGACTGGACCTAAATCTAAGCGAGAAGCTGTGGAAAGACTTGAAAACTGATATTCAGGACTAAGCATGAGCTATTTTGCAAGGAAGAACAGGAAAAAATGTCAGTCTCCAGCTGTGCAGCCATGGATGCTCATATCCATGTCTTAGTGTTTGGAATTTGAAACATCATCGGTTTTCTTCTACTTCACAATTGCACACTACGTCTTGATGGTCTATCACTGGAATACCCAATGAAATATATTGAATTAGTGATTGTAACATGTAAATAATGTCAAAAGGTTCAGAGTGTGAATACTTTTGGAAGGTACTGTACTCACCGGGACCTGCGCGGTGAGAACACACACCCTTTTGGCAGCTTTAGTCCAAACATATCCTCTGAAATCATCTCATCCCCAACAGTTAGGGTAATTATAGTTTATATCAGCATGAGTAATTGGCTGTCTGGCTGTATAGACGTTTGTTGGTACGTGAAAAATGACCCTGATGGTGTTGCCAAAAAAGGGATGCACGGAAGAACGAAAACAATGATTGACTGCATTTTCTTTTTCTCTGCCTTTTTATAATGTGTTAAATGTCTGGATTTTGTCAGATTTTACCATCTGATGGCGTGGGGGGTACCTCTGGTTATGGCCTCATTGCCGCTGCTGAATGGTTACTACGGCCCCGCCGGAGCCTGGTGGTGAGTAACCCTACACAACCTTGGATGATGTTCTCTTTTTCCTAAGGCCACAGCTCTGCCCTCTTTCTATCTGGGTCCACTTAAATAGGAGTTTAAAAACGGGCAATAATTGACGCATCTGATCACAGTAAACTATCTGCTGGAAGGGGGGGGGGGGGGGGAAGAGGCCGAGGCGAGGTGAGGAGGCGGTGGAATGAGAATTGGGACAGAGCCGTAATCTCCGGGCTCGGCTCTCTCTTTCCACTCCCCGCTTATTAATAGCTGCAGCTGCACGGCTTTTTCCTCTCCGCAGTCACACAAGTCTCCCCTTCCGCTCTCCCCATAACCCACTCATCGCTCTTCTCTCTCTCTCTCTCTCTCTCTCTCTCTTTCTCTGTCTCTCTCTCTCTCTCTCTCTCTCTCTCTTTCCTCTGCCCAGCTGGATCACAGACGATCACGTAGCCTGGAGATTTGGGATGTAAGTAGACCCTTTCAGCACTGCCATCAAAGCCCCCACCCCAAGTTGGAGGGAACTGGGGGGAACTGGGAGGAGAAAGCGAAGAGAAGGGCTGTCTCTGCGGGGAAATGTTGAAGGGTTACATGTCAGGGGAGCCCACCCCCGGCTCCTTGAAGTACGTGCGTCTCCCTCTGCTTCGTCCGATTTAGCGGAGTCGCTACGTTGCGGTTTTAACTGTTTAGGACGGCTATGACGGATTATGCCTGTCTGCTGCTTTCTGCAGCTGGTCCTAAGCCTGCGAGTGCCCTGCCAATCCCCGCGGTGCACGCACCTAAACACACATACGCGCACGTGCACGCGGCTCCCCTCTACGAGCCAAGGTAATCGCATTTCTGCTTGCAGCATCAGCAGGGAATCAATCTTTTTAAACAAATAAGCACACGCGCACACGCATACACAGAGGCAGGCTCGCACAGACAAACGGAGAACAACACACAGCTATCAGCCGTGCTAAACGAGCTCGTGTCTCTTTTATCAGCGCTCCTCTGCTCCCCGGCTCTGTCTGGTTTTTCCACGCTGTTGTGGCCCAGGGGGACGCGGCACTCGGAGGATCAGGGAATCTTCATTAGCTCTAATTACATCAAACCAGACGGGAGATTAGAGGCCAAGGCAGCACCAGTCAAGAAGAAGGGAGAAAAACACACACACACAGATACACACAGCCTGCCAGCAGCCTGTGGGAGGGCAAAGTGTGCAGTGTTAAAGGTGAAAAATGAAATAGGTGGGAGGGATGGCATACGGGATACAGTTTGTGAGACAGGGAATTACTCAGCACGAGAAGGGAAAGAGGGGCTGCGGAGCAAAACAGGAGGGAGAGCGAGAGAAATAGATTGTCCTCGTTTTCTCCCCCCACCTCCCCACCTCCCTCCGTAGTGTGTCTTCATCAGAGCTCAGCGAAGCGGGCAGACAGAACAGAGGAGACAGGAGAGCTTTGGAGGTGGAGGGTGTGAAAGGGGATGAAAGAGGAAGGTGAATAAAAAGCAGAGGACAGCACTGTGGGTGTGGGTGTGTGTGTGTGAGAGAGAGAGAGATGGAGGTGCAGAGTTTCAGGGGCTGAGTCAGCAAATGGAAGCGCCAGAGCTTAGCTGAGTCACCGCTCTTAAGAAGTCCCCCGTTGGTGTGTGTCATCGGTGCCACTGACATACAGTTGTGAAAATGACATTCACAAATGAATCAGTTGGACTTTAAAAAAAAATCTTTACTATATTACTTTGGAGATGGAAACATTACCACTACAGTAGATACATCAGCTCAGATGGGAACGTATTCGAATTTGCTGCAGAAATCTTTTAGTACACCCAGAGGCGTAGTTTATGCTTCGCCGTCTGTGGAGGTGCGTTGACACGCAGCGCCGTTATCCGTCAATGCAAGGGCTCTCCAACAGGCATGCAAGGACGGACGGAGTAGAGCCCAATTCTCAATGAGCTGAACTTCTAGCAAAAAGCTTTCCAGGTCAATCAAAACTGACTCTCTGTCAGCCATTGTGGGTGGATGTGGGTTTACAAGCTGAAGTAAATAAACTTTCGTCGACCAAAAGTTGTCACTGCAATGATAGGCAGAGCCACCAGAAAAAGTCTGTCCTGGTGGGGAATTGTTTTGCAACAACGGAGGAGTATAAAAAGAAAACGTCTCCGTCAATGCGTGTGGGTGCCAACTTGCTGACGGAGAAGCATAAACTAGGCTCGAGTCTTGCGACTTCAGCTGCCTATACAGTGTTGTGGTTTTAAATGAACTCCCCTCAAAGCTATTCAAGGGATTTACACCACACACCTTAACTTTGTGTTTCCAAACATTGGCACTCAATCATGACTACAGGACTTTGCAATGGTATTTTACCTTGTCACATTTTACCATGTTACAGTCACAAACTTTGTGTATTTTATTGGGATTTTATGTAATAAAACAACACAAACTATTAAAACGAGGTGGAATTACAACTGTAAATAATTTGGGGTATGTATTCTTTGCATTTTTGCCCATTCTTTGCTAAGTAGTTTAAATGTCAGTCAGATTGGATGGTGAGACTCTGAGAAGATAATTTTTAAGCTGTGCTGTCGATTTCCAATTGGATAAAGGTCTGGACTTTGACTGGGCTGTTCTAAGACATGATCTAACCAATTTTAGTTCTGGCTGTATGTTTAGAGTCATTGTCCTGCTTATGCTGCCTCTTACAAGTTTTCTTCCAGGATTTTCCAGTATTTAGCTCCATCCATCTTCCCATAAACTCTGACCAGTTTCCCTGTCTCTGCCAAAGAACAGCATCCCCACAGTATAATTCTGCCACCACCATGTTTCACCATGGGAATGGTGTGTTCAGACTGCGTTGCTAGTTTCCCATCACATGTAGTGTTTTGCATGTGGGCCAAAAGTCCCCAACATAGCTCGTGGCAAAAAGGTCTTCTTATGGTTTTCTTACCACTTGTTTAGTTATTAGGTCATCTGTTAAGTCACTTGGTTGCACTGGACTTTATTTATCGGTATTAAAACAATGGGGCCTGAGCAACAATGCACTTTTGTTTGTAAGAAGTTAGAAAACCATTTATCAGTTGCTTTACTCTTGACACTTGAAAATTCCATTAAATTACATAGAAATTTGCGGTTGCAAAAAGTGGAAAGGTTTAAACAGTGTGAATACTTTTGCAAGAACCTGTAAATTACTACGTTCAATGATGCGCACACACCCTGCCTGTTTTCCTCATGTACACCTTTCTTTTCCCCCTCTCCGGCATTCCTTTCAGATCCAAGTGGATGAGCAGGAAAACTAAAGTCTTGATGGCTGCAGTTAAGCAGCAGTTTGATAGTCCTTACCCCTACGGTTGGGCCTTAGTTATCTCTTTAAAGGAGCACTGGAAGACGAGCCGCGTGAGAGATGATAGATTGTATTTGTTCTTGTTGATAATGACCTTCTGACATGCTCTCGCCATCCACAGCATCTCTCTGGTCATCTGTATTTTATGCATGCTTCTGTTGTCGATCTGTTAGGTGCAGCATCTTTCTGCTGTTGCTTTGATTCCCACCTTCACCCCGTTTTTAATCACCAAAAAACTGCTCTCTTTCTTTTCTTCTTTCCTGATTGCGAGCCACAATCCATCGCCTATTCCTCCGCCTTTATATCCTCACCTCTATTCATCTCCTCACTTTTATCATCTGCTGCCCACTCTGTGCTTCTGTTTCGTTCTCCCTCTCTGTCTCCCTCTTGCTCTCTTCGGGTAGTGCTCAGCTGTAGAGCACAGCGGACTCTAATGGCAGATCATTATCATGCTAATTAGAGCACTTTGTAGCTGCCGCCCGTCATTCTCTCCTCCTCACAGCCCCCTACACTATCGTTAAAAAGGCCATCCCCCCTCCCCCTCCCCTCCTATCCCCTCTCTGGCAATCCGCACGCCTCCCCACCTCATCCCCCCTCAGCTCGTCTTTCCATCATTAAAGGGACGGGCGCTGGCGTAATTGGACGCTGTTTATTCCGGCGAGCAGGTTATTAAATCACACAGAGGTGACGCTTGTGCAGGTCTCCCTCCTTGAAAAGCTTTCAATGTCCCGTGGCAGTGTTCAGCCTGCGCGGATGCACACATGCGGCAGAGGTCCAAATGTTTGTGTGTGTGTGTGGGGGGGATTCATACTTTTCCAGCCTTAAATTTCCACTGTTTTCAGTCCTTAACCCCCATTTTCAAACAGATAATTTGCATGTCACTATGACTTTCTGACAGATACGTCTACAGAGGGCAGGATTTAAATAAGGAATCTGGAGAAAACAGACAAACTACGAACGAAGGAAAGAAGGGACACAATGAATGGGGAAGCAAGGCCACAATGACAGAAGTGGGGCGAGACACAATGAAGGAAGAAGAGAAAGAAGAAAGGGTACAATGAAGGAAGGAATGTCGCAGTAAAGGAAGGAAGGTCAAAATTAATGGATAGAATAAAGGAAGGAAGGAAGGAAACAAGGACAATTAATGAACAAAGGGAAGATCTCAATGAAGGAAGGACACAAGTAAGGGATGGATGGATGGATGGATGGATGGATGGGAGGACAGAAAACACAATGAAGGATGGGTTGAAGGGCCATCAAAAGGAGGGAAGGAAAATAGGGAGGATGAAATGAGCCAAGAGCATAACCAAAAGGTGCAAAGGAAGGACACAAGGAAGAGAAAAACAGGACACAATGAAAGTATGGAGGGAGTGAAGGACAAAATTAAAGAAAGTCTATGGAAGGTAGGAATGAATAAAAGGAAGGGTAAACAAGACTAGTGAGGATAAGGAGGAATGACAAGGATAGGACACAGAGGAAGAACGCAAGGACAGAAGGAAATAAGGAAGGACACGTTTATAAAATGGGATAGGGAATAACTTCTGGAAAGAGAAATACCTTTCCATGCATACAGCCACACATCGAACGTTTTAAGGCAGGTTGGGTTTCTCTGCATGCTTATGTTCTGTTAGATCAGAAAGCACGGGTAAAACATAGATTCCCCCTCTTTGTGCTGCCGTCCCAGATTCTCCTTTTAGAGAAAAGTATAAGTTGATTGTGCTCAGTGAGTTTCTTCCAGTCCTGAGGCGTGGGACTCAAGCATGGGCAAGCCCGAATTAGGTCAAGGACCCAGTATTTGCCATCTGAAAGGCTTCTAAAAGATGCAGTTTGCAGGATTCATGCCAATGACTTTTCTGGCACAGGGTTGTACATTTAATTCCAATCCATTTTCCTTTGACCTATAAATGAGTGGCCAAACTTTTTCAGAGACAAGTTCGGTCTTCCTCTTTGTTTTAAATGTCAACTTCACCGTTTTTCTCTTTTATAACTTCCAGTAGCCACCCTCCGTGCTCTGCCTTGTATTTTTTACAAGGTAGACTTTTCCAGTGCCAGATTCTCTGAAGGTGCCGAACGGCGCAGTCGTGACTGCTCAGAGTTACTGTGGCGACCAGGAACCTGTCTATCAAAGCAAGACAAAGACCTGTTTCGTGAATACAGGGAGAGGCTGAAACTCCTCGCGGCTTACATCACCTCCCAGGAGGTTGCACAACACAAGGCTGCCACTCCAACAAAGCCAGCTTCTCATTTCCTTTGCTCGCCTCATTCCCTTTCATCAACTCACAAAATACCTGACATATTATGCACCCACGCCTCCTGTGATTGGCAAACCTCACTCCCTTAGGAACGGGGTGTATTTCCAATATTGTCACTCTGCTGGCATAATCTTTTACTCTACCTCTCAACGGTCTGAAACTGTGCACGATGACATCTGGAGGTGCTTAGTCAGGGCTTTCCCTGCTGTTACTTTACATGCTTCATCCTCCATGCAGGACCTATTTCACAAGCGGCGGTTCAGTGTTAGCCCTCGACACTCATCTCAGCAATTTCTGGACACAATTTCATAATATTTTAGACTGCAGTGCCTGGAAAAAGTCAAAATTCAGTGTTTCTATCGGGATTTTATGTGACCGATCAACATGAGGTTGCGCATAAATGTCAAGGGGAAGATAAAAGCATCCGTGGCTTTTCAAATAGAAATAAAACAAGAAATGTTAAAGGGGTGGCTTGAATTTGTACACCCACAGAATGATACTGCCACCATCATGTTTCACGTTGAGAATAGTGTGTTCAGGATCATGTGTAGCGTTTATTTTTATTCAGAGATCCTTTTTTACATATTGCCTAAATATGTATGTTTTTCCTCACTTGAATAGGGCCGTTTATTCCACAACTTTGATGTGTTATTTGGTCTTAATGATGCTGTTTGTTCTCTATTGTCCATTCACAAACCCCTGAGGCCCGCTGAATTTTAGATTTTAATTTAGGGGATCATGAAAAAGGAGAAAGGGGTCAAATTAAATGCCAGCAACATAGATTAAAGTACTTGGTGTGAGAAAAATACGAAACAGTTCAAGGGGTGCTAATACTTTTGCAAGGCACTGTACATTTCCAATCAAATGATTGTGCAGTTACCTGCGCTACTGCTGTAAATAGAACCTGAATATATTTCAGTTTCTCTTTGCTCTGCTTTGGTCACGATGAGCTTCTAATAAAGATACATTTTGCTCTAACCCTACATGTCTCGCTATGTTCAGCACAAAAGGGTGTCTCTATTGTTTGGTGCTGAGCAAGTAGTTTCCTGCAGGATTTTAGAGCTTTTTGCTGAAAACAGCTGCCTGCTGCAGTAGTGAAAGTGGACAAAGGCATGCTGACCACACAGTTAAACAATGAGGTTACTTTTAGGTCCGCTAGTGTTAGGAGGCAACTGTGGCTCAATGGGAAGAGCATTTCTTGGTTCGATTCCGGCTTCTTCAATTTACCCCATGCCGAGATGCCCAGATGCATTAGCTCCCAGTTGCCTACTGATCTGCATATCGGTGTACACATTTTTTTCTCTATATATTTATTTATTTATGTTTACTCTTAGATGGAGTTTGCTGTTTATTTTTCGTAATATTCTTTGAATGAGTATTGGGTTTCAAGTTGGAAACAGAAGTGAAACTTTTGTCCAGTAATTAAACCAAAACCCATCCAAGAGCTACTTTCGCAAATTGTATTCCTGCTAAGAAGCTTATTATCTAAAGTAAAAATGTCATTCCAGATAGAGCCCAAGTAGATGTATCTGGGTTCCCTTTGCTCACTTTGTCTTTGAGCGTTTTGTGTCTTTGTGCTTTGCAGATGGTACGTGCCTCTCTTCAGCCTCATCTTCGTCATGATCTGCTGCTATTCCAGGATCATCTGTGTGGCCAATAACAGAGTAAGTGACCGGCATTTGTCCCGCATAACGTCATAGAATCACAGTCCAATCAAAGATTCTGAAAACTGACACAATTTTGGGGAATAAATCGGAAACCTAGTTTTATTTGTGTTCTATTTTCTTTTTGCCGTGGCATTCAACCTCGATGTTCCTGCAGAGGTGTCAACAAGTTGACAAACTGGATCTCTAACCTCTGATAGAGATAAAAATAGCTCAAGTTGTAAACAGGTCAACACTTTAAATACAGTAGCTTGTCTGAGCTACTTCATTTGGAGAAAAAATGAAAGGCATCTCAGTGAATCAGATCTGCGCCCAGCAGTCAAATATAATTACACTCATTCAATTAAGTTAGATCAAGCAGAATTGTAATCATAATTTTCTTGTTTTTTTTTTCTTATCTGTAAATACATTTGAACAAAAGAGATCATATACAAGCCCCTTTCAAACAGGCCATGAAAAACTGTAATTTTCCGGACTTCGTCTGTTTTGCTTTCGAGTCTAAAAGCAATCTTCCGGACTCAGTCCGTATACCCTTTACTGGTAATTTTACGGCTGAAGACCTAGTAACAAGAGTGGACTTTTCGCGGTATGGGGTTTGCATTCAGACAGTCAGGTAATGTTCCGCGAAAGCTGGAGGGGTGTGGGGCGGTGGGGAAAAGGGGAGAGGGGCAGGGAACGCTGTGAGCGCACACGTTGATGACGTATAAATGTCATTATTTTCCTTTCAGCTTCTTCATCGATGTCTCTTAAGCGTTTCCATGTGCGCAAAATTGCACACATCACAAAGACGAGCCCTGCGAGTAGATCTGCTATTTTGTCTACCATCTTTGCAATAATGCATTTGTTTGGGGAAATGACGTACACCCGCTGCACTAAGTTTACGTAATATCCACCTAGATAGATTTATTTTAGTATTGTAAAAGTTTGATCACCCCAGAACCAGGTTGTCCTTTTAAAGTTGCTTAATATTTACCTTCAAATTATATTGTGTTTCATGGATTAAAAATTAAATCTATCTAGGTATTGTCCAGAACAAATCAAAATTTTCTACAGGGCCTCGCAGAAGCGATCATAGAATTTTCAACCTTCTTGGATTTTTGTTACAACACAAAAAAACCTATGCATTAGGGTTACCCTAACCCTGTACATAATTGGAAAATGGAAGGAAACCAATACATTGTTATTGGATTTTCCTTTATAAATAACAAATTGAAAAAGCGTGTTGTGGATTTGTGTTCGGACTCTTAGTCTGATACCCTTAAATAAAAGAATCTGGTGAAACCAGCTGCCTTCAACACTGACTTGATTAATAAATAGAGCCTAGGACTGCATGATATCAGGAAACGTGATTGTATTAGTATTGCTCAATACTGTGATTACGATTAATCCAACAATTAAACCTTTTTTATTTTTCCTTCGTCACAATGTGTACTTCACAATTATGCACCACCTTTTGTTGGTCTATCACATAAAATCCCATTAAAATACAGTAAAATTTGTAATTGTAATGTGACAAAATATGAAAAAGAAATGATTAGACACTGCGTGTATTGTGAGAAAATTATAAGAATAGAAGTGGCAAAGTTGGTGGATTTTTAACCACTTATGGCCTTCATTTATTGTTTAAATAGTCAAATCTGGGATGAGAGTTTCTTTATTTCAAGTTTATGTTTAGGACTCTGTTAAAGAAAATAATCTCTTTTTGCCTTTTTCCTGTCAAGGTAGTTGCTTTGTTTTATAACGTTGTAAACTCGGTCAGGTTGGTTAGGTAACCAGTCTACAAACTAGTTTAGCCCCCTGTTGATCTGCTTTACAACCTGGCTTGAAGGTCTGTGTAACGTTCCATTTAAATGGTGCAGCCAGAGCCTGGAGGCAGCATTATACAAAATGCACATAACTACCATTACCTAATCTAACAAAACATCACTGCACATGAAGCTAATGGACAAATAGGGCTGCTTTTTGTTTTATGTTATTCTCCCCGTTGATGTCATCAGCTAAATGCAACGGAAAAGTAAAAAAGAAGCAGGCTGAAAGCTCATAAGGCTCACAGTGCCCTTTTATTATGAATGCTGCCTGCCGTTCCTTTTTTGGGCGGTGGCGGAGTGAGAGAGATTCAGCAGATAGCCAGGTGGCAGGGCGACGACAACAGAGAGCGACAGCAGGTATCTGAGGGGCATGGGGAAAAGGAAAAGAGGCTACGCAGCCCTTTATCATGGCTGTGATAACGAGGGGGGAATGAATGTAGCCGAACGCGGCTGCAGCTCATAACTCATTCAGCTCACAGCGCTCAGCTATCGCTCCCTCTCCCTCTCGTCTCTGCATCTGTCTTCCACCTTCCTCATTTCCTTTTTCTTTTTTTTTGCATTCATACGTCTCTCTCTCTCCATCCCTGACTGTACTCCCACATGTTCTCTCTGTGCCCCCCCCTCCCTTTTCCCTCCTCCACCGTTTTGCTTTCTCTATCGTATTTATGAAGAGCTCAAGCCTTATCTTTTTTCAGCTGGAGCCTGTCTCACTTGAAAGAGTTTCGCAGGCTTTGAAAGTGGGGTAGGTGGCGACTCATCGCAGAAAAGGATAAAGCAGAAGAGAGCTGGGATGCTCGCTGGACACGGAGGTTCTCGCACTTTCCAGACAAAAAGATAAGGGAGGCAGAGGGGCTTTAAAGGCTCTTGCAGATCGCTGGTTTACTGGTTTTGGAAAAAGTTGGACGTGATGCTGCGTGACCGTGCGATGTTGTTCTAACTAGAAGGGTTTTTAAGCTAATGAGTCATTTCTGTCCGCGCACACACACTGGGAATGTGGTGGCATGTTTGTAAAAAGCCTGCAATTGTCACATTTCTTATAAAGCTACCCATTCTTCTGAGCTTTTTCACATTTTTCCCATCATATCTGGTCCCCAATGCTGACAAGACTAAACTAATGTTTTTCAACTCTAAGAAGGGACTTCAACATCCCACCAGTGTCCACTCTTGAGGGGAATATCATAGATGTGGTTCATACATACAGATGCCTTGGTGTCTTGCTTGATGACTCCCTCATCTTCAAGCCCCATAGAGACAACATTGTGAGGACATTCAAACTTTTTCTTTCGAAATAAATTGTGTTTTTCTTTTGAGGTGGAAAAAAAACGTCTAGTCACTGGAAAACTTTGATCTATTCTGGATTATGGAGACCTTTTGTACACGACTGCCTCAGCTCAATGTCTTTGTAAGATTGACGTGGCTTATCATTCCTCTCTGAAGTTTATTACTAACTGAAGAGCCTTGACCCATCATTGTGAATTGTATTCTCGAGTGGGATGGCCTTCTTGGTCCACCAGCAGGTTGGGACATTGGTACACTTTCACTTATAAGGCCATGCTTGGACGACTGCCCACCTACATCTGTAACGTAATGTCACGGAGAGGTGTTGTTTCTTACAGTTTGCGTGCAAATGATCGATTGTTACTTGAAGTTCCAGTTGCCCGCAGAGAACTGGGAAAAAGGCGCTTTCGTTTTCTCTGCTCTTTCTTCATGGAACAGGTTGCAAGGAGACTGCAAATTAACTGAGTTTATTTCTTTGAACACATTTAAATCCAGATTGAGAGCACTTGAGACAGCCTTCCTGTATTGTAACTGCTTTTTTTCTTCCACTGTTGCCAAGTATTTAGCTCCAACCATCTTCCATTTAAAACCTCTGACCGTCTCTCCTTGTCCCTTCTGAAGAAAAGCGTCCCCACAGTGTGATGCTGCCACCACCATTTTTTACAACGGGCATGGGGTGTTCAGGGTGCTTTCCACCACACACAGCAGTTTGCATGTAAGCCAGAAAGTTCAGTTGTGATCTCATGTGATCAGGGCAACTTTTTTCATATGTTTGCCTTGTCCCTCTTTATGGCTTGTGGCATGGAAAATATAGTTGTTTTCCTTTCAACCATTTCAACACTCTTGTATAGAGAGGCCATATTTGTGGAGTAACAGTTGCTCTATCAACAGATTCTCCAACCCGATCTCTGCAGAGTTACCGTGAGCGTCTTTGTGACTGTAGGTTTCCAGTTGTGCCGTTCTCTTTCTATATTTACTTTGAACAGGTCTCTGTTGTCGGGATGTTGTGTATTTTTTTTCTTTAAACCTGAGCCTGCTTTAATGAACTTTGGAGTTGTGAAAAATGTGAAACAGTTCAGGGTGGTGTGATTACTTTTACAAGGTACTGTAGCTGAAGTGGCCACCTTTCAGCAGCAGTCCCTAAAGAGTGACTGCAGTCAGCAGGAGACCTGGCCGGCGGCTTAAAGATATTGCCACTTATTATCAGCATTTGTTGATTTTGATGGATGGTGCAGCTCCCCCTGACAACAGAGGGCTGCTGTGGAACAGCTTCAGTCTAATGACCAAATGGTTGCCCCCCACCCTCCGCACAAACACACCACAGTCACACACAGATTTACAATGACAATCACGTCAGCATGGCGAAACCATGGCAACATTGAGTTAATAAATAGCAGAACAGAGGAGCTTTTAGTGCATACTGCTCATGCTGCCGTTTTGTGTATGTGCATGAGGACCTCGGGTTTCATCTCGGGTTAGATAAGCCTCCCTTGACTTCCAGTCACCGCCTCCCCACCCCCTCCATCTCAACCATTACAAATCGCGGTCTTGTGCACGGCCTCCTTCGTGTGTTCCTGTTGACATTTTCCCTGCATTCTCTCTAGAGAGGACTCGGAGCAAGAGCCGGGAGTATTCCCACGTCCTTTGCTGAGATCTCACATCTGCAATGTCTGCCCCCCCTTTTTTTTTTTCTTCAAATATATTCTTGTCTCTCTGAGCTCCGTCTGCCTTGTTTTCCTCTTCCCTTGTTACAGCGTGTGTGCGCTGGAGCTGATCCGTTTTAGTGAGATGCTGGGAGCTGTTTAAGTGCTCCCCTCTGCCTCTAAGCTCCGCGCTCTGCTGTGAATTGGGCAATTTGGCAGGGCCGCGCGAGAGGGTGGAGGGATTTTACATCGCTGTGATATTCGTTCCAGCTTGTCACCACAGGCACTGACCTCTAAACATTCCTTTCTCTAGATGAAAATAACAGAATTCCCTGCGTTTGTTTTTTTTTTCACTAATAATTTTCTCTCACCGTTATGTGTCTACAGATGCAGTCCTGGCGGGGAACCTTCAACCCCGAGCGGGAGAGACGGAAGGTAACGCTCCGGCCGCCGCATTTCTCAACACGCAATCATGCGTGCTCGCCGATCGTGAGGATTACAAATTCTGCAGGATTAGTGCTCACCCTCTCGCTGGGCAGGTGTCAAGCACAGCAGGGAGCAATTTGACCCCTTGACATTAAACCCCTGGGAGTGCTTGTGCATGTGTATATGCACATGTAGTCGCGCTCAAAACGAGACCCTTCGGGAAATGCCAGGGATCAGAGGGGCAAAGCTAGTAGGAGGGGACCGTAAATTACGCCAAGTTGTGTCAGACAGAGCAAAGCAATGAGAAACAGAAATGAAAGCTGGTCTACAGTTTCTTCCGCGGTGGATTTATATAAGAGATATATGGATTCATATAAGAGAATTTAGCAGAACAACACAGTTTTAGACAGGGAAACAAAAACTGAATAGTGGGTTTAAATGTTTAGTTTTAAAACATGACACATTTTTGTACACATTGTATAAAAAGAAACCTTCACGGTCTTAAAAAAGTCTGGAAAAATATAGAATTTGGTCAAAGTATTTTTCAGTTCTGAGTTAGCTTTGAAAATTAACATAGTGTTAAATATGTTGATATGTCCAGGATATAACACAGAAACTAATGTGACGAATATCATGAATACAAAAAATATGTCACTCTACCCAGGTTTTTTATTGCATTGTGCAAAAAGTAGTCCGTCCGTCTGTCCATCCATTGTAGTGAATTTATTTGTCATACACAGAGTCAGAAGTTATTTCAGAAATCCTTAAATTATATATTTTTTTATAAATGTGTGATTTTGAGATGTGAAATCCTGGAAAGTGGTTATGGAACAGTGAAACACAAGAACAGTTTAACAATACTTTTTGTATCCATTTATCTGACCAGAACTTTGACTTAATACTCTTTTTCTGTCAGAATAGGTCCCAAAGTTCTTAAAATGCAACTTAACTCAACTGTGTTTCCTTTATGCTTTACACTGGGTTCACTTGTCAACTTGTTCCCTTGCTATAGACGCTACTCTTCAGAAAGACTAAATCCTCACAAGTTGTCCTAGTCAAAAGACAGAACGGAAATGTTTACGTTTAACACCCATTACAATAAAAGCACGTTCCACCAGCAGTGTGAAGCAAATTGGAGGCTAACGTAATGTTAGCAGCTTGAAAGCAACCTATACGCTCCTGTGTTTCGTCACCCCTCCTCTTCCTCTGCTCAGTCATCTGCACCCTGCAGGGCCAGGTGTGGAGGTGAGGTTAGGGTTAAGGTTATGTAGATGC
This sequence comes from Valencia hispanica, assembly GCA_963556495.2. Classification (NCBI taxonomy): domain Eukaryota; kingdom Metazoa; phylum Chordata; class Actinopteri; order Cyprinodontiformes; family Valenciidae; genus Valencia; species Valencia hispanica. The sequence continues at coordinate 36,304,811 of OY747707.1, read as the reverse complement.
TGCCCCTAAGTGGCAGGGATAATTACTGCACAGTGAACTGGTGTAACCCTCATGGCATCATGTGTGTGCGCGCGTGCTCGTGTGTGTGTGTGCACGTACGCATTTGTGTATTTCTGACAGCAGCACACACTCCTCATGTGGGCTAATTGCTATGTGTAGCACAGAGTGTAAATAAGTCAGCAGCGGTTTTTATCACACTCTTTCCTCGTATTTCTCCTTCCCAGTCGCTCTCCTCATTTCCATCTTTTTTTTTCCCTCCCTGTCTTTTGCCTCTCTCTCTCTCTCTCTCTCTCTCTCTTTTCCCTCCCCCCCACCTCCCCCCTTGCCGTCTGTCTCTCTCAGTCTTGTACTCATACGCAGCATGAATAAAGCAGCGAGCCAGGTTCATGGCCATGAATATTTATGAGAGTTTATGCTCGCGCTGCGATGCTTTAAAACAACAACAACAGCCTCCCAGATTGCTCTTGCCATGCCAGCGAGCTGCGGTTCATGTGTGTCACGAGTGTGTAGCAGCAGGTGTAAACTACAGAAAGCGATTCCTGCAGGTTGTCTAAAGACCGCCGGCTCTGGGTCTCGCCGCGCGCCCCCCCCTTCCCCCCCCTTCCTCGTCTCTTGTGCTCGCACGCGTCGTTTCCTGAGTTTGTCATTCTTTATTCCTCTCCCTGGCACCTCGTGGCACCGACGCCCTCTCCTTCCTCCGCTGTCTATGAACGTGCGTCTGTGCAGAGTGATGACGTACATTACTGATGCTGGCAGCTGTCAGGGCCATAAGTCAGATGGTTGTGACCTATCAGTGTGTGTGTGTGTGTGCGTGTGTGTGTGTGGAGCCGTTTGCCGACAGTCAGGCTAAAAGATTCGCACACACACAAGCACCACAAGGGTCTTGCAGCAACACAGGTCATGGAGAGCGTATTCAAAAGGAGGTTTTTTTTTAAGTCATCAGACCACAGAGACGCACACCTTTAAGCACATTTGCACACGCAGCAGCTCGGTCCCGTTGGGTAGCAACCAAAACTGGCTGTGCAAACAGCGAAGCCGCTTGTTCTCCGTCTTCTCAAGGCGTTTGTTTACAAATCAACACAAGCTTTGCCTTGAGTAATAATGTGATGCGTCTGTGCATCTGTGTGTGTGTATGTATGTGTGTGTGTGCACCTACATGCCTAACCTTGTATCCCACTGAGCCTTAGCCCTGCATGAGTGCATCCTCATTAATCCACTTAGTTTTGATTTTATTTGTCTCCGACGGCACAGGTCCGTATGAGAAAGGTGCAAACAGCCTCTCAGAGGTGCAGTCCTGCCGAGAAGTTAATGCGCACTCATCACAGGGGTGGACACTGTTTTAATTTTGAGCTTTTTAAGAAGCATCTGAACTGCTTCTTTATCAGGGTGAAATTATCATATAACCACAATCCTGTAACCTTCAGTCATTTTGTAAAAAAAAAAAAAAAAGAATTAGGTGCACAGTTTTGCATTTCTCTCTACTCCACACACATGCAAAGAAGATCAAATATTCAAAAATATGCCTTACAGTACTTCACTAAAAATCCTTTATCAGGTTACAGTGAAACCGCATGTATTTTTGTAGTCAAGGCTGCACAGGCTTCCTCCGGCTTCCTCCCACAGTCCAAAAACATGACTGTTAGGTTGGTATCTCTAAATTGTCCTTAGGTGTAAGTGTGTGCGTACGTGCATGGCTGTTTGTCTCGTGTATTTCTATGGCGCCCTGCGATGGACTGGCAACCCGTCCAGAGTGTCCCCACGCCTCTCACTCAGTGGCCACTGGAGAGCACCAGCACCCTCGCGGCCCTGCATTAAACATAAACTTTCTCTCTCCGGTTGAGATCCGGATCCTTGTAGAAGACTTATCCTTTCCAAAACCAGGTTTGATACAGTTTTTGTTTTTCAAGCTTCAATGAGCTTCTAAGTGAGTTAATCGAGAAGTTGGTTTGTTTTGAAGCAGTCTTCCTCCTCATTCATCCTTCCATTCTCCCTACAGTATATATTAGATCCAACCCTTCTTCCCGTGAAACGAACCCTCAGCATGATGCTGCCACCACTTGGTTGTCCCTAAAGGACGGTGGCACCAGAACCGGGTTTTGAATGGATAAAGGAGGCTAATATTAAGCTTGTGGAATTGCCTTGACCTTAAACCATTTCACACTTTGCGGACTAAGCTTAAAATCAAGTTCATTCCCAGGGAACCAACCCGTTTTATTGAGCTCTCCCACGTGGTCAAATATCCAGCCAGAATTATGTCAGCACATTGTTTTATTTCTACAAAAAGCATGTGGTTTCTATGCAAAGTGATGAGGTCAGTGGAGGTTTGTGAAAATAACTGAGCTTGAATGTCGCCTATGTTCTCCCATAATTCCATAAGCAGCCCACACTGAAAAATAAATGTTAAAATGTATCATTAAAGGTCCAAAATTAATTATATTAACACCCAAGATGGCTTCCTGTGTACCTTCTTACAGTTGTTTGGCCTCTTGATGACTTTAGGTGTCAGGATTTAAGGAAAAGCAATTACAAACAAAATATTTCGATTTTTTCCGCCATGTTTGAAATAACACATAATAACAAGAAAAGATGCCATTTTATTATCTTTTTATTAAATTTTTTCCCACAGCTTTTTTAACTGGAATTGCAGATGTGGGTGTTTTAAAGGGGTTCTGATCGATATTGCCCAAAATGAAAAAAAAAAAAAAGTTGCTTGCGGGAGTTTTCAGGAATGCTTTGCATAGCTCTAAACCATGTCACATAAATAGGATCAGTCCCTTTAGTGATTATTCATGAGTAGTCGAAGCAATGTTACCCTATGAAATCTGAATATTTTAAGAGTTTCCCGCTGAAAATCCTTAAAACGCCGCCGAATCGGATTGCACCTTCAGTAAACCCGACGCTGTTATTTTTAGAGGCGTCTTGTTGTGAGGCGAGCGTCAGCCGAGGGGTGAGTGGTGTGGGTTGGTGGCGGTGGAGGGAGGCAGGGGTGGGGGGGGAGGGGAGATGGGGTAGCTCCCAGATAACTGTCTGTAATCTGGTGAGTGTCATTAACGTTGGGAGCGCTGCGCGCCCGCTCCGCATAATTACGGTTTCATTCCCCCTCTGCCTCCCGAGCTGTGCAAGGGGCCTCTGACACAGGAGGACTGTGATTAAAAACACGAGGCACTTCACCCGCACTCTTCCTCCCCCTCCTGCCAGTCTACATCATGTTCTTGTTGCTCGCTCAAATTCCTCCTTGTTTGAGATTACCTTTCTTCAGAGCATTTTATTTTCCAGTTTTTTGGGGTTTTTCTTTTTTGCATCCTTCCCTTTATCCCATTGTGACTCATACAGTGACACACAGAGTTAGAATGACAATAGGCAGATCTTACCACTGATGACCACTGATGCCAGAGAGTCCCATAATAATAGACACTTATAAGGCTAAATCTAGCATCTGCCTTGGGGTTGTGCTGTTACAGACAGTGATGCAGAAATACGACAAGTTTCCTTCTCCTTGATCGTAAGCAGGCGACGTTTGCACGCACAGCCTGTGCAACACACACACACACACATATACAAGATAAAATACCACCATATTTTCATTTGAATTGTTTAAAATGCCTGCGTTAAAGCTTGCACGCCTCAGGGTCTTTCTGGTGAGTAATTAATTTCCAGCATGTGGGGGTAGAGACCGGAGCTTGTGGGCCTGCCTCCTGGTTCCAAACATCGGTCGGTGTGTGTGTGTGTGTGTGTGTGTTACGGAGAAAAATAAAAGGGAGGGAGACTTTACACTGCCTGGGATGCTGCGTCCTAGCCTAGAGGAGGAGGGGGAGAGTAAAAAAAACACACAAAAAAACAGCACAGCGCAGAAAATCGATCCAGGGGCCGCTCTTCTCAGCCTCTTCCGGATGCAAGAGTCCTCCTCTCCCGGGAATTAGATAACGGCTTGTAAAAGCTCTCCAGCACCGAGCTCTTTCCACCCTCCTCGACTTTTAGCTGCTGCTGCTGCATCTTTCTGTCTTCCTGCCTTCCCGCCCGTTCGTCCACAATATTGCGTTCTCCTTTCCCTCCTGCACACAAACTGCAAAGTATTAGCCTCTGGTTTTAATTGGAATCCCTGTTTCTTCTCATAACTTGTGTGGATATTGTGTATTATCTGCAGCTTAATATTTTATTAGGTTCTAATTGGCCTTTGTTGTGTGCCTCGGTGCTGTGATCTGCCCGTTAAGGCGCTAACTATGTGTGCTTGCGTGATATCAGCCGCCCTGCAGAGGCATTCTTTTGCACATTACAACCCTCAGTGTACTTTCTTTGGATGTTATCTGACAGACTCAAATAAAGTAGTGCATAATTGTGAACTGGAAGGGAAAGGCTAGGTGATTTTTAAAGAACGTGTGTGTGTATTAATGCAGAACCACCTTTTGCTGCACTTGTCTTTTATGTCTCTACCGCAGCCATAGAGCAAAATAGCTCAAGCCCAGTCAGTTTGCATGTAGATGATCTCACTAGGTCTTCCATGTAGGTCTTTACATTGACTGGACCCTTGTAATGCATGAATATGCTTTGATTTCAACCGTTCCACTGAACTTCCTTCCAGAAGGTGACCCTTCTTCCCCAGTGTAAAGTCTCAGTCTCTTAACAGGTCTTCTTTCAGTAGACCTATTGCCCTGTACAATGGACCCCCAACTATTTGCGGTTCAGTATTCCCGAATTTTTCAGTCAAAAGTGACTTCCAGTTATTTGCGGACAATCCGCCTATTTAAGGATTTATATTCGTGGCGCATGTGTAAAATATTGGGGGAAACAATGCAGCTTGGCGAGCTGCACTATCTAGAAGCAATGCTACTTGACCTGCTATTGGCAGCCAATCCAGGAGTGCCATTTATTTTCCCCTCTGGGCTGGTTGGCTGTACCCACAAGAAGCACTGTTGACATTAGAGTCTGCTGTGGTGCTGAGCCGATGTTCACTGCAGTGTTGTAGTCAAGTCACCATCTCTCGAGTCCAAGTCACACTCAAGTCCTTAGCGTTTGAGTCCAAGTCCCATAGGAGTTGTCCAAGTCAAGTTGCTAGCTCCTACTGTCCAAGTCCAGTTCCCAAAAAGAATCTTGTAGTCCAAGTCAAGTCATTATCACCGGAGAGTAAGTCAAAAATAACCGAGCAGGGTGTAGCTTTGAAGATTAAAATAATGGCAGCCATACATTGTCTACTTTATTTAAAAATAAGCTGTTCTCCATGTCCCCATGCTAGCACCAAGCTAACACAGGAGCTTGTCCAAAACAATAAAATATGCTTAAAATACATTTGAAAACAATAAATAATCAACATGTCACCCCGTACATTCACAAAGGTTTTTGGGAAGTTATCAAATATGTCCAGTAATCTGACCTAATATAACAAGCTAACATTAGCATTGGCTACATTCCAACAATTCCAACAATAACAATTTATCATGTCCAGGTCAAAGTTCAAGTCCTGATGTTGCAAGTCTGAGGCCAAGGGCAAGTCATCGCCGTGCTGCTCAAGTCCAAGCCACAGGTCCCTGAAAAGGGACTCAAGTCAGGACTTGAGTCCGAGTCCAGGACTCCATCCCTGGTTCACTGATCGTATTAATACATATTACGGTATATATGGTGTGTGAACTAATAAAATAGGCAGTTCTAAGCGTTTTTAGAGGTCTCAAGTATTTGTGGATTCCATGTTCCCTGCTAAAGTAAAATATCCCCCACAGCATGACGCTGCCACCGTGTTGCAATGGGGAGATTGCTTGGCAGGCAGGCAGACCAATATTTTAAAGATGGCTCTCATCTTCTTCTACAAGTTTACCAAAAGCCATGTACCTGCATGGCTTGTGCCGCTCTTATGCCACTTTGTTCACAAAGCTCAGATTTTTGCGGTTCACTCATGACAACTACTACTTATCCTATCGACAGATTCTCCCACCTGAGCTGTGGACCTCTGCAGCTCCTCCAGAGTTACCATTTTAATTTGTGAAAAACACATCAAAACCACGGTGTTGGTAGTTGTAGTAAGGTGGTAAAATGTAAAGAGGCTTAAGGGGTGAGAGAACTTTTGCAAGGCGCTGTATGAAGAGAGCAGTGTTTCTCTGCTCTGTCTGGTGAATCACGCTTTCATTTCTCCTACAGGTTTCCTTGGCCGAGGAGATCAAACCGCTGAAGTGGTATCCGTCCGTTTACCTGCTGGTGTCCATCTTCCCGCTCATTAACAGGTAATGGCTCAATCTCACCTGTCCGCCACATAAACCCTGTCGTCTGATTTGCTTTGTTCTGCCATCCCGTCTCCTCCTCCTCCTCCTCCGCCTTAGCGTATCTCGTCTTTTGTTCCCTCTAATCTGAACTTTCCCAAAGACTTAGCGGTGCCAGCACTATAAAGGAAGTTGTGTGTGTGTGTGATGGAGGAATAAAGCATTTTATTGCCTTTTATATAACAGGAGCTTCATCAGCTGAGGTTCGGTGGGAGGAGGTCCGGTAAATGATAAACACCCCACCCCCACCGTTATTACTCTTTCACCCCCCTCCTCTTTCCGCCCTCCAGCTCTCCTTCCCTCCCTTCTTCACCGAGCCCGGTGTGATTGACAGGTCAGGGTTACTAAGTGATTAGCTGTAGCGGCTCTGCTTGTCGCCACCGTGATGTAGGCGGAGACACAGGTCAATTACAGGGTCACCGTCTTTCAAAGGCTCCGGCTCAAACGCTGCCCAGCCACCCCCACCCCCTCTTTTCGCCCCCTTTACCCTTCCTCTCTCTCTCCATTCACCTCTCCATCTATTCCACTCTGTCCCTTTCCTCCTCCTCCTCCTCCCTGGCTGTCGGCTGATGAAGATGACAAACGGCATCCTGTGTTAACCTCCCTGCTCTCCTTCTCCTCCTCTCCCTCTCTCCCTCTTTTACGCTCTAAAAGTCTGTTATAGCCCCCATATTTTTACTCCTCCTCGCTCGGGCTTTCCATCTTTCTGCCTCTGTGTTTTTATGTATCCCCCCCTCCCCTCTTCCCCCACCACCACCACCTCCTCCTCCTGCACTTTTCCACACAAAGCCCCTCTCTCCCTCTCTTGAGCAAATACGCTCTCGCTTGGCTCTGCTCTCCCTTACTCCAGAGAATGAACGAGGGGAAAACAGGAATGAAATGCTCTCTCGTCGTCATCCTCCTCCTCCTCCTCCTCCCTTGGTTCAGCAGCAGCAGCAGCAGCGGTGGCTGTATATATCTCCGGCTCCTATTAATTTGTTAGCCCCCCCCCACCTCACCTCTCCCCTTCTCACTCACCTCCCTCCCCGGCTCATATCCTCTTCCACCTCCTCGCCTCTTTTCCACCATCTCTCCCTCCTTCCCTTCCCTTCCCTCCCCTCGGCTGAGTGCCGGAGTGTGTAAAGTGTTTGTCACGGTGCCGTGCCGATGTCGCTGTGCTCTGCTTCCGCGCTGCCTCGCCTCGCCTCTGCGTGTGTTATGCTGCGCGTGCGTGTGAAGTGGGTGGCTGGTTTCGTGTCGGGGCGAATGTGCTGTCGCTGCTTGTTGCTGCGGAGTGCACGCGCGTTTGTCCGCTTCCACTCCAGTGTGTGTGTGCACTGCTTATTTCCCCTGCTTGTGTCTGCCTGTGAGCACTCCTCTGTCTGTGTGTGTGTGTCTGTGTGTGTGTGTGTCTGAGCGAGGGATTATTTCTATCTGAGCTCCAAAGCCTCCTAAACAGGGCTTAGAGAGACGGCCCAGGGCAGCAGCAGCTAAAGCCGGCGGGTAGAGCGCTCTCTTTCTCACTCTGCTCTGCGGCCCCCTGTCTCGATGCCATTTCTGCCTGCCCTGATCCATCGGCAGGCACTCCCACACACGCACACACAGGCGCCCGCTCTTGTTTTGGCCCCTCATCTGCTGCCACACTCGCAAACACACACATACATAGTCAGACGCCACACGCAATTTTAATCTGTTCCAAATGCTCACTGGTAAATGTGTTAATTCGACACCAGCTGTTGCGAATTGAAACGGGAAAGGCGCTCCTGCTTTTTTCCCTGCTCACACACGCACGCATGCATGGACGAGTCATTATCCATCATTTCACCGTACACGTCTGTCTGTGTGTGTCTCTCTCTCCTTTCTCGCACTCACTTGCCCTCGTTTGGCAACGCAAAAGTAGCACCAGACACCCACATCTTCTCACTTCTGCCTCCTTCTTATCCTCCCCTTTCTCCTTCGGCGTCTTTCTCCTGCTCTCTCTTGCTCTCCAGCCTGGCTCAGCTTCTTTCTCTTTCTCTCTCAAACCCAGTGTGTGTGTGTGTGTTGGCACTGCCCGGGCACGACTAGAGTTTTCACAGTCTGCTTCTCACATCGCCTCCCCTGTGTGCTTTACGGTGTGGGTGTGTGTTTGTTTACAAGGCTTGTCTAGATTCCTACTGTGCGTGCTTGTACGCTTGTTTGCATAAATAAGCCCTCTCCTCGGAACCTGGCTGCTGATTTCAGTGCAGCGTCGTGGCTCCGTGTGCGCCTTCTAGTCTTCTGCCAGGACTTTTTGCTCTGCTTACGCCGAGCGGGGGCCAGGTCGATGAGAACCTTTTGGAAGAAATAGCGGGATCATGGTGTTTTTACCGAAAAAAAAGTCACCTCTACAGTGCAGGGGGGGAACAAGTATTTAACTCCCCTCACAGATTTCTTGTGGGGGTTTTTTGCACTGAAATGTTTCAGATCATCAAACTACTTTTGAACATCAGACAAAAATAACCTGAGGAATTACAAAAGGCAGTTTTTAAATGATCATTTCATTCATCAAGTGAAATGAGATAAGACACAAACCTGCCTGACCTTGGGTGAAAATGTAACTGTCCCTTAAACCTTATAGCTTGCGTCCAGCATTACCAATGTTTGGCAGTGGGTCTTTTTCATCAGTGCGGAAGAACAATCTTATTTGCAGAATTGTTTTGTTTCCGCCTGTTTAAGGTCATGTCACAAAGTCCAGACTTTGACTAGGCCAAACCAAGACCATTTTGTTCTTTTTGAGACATTCAGATGTGGACTCGCAGATGTTCTTTGGATCTTTGTCTCGCTTGCTGCATAGCCGCTGTTGTTCCAGTTCACCCTTAACAAGAACTAGTTCAGCTTTTTAAAATAATACATTCATGTTCATAGTTAACCACCCAAGCATTCTGAACTACCTTCACAGCTCCAACATGAACTGGTTTGCATTCTTCTGTCATATTTTATGTGGAATAAAGTTAGAAAAAAATATTCATGTTGGTCATCACTTCATTCGCTAATGCCATTTAATTATTTAACCTGCTGTATATTTTATTATAGCCTATTTCCTAAAACTCCTGCTCTCCTTCACATATTTAATTGATTTCATCAACAATTTGACATTTTGAGTGAAAAGCGGTCAATTTAGCTAAATTAGGGTCCCTTTTAAAGCCCTGCCTGGTTGCCGTTCATCTTGAACAAGATCCTGGTTCTGTTTAGGCATATTAGCTGACAAAGTCTTCAATCATTTAAATTAGAGCTGCTCGATGTATCGAATCGCAACAATATTGTAACCACAAGGAACTGTTTGGATGCAATATTTCAAGTGTCGGGCATTCATCTATCTTCGTATTGGTGAAATATTTTGCCAGTAAGATGGACTCTGGCTGCCCTTAAAACTCACACCTAAAATGATAGTTTCAGAGGTCTAGATGCTCACAGAAAGTGGTGTACGAAACTGACATCGCAATTTTGAGCAGTAGTATCTCAATACAGGTTTTTCTGATATAGTCCAGCCATAATTTAAAGACAAAATCTCTTGCTTTGACTGCTTACCTGCATGGTCTGTTAGAAAAGTTAAATTTTCTCTACTCATCTATGCTAGATCTCTTGCCAGAAATAATAAAAAATGTGTTTAATCATTGAGTTTTGATCATAAAGTCACAAACCTTCAGTTTATATTCCTAATGCAAGGCGGAAGGCATTTTGTTTAAAACGAGGGGAGAAGCAATTATCATCAGACTTTGTGTGTGTATGTGTGTGTGTACATGTATAGCTATACTTGTGTGGACCAACCTTTGGCAGTTGTGAGGCCATTTTGCCTGGTCCACACAATGTTTAACAAGTGTTTAAACTCTACTAGTTAGGTTTAGAGGTATGGTGTGAATTAGGTTTAGGTTAAGGTTAGGGTTAGGCATGTGCCAGTAATGGTTAGGTTTAGGAAAAGTGTCTGGGTTAGGCATAGTAAAATCAATGGAAGTCAATACAATGTCAACACAAGTATAGCAAGACAGGACTGTGTGTGTGCGTGTGTGTTTGAGCAGGGGCTGAACCACGCCTGGGTGCATGGAGCAGTCGGGCTTCTACCCTTGAGGGAAATTTGGCGCCATTATTCTGCATACTTGAAATCTGTCGTGTAAAAAAAACCTTCATTGTTCAGTACAAGGCTCGGTAAAAAGTCAGCCAAATTTCACTTCCATGTTTTGTGTCTTTCAGCCAGCTGATCGGCAGTGCGTTGCAACAGATTAAAGCCAAGCCTTTTTAGAAACCTTTTTACAGCTCTATGCTTGCAATCGGCCAATGCCTTGCTTAAACACCCCCCTCTTTCTTGTTGACCAGCAGGAAGAACGCCTGGCTCCCCATTCACTGCCTTCTTTTCCTTCTTTTCCTCCTTTTCTAAGCCTTTGTCTTCTAGTCTTTCTCTGATGTTGTTGTTGTTTTTATTCTCTGAGCTTGATGCCTTTGAGCAATCAGAGCTATGTGCCCAAAGGAGGGTGCTTCAGCACGAATAAATTGGCACCGGCGGCAGAGCTTGAACCGGTGATGCGTCTCTAACCTTGAGTTCACCCTGCCACCCCAGGTGGTAGCTTGCATCCTCCCAGTTATTCTTGGTTTCCCCCGATGCTGCCTGTGCGTTTCGTGGTGTCTATAGACCTATACGTGCTTGCAGGGGATTTTTTTTTGTTTTTTGAATGGGTTGCCTACAGCGTCAAAGCCTACCCCCTCTTTTCTGCCTTTCTCTAGAGGAGATCTGATTTCCCTGCTCCAGGCGAGCAGCGAGAACAAGACAAAGTGTGCGTGCATCTGTGTGTGCTTCGGCGCGCTCCCCACACTTGTGAGTTAGTGCGCGCACACAATCCGGGCCAGGCAGACCTTCCACATCTCCGTTCTGCGCTTTGAAAAACGAGGGAGGAAATCTCAGAGCAGCAGTTATTATTCATCCCTCAAAGAGAACGGGGGAGGGGGCGGGGGAGGGAGGGAGGGAGGAAGGAAGGAAGGAAGGAAGGAAGGAAGGAAGGAAGGAAGGAAGGAAGGAAGGAAGGAAGGAAGGAAGGAAGGAAGGAAGGAAGGAAGGAAGGAAGGAAGGAAGGAAGGAAGGAAGGAAGGAAGGAAGGAAGGAAGGAAGGAAGGAAGGGTGAGCTAAACAGGAGGACTGAAGAAGGGATGTGGGTGGGGGTGGTCGGGGGGGATACATTAACTCTTATCTCACTGTATTCGGCGTTCTGCAACCCAGGATGAGCTCCCTCTCTCCTTCTCTCACTCCTGCGTTCCTTCCTTTCAACAGTCCCTTCCTTCCGTTGCTTGCCTCTGCGCCTCGGAGTATCTCGCATTCAGAGCCACTGGATGTGTGCTTTCGCCTCTGTGTCTGTGTAGGCTGGTGTGTGGTTTGCTCTGCCTAGCCTACTGTCTTTTTGTGGTGTTTTCTCAGCTGGAGCAAGTAAACGGAAGCTGAAAGGCAAAATGCAGGGTTCGCACTCACATCCTTTAAGACCTTTTTTTAATCTTTTCTGTTTTTCACTCAGTTTATTATGCGAGAATATCGGTACTCCTTTTTTTCTTGCTTTGAACTTACATATACAGATTTGGACAATATTTTATTTTCTTTTTTTTGCAACCCTGGTAAAACGTGTAAAACACTTTAAATTAAGTCCCTCTTTAACTGTAGCAGTAGTATCTTATTAAAAATTCCAGATAAATCTGACTTTTAAGTTGTCTGCATTTATTAAGTGGGAAAAATCCCATGTTAGGAAATTATTATTTTTGACAAAATAAAAATAAAAAATTGTCCCCCTCCTAATAACACTTTATAGAGAAAACCTCATAAACTAACAGGACTGCAAGTATTCCTTTCTCATAACCTTTCACATGGTTGAGGCATGTAGAGAAAGGGGATCTTTCTTGATCGTGCCGAGTCCTGGGTAATAATCATGGAAGAAGGTTAATTTTGTGTCTAATAAATAATCTCTGTGTTGATCTGGACCAGGTTTTAGATAATTCTGCTCATGAACCTAAATCACAACCTATTTTCAGTTTTATGGCAAAGACCAGATTTTTATTTAAAAATTCCTGGTACTCAGAGTTCATGGTGCCATGAGGCCCGTTTCCACCAGACAAGTTCCCGAACATTTCTGGGAGGTGGTAATGTGAGAGGGAAAGTACGCTGGCTTGGTCCTCTTAGCTGTCGTGTCTCCACATAACATTGGCCATCCATCCATCCATCTTCTTCCGCTTATCCGGGGTCGGGTCGCAGGGGCAGCAGCTTAAGCAAGGACACCCAGACTTCCCTCTCCCCAGCCACAGGTTCCAGCTCCTCGGGAGGAACCCCAAGGCGCTCCCAGGCCAGCCGAGAAACATAGTCCCTCCAGCGTGTCCTGGGCCTTCCCCTGGGCCTCCTCCCGGTAGGACGTGCCTGAAACACCTCACCAGGGAGGCGTCCAGGAGGCATCCTGACCAGATGCCCTAGCCACCTCAACTGACTCCTCTCGATGTGGAGGAGCAGCGGCTCTACTCTGAGCCCCCTCCGGATGACAAAGCTTCTCACCCTATCTCTAAGGGAAAGCCCAGACACCCTACGGAGGAAACTCATTTCGGCCGCTTGTATCCGTGATCTTGTTCTTTCGGTCACCACCCAGAGTTCGTGACCATAGATGAGGGTAGGAACGTAGATCGATGGGTAAATCGAGAGCTTCGCCTTTTGGCTCAGCTCTCTCTTCACCACAACAGACCGGTATAGTGCCTGCATAACTGCAGATGCCCTACCAATCCGTCTATCGATCTCCCTCTCCATTTTTCCCTCATTTGTGAACAAGACCCCATTGGCCCTTTAAGGAATTTGCCTAGACGTCAGCATATTATGATCGTTTCGGCAGTGAGTGACGTCACTGATCAGCGCCAAAACGAGCCCACAGCAACAGACAACAACAAGAGATCAACAATGGAATGGAATGGTTGGCGGATTTCTGTTTGCTATGTTGTTGTACACTGCTTCGCCAGCAACTCTCTCAATATTTCAAAAGCTAGTTATTTGGCAACGTCTGCTGATATAATTTCCCACTGAGTTACAACTAATCAGCATGAGTTAACCACAAGTCCCACCCTGTGACTCTCCTGGTCAATTTCCGAGTGCATACCTAAAGGCAGGTGCTCGTTTGGTTCCTAAAATTGTCTGGAAAGTGGTCCTTTTGGAGTGGCCCAGTGAAATGGATACTAGCACATACCGTGAAGGTCTGTTAAAATTACCCTGAAGTTCCAATAGTGGAAACGGACCTGTGCATTCCAATGAGGTCCCCAGACCCACAGCATCACAGATCCTCCACCGTACTTAACAGTAGGTATGAGATGCTTTCCCACATTTACAGGTACTTTAAAGAGTTGATGACTGATAACTTTGTTATAAAAAAATTATTTCTTCACGTTGGATTTCTTCCCTAGTGGATAAATGTCCTAAAAAGTCTCGGATTAGATTGAATATTTAAGTATAAAATAAAAGAAATTAAGTGTGGGGAAAAAGAGTTACAAGACTTTATTTCTCACTCGATTATCAAAAAGATAACATCTGGAATTTCAAAAAAAAAAAGAAATGTATTTTTTTTGTCTGTTAAATGAAGGTATCTGTGAATACAGTTATGATGTTTAATCTAGAACAGAATTTTTCTCATATAGATTTTGACTTAAAGGACTCATGACACCATCTTTCATGTATAATTCATTTAAATTGTCATATACGATACAGTCGAAATAAAATTAACTTCTTGCAGAAGTGTGTATGTGTATGGAGGCTAGCTCAAAATTTGACTAGCGCCGTTGAAAACTCGATCATTCCTGACCCTAGAGAAGGTGGCGGAAGTGACGTGATTGGTAGTAGCTGTCAGCCAGCTGTCAGAGAAAATTTACTTTTTGGATTGTTTTGTTGGTCGACCTTTTTTCCAAATTTGATCCTTATTTTCGAAGTAATGCCACATCGATGTGTAGCAGGATATTGTTCCAACACCAGAGAAGCAGGTTGAAACCTGTTTAGGTCTCCAAAAGATCCGGTTGAGTGAGCAAAAAAGGTGCGTCAAACCAGAAACAAGGCGGCCCCAAGAGTTGCATCGAGGTTGTGCTCGGCACACTTGGAGGTAAGCTAAAGTAAAGCAATTCACCATCCATATTTGTCATGTGAACATTATATATTGGTAATAATAATATAATAATAAATGCAAAAAATATAGATCTACTGTATACAGTTGATTAGACGTCATCTAGATCTACAGTAGATCAAGATAGCGTCTAAGCTGAATCAATCACGCAGTCTTATTTGCGAATAATGACAAGCTAGATCTATACAGAATCTAAACATAACCGATCAGTTGTGATTTTTCTACATTTGTTACCCCTTAAGCCTAGTTTATACTTCTCCGTCTACGTCGGAATGGATAGACGCAACACCATTATTCGTCGACGCACGGTATAGCCGTGACCTACGCAAGGATGCATGGAGTAGAGCCCAATTTTCTAACTCTCCGTCGAACGAAACGAAGAGCGCACGCCTGTGATTGGTCAGCTCAACAACAGCCATCATTTCCGTCTTGAAGCTACTTGCTTTGAGTGTGTCAACAGTGCCGGTGCCTCCTCCACTCCCATTGAATTCTTTGTAATAGAAGTTTCTTTCCTTGAGATCAATTAGTTCCAGCCCATTAAAAATTCACTCTCTGTCGGCCATTTCTGCTTGAGTGGATGTGCGTTTACAGGTTGAAGTAAATATTGTCGTCGACTAAAGACGTCACTGCCATAGTAGACAGATCTGACAGAAAAAGTCTGCCCCCCCGTCCTGGCAAAGAATTGCTTTGCAACACTGTCACACCGACAGAGAAGTATAAACGGAAAACATCTCCATCAGTACGTCCGCATGTGAGTGCAAACTTGCTGACGGAGAAGTATAATCCACGCTTTAGCATTCCTATTGCTGTGGCCAGAACATTGCCTACTTCTGAGTTGACCAACTTTTATGCACAAATACATATTATAGGTCATTGGAAAGCTAAGAGTCTTGTGATTCCAAGTGTGCATGCCAATCAAGGATACAATCATAACTGTAGACACTGCCAGTGCTTTTGGCAAACCACCCCTGAAAGAAATAATTTGCGACTGACCATATGTAGCCCCATATAGGTGACAAAACTGAGCTATCTCGAACAAAAACTATCTTTTTACATCCAAAAGGGTCCGATTAATGTCCTCCAATGAAGTTGTTAGTCCACAACAAGTTTGAGGTCTATAAACAGGCAAGATGTGGGATAAACATCCACTCTGACTGCAGCCGTTCGAGGACTGCCTGCTTGCTGTGAGCACTCCGGATTGGGAGAGGAGGGGGGGGTCGAGGCGCACACAGAGTGGAAAGAAAACAAACTTGTTAAGTAAGATGTATACTTTTTTTATTTTATGTTGTTTTACTGTATAAAATTGGTGTCATGAACCCTTTCATTTATCCAGATTCTTAAAAACTGTGAAATAGCCCTTCTAATAAAGTGCAATGTTTTACTTAGAAAGGTCCATATTTACGTTCTTCTAATAAAACCCAATTAAACACATGCGTTGTACTTACATATCCATAATGTTATAAAAACTCAATGAAAAATCCTGAATAGAAATCCTGAATTTAGTTAAGTTAAAGGTTTGATTAAGGGGTTGCCAACAAAGTCAGGAGTTATTGTGATTTTGTTCAACAGTAGGTGGAATATTAAGACACCACACTGATCATCAGGTGGGATATTTCTATTATTTTCTCATTAACATAGATTCTGTAAATCCTCGCTAGTGTGTGGTGTCAGATGTGATGCTTTATAAACAGCCAGCTGCACTAAGCTCCACACGGCTGTGGGGCCCAAATGATATTTGGCGGATATGTGACGACACCTCCTGTGCACGCCTGAGCGGACGCACTCGTGTATTAGATCTCAGGCGGCGTGATCGCTCCACAATCCTTCCTCAGACGGCCGGTTCACCTGCAGGCAGCGCTGTGTGAGGCGCACGCACACAGCCAGGGCTGGCCCAGATGTATGCTGCAATCTAAATGTATTTGCAAGCATGCGGACGATTTTTTGCACCTACACGTACAACCGAAAAACTGTAGGCATGTCTAGGTTCATATTTAAATCAAAGCATTTAAACAGTGACCTGAACAATATTCAGAAAATGACCGTAAACTCAAACATGTATAGCAAGGGCATTTGCCTACACCTAAATTCAAAATGAGATGATAAAAAAAAAAAACTCCACTGCACACGCATTCACAACCAAACACAAACAGGCGCGCAACCGCCCAGCTCCCCCTCCTCCTGCTCTTTCAGGCACGTCTTTAAATATTCATCACTCTGGCTGCTCTGAGAGTGCCGTAAACGCTGCCTCACACTCCAGGGAATCGCTAAAGCCTACTCTATCATCTGCTCTCCCTCCCAACCCTCTCTCTCTCTCTCCCTCCCTCTGACACACACACACACACACACACGCACTTTTAGCTGCATCCGCTCACAAGGATAAACCCATGTGCGGAAACACTCGAAGGCACCGTTGGTGGCGTCAGCAGGCACACGGCCGCATACACGAAACAGTGGGATGCTTTCTCAGAGGCGGACGACGGACAGATTTTGTGTTTGTGTGAATGTGTGTGTTTACTGGCTCCCAGTGCCTCGAGTTGAGCGGTGTTGTGTTCCAGGAAACAGGATGTCTCTTTGTTTGGGTTTTATCCTGCTGGTGAGCGCTGGCTGCTTTAGTCCCCCAGGGTCTCTGTGTGCTTCCCTCCTCCGTTGCCGTGTGTCTGAGCCCATGCAGGTGCGCTAATTTGATGTGTTTCTGCCCAGTTTTTCTAAACCGTCACCAAAATGTTCACACGTGACATTGACAAGACATGCAAATGCACAAAGTGCCCTTGTAGGTCTCTCTGGAAAGAGAGTCATGCCCTCAGTTGTTAACCCCATGCTGACCTCATGATCAAAGTGTGATCAAAGTAAATGAAATACTGTAGATATAGATCAGTTTATCTAGATGTCTTTTCACTGAACATAAGGAAGTTTCTCATGTCCATATTGAAGCAGATTAGTGATTTTCTTTCTACACTTTTGGGTGGCTGATCATATGTTCTCCTTTAACAAAGGAAAGCTTGTCTTCGCTCCCCTGAGGGGTCACCAGAAAACAACTGAACCATCAAAAGAGAAGCGTGAACTAGATGATCAAATTATTTTCAGTCACAACTTTGGTTTATTGTGGGTATTAAAAGCTGATAACTCGTATGAGCTCTGTCTTGTCTCTTAATGTTGGTCGTGTTTTATGTTTTTTTGCCAATCAGTTCTCTCTCCGAGTGGTTTGCCTCTAGTGCTCCATTAAGGCTTTTGATCTGTTTAGCTGACAGGCAGATAATGGAAAAAAACAGCCTTTGGTCAACTCTTTGGTTTGAAGGAGTCAGATGAGAAGTGGCACTTTGAGAGAACTGGCAAATGTTAGCCCAAAGAATGAAAATGGACAATATTTCATTCATATAATGTATGAATATAAAACTTTCCCTGTAGGAGTATCGTGGTTTCAGTGTGTAAAAACTGACATTTGAATAGCAATATTTTAACACCTTATTGCAGTGCACAGTAAAAGTTATGTTTAAATCTGCTGTAAATTGCTGCAAAGATGTTAAAACTCGGCCCAGTGATGCATAAAATGGCAACAGTGTGATGATTCAAAGATACCCTACTACAGAGGACGCTGATATTTGCAGGGGTTAGGGACCTGAACCGCCTGCAAGTAGCTGAAATCCACGAATACTTGAGACCTCCTCTGAAAAGACTTATGAATGCCTATTTTAATAGTTCAAACACCAAATATACTTTTATATGCAATAATAACCACAGTAGAAACCATCTTGTCGCTACCCCAGAAGCCAATATCCACAGTCTTAGGGGGTACAGCAAATCAGTGCCAAGGAAAATGAATGGTGCTCATGGATTGACAAAGGGCAGCCAACAGCGTGTCAAGTAGCATTGTGCCTAGGTATTTCCGCTTCCCAAGCCGCATTTTCTTTTGAATAATTTAGATATGCTCTATGTAAGAATTCTGCATATAGGCCATTTTTTCTTTCATAATTTGGAGATATGTTCCACAGTAAAACTAGTGAATACTGAACCACAAATATGCCGAGGTCCACTGTTTTGGAATATAAAAAAAAAGTGCTGTAGCAATTTATTTTTTTATTTTTTTAATTCTCACGGAACCCGCAGTTGTCTTTGAGCCCCAGATGATTGCGTCAAGGACTAATAGCCGCCATATATGGGGAGCGTGCTTTACTGCTATGACAGTTAGCAACCCAAATCGTCAAGTGAACATTATGTAAAAAAAGGCACACAAACAAATCTGAATAGGTCCAACATGTTCATTTAATGCGTTGTTTAGTTTTTGGTATATCAGTTTTAAAATATATAAATAAACCTTTGTTGTTTGCTGAAAAGGTTAATGACTGTTCTGAAAAAAAAAAGTAAATGATGTTAGAGAAAAATCAAGATAAAAGCATTCTTGTTGAATCACTTACTGTTCTTTGGCAAGGGTTACATTTTTAAAGGCGTAAATTATTTTTCTTTGTTTTGATGGGTCGTTCGATGTGGAATATTGTATGTAGAACTGCATTTGCACTTCTGATTCACATTTAAACTGAGATTTTGGTGATATGTTTAAAATCTCTTTCAAAGATTGGCATATTCTAGGGATTATACTGTGGCTCAGGTGGTAGGAGTTTCTCACGTAACCTCTCACGTGATTGACGGTTCAAGCCCCCTCTCTGTCCGTCTCGTTCGTTGTGTCCTTGGGCAATACATTTCACCCGCTGGTGGTGGTCAGAGGGTCCGGTGGCGCCTGTGTACGGCAGCACCACTTCTGTCAGTGTGCCCCAGGGCAGCTGTGGCTAAATGTAGCTCACCACTACTAGTGTGGGAATGTGTGTGTGAATGGGTGAATGTAGTGTAAAGTGCTGACTGAAAAGCGCCATACAAATGCATGCCATTTACGATTAGATGTCTTAAGGTTTTTTAAAACACCGACTTAGAGCCCGCTTTACGCATGCCCATTGTTGCTTTCTTTATTGGCTGTTTCCCTGTCTTAATCTACTAATGTTTTCTTGAAGTGCGTAATGTAAACTCAAGAAGGTATACGATCAAGAGAAAAGAGTAAATGGGGTCACAGAAAATATGAGCCACAAGAAAAATCTTTAGCCTAGCACTGCTTTAGCCATGCTGAACATTGTCATCTTTAGGATTTTGAATAAATTGTTCTCATTACTGCGCACTACTGGTATGGCATTGTTATCACAGCATTCTTGTGCTTGTAAGAAGCGTCAATGCTTTGTTGTCAAAAATGTTTTGAAAATATGTCTTGGAGCATTGCTGTAATTTGTGTTTGATTGGTTATTACTAAATGTCAATGCCTCTTGACAGTTTTCTTTTTTACCTTTTCAGTAGACGAAGAAAAAATGCATTTGTGGGTTCAGCAGCAGAGTTACGTCTGTGTGTTTCAGCCATGAAAACTTTCCAAATCTATCCATCCATTATATACCGTATATAGGGGTCGGGTCGCGGCGGCAACAGGTCCAGACTTCCCTCTCCCCAGCCACTTGGGGCAACTCCTCTGGGGGAATCCGAAGGTGTTCCCAGGCCATGCGAGAAACATAGTACCTCCAGCGTGTCCTGTGTCTTCCCCTGGGTCTCCTCCTGGTGTGACTTGCCCAGAACACCTCAACAGAGAGGTGTCCAGGAGGCATCTTGACCAGATGCGTGAGCCACCTCACCTGGCTCCTCTCGATGTGGAGGAGCAGGGGCTCTACTCAGCTTCTCACCCTATCTCTAAGAGAGACCCCAAATAACCTGCAGGAGAAACTTATTTCGGCCCCTTGTATCCGCAATTTCTTTCGGTCACTGCCCAAAGCTCAAAGGTCACTTTCCAGATCCTTTCTGCTAATGCCTAAGACCTTATTCTGGCATGAATCTTGTTTGGTGTTTATGGATTGGATAATTGAATGATAAAGAAACATACTTAAAATATTTTATCATTAAGGGGCCTCAGTAGTGTGTGGAAGAAACATACACTGTAACACCAGCCTGCCACCTTCTCATGCTGGTCACCAGCTTGGTCACACGCTGCTGTGGGATGGTTTTCCATTCTTCAACGAGAGTTTGCCACACGTCAGCCAATGTGATTGTGTTTGCCACTTTGGTACGAACAGCACACCCACAGCTGATCTCAAAAATATTCAGGGGGACCATTCAACCCTTTTCACTCCCAAAAAATGGAGATAGTCTCTGAGAAATCTTGCTCTGACATCAAAGGAGTGGAGATATGGGATTCCAGATTGCAGAAACTAATCTTGTCATCTCTCTGCACTGAGATATCCTCCAGTGATGCCAAGTCTTGTTTTTCCAGTCAGTTTTTCCACCCCACATCATTACACTGCCTATACCAAAAGCTGCTTGGCATTTGCAGAAACTACAGCAGAACTGTACGGTTTCTGGTGGTTTTATAACTGTGTCTCGCCTATGATTTTTACAGAAACAAGGAACCTTTGTCACCTTTATACCTCTTATGCAGCGAAAAGTTCAGAGGGGCTGTCAGTAGAATAACTGCAGACAACACGAGAAACTCTTCGTCGAAAAATGAAGAAGTAGAGGCAGTCAGTCTCGAGAGGAGGAAGTGCAATCGAGTTCAGGATGACTTCTCTGTCTGGCTGCCCTCCACGCTTCGGGAAGGAGTTGTCCTCCGAGCCGCTGAAGTGCCTTTCGCCCGCTGCTCCGAGAATGCTCGGCACAACAATTAGAGGCAGGCGAAAAGGTGAACTCTGTCAGAGAGGGACGAGGCAAATTGATTGCTGGGTAGTGGTATAGACTGAATGGCAGGGTGGGATATTGGAGGAGATCGGGAGAGGTGGCAAATGAGGGATTTAGCGCAGACTCTGGAGGGCGCCGAGAGACGGGTTCAAAGAGTGACTGACAGCATGATAGATGGAGGGTCTGCATAAGTGAGCGAGGCTCGGAGATGCAGCGAGAGTTCTAATGATTGACTGCACGCGTACAGGTGGTGGCAGGTTGACGCTACCGCGAGCTGCGCACACCATTTATGCGCTCCTGCATGTTTATGATCCCTGCATGTGTGTGTGTTTATTATGGTTGACCATTTGCTCCTGATATTGTATACACAACATCATCCCTGCCGCTCGACTCTGGCATGCACGCAAACCTCGTCAGGCCTTAGGCGCACACGCACACATGCACAGCAGGCTCAGCCAGGCATCGCCTGCAGCCACACTCTCCTTCCCCACCGCTGCCTCCCTCATTCATCTTTCATTAGCCTGGCTCACACAGGAGAAACAGCTTGCCTCCCCCCTCCTTCACTACACGCCTCCACCCTTCTCATCTAACCTCTTTGCCTTTCTTTTCCCTCCTTGTTTTATCTTGGTTTTCCGTTTGTTTGTTGCGAAATCTCCTATTTTGAATATCCCTCTTCTTTTGCTCAACCTCACCCCTTCACCTCTTAGCCTTCAACCCCCCCCAGCCTTGCTCCTACTCATTTTCACTTCTTTATCACGCTTCCCTCTTCTGCTTCTTTCCTCTGCCGTGCTGTTTTCCCTGACACTATTCTCCCCCTCTCTCTCCCTCTCGCCTGCTCTCTTTCTTCCTTTCATTTTGCTCTCCGTCTCTCCCTCGATGGAGGGGAAAAGGCTCTTCGCCTCTAATTGCGGCTGTTCCGTTGCCATGGCGCGTGTTGCTCAGCGCTGCGAGGTGCTGTCTGAGTGGTGTGTGTGCGTGTGTATGTGTGTGTGCGCACGGCAGGCAGATGATTGCTTGCTGCCAGCTCTCGTTTCCCGGACGCCGATCGTGTTTCTTTGCGGCAGCAGGGAAAAAAAAGGGAGAGAGAGAGAGCGAGAGAGAGACGCCAGAAATAGCCCCCCTTCACACAGACCCAGTCACTCTCCTTGCTGCGCTGTCAGATACTCACACATGCAGAGAGACGCACACACATCCACACGCACGCACGCACGCACACAGCATTTTCTCCCCTTTCTGATATTTTCCGTGCATGCGATCCAGGTTATGCTGTGTGCAGACGCCTTTTAACACACACACACACACGCGCGCGCGCACACAAGAATTAATTCGCGTTTAGTTCTGTTTGCACACGTCCAACTTCCTCTGCCTGACGAAGACTGTGTGCGTGTGTGTGTGTGTGCTTCCTTCATCTCTCCGGAGGTTCTGTGGGGACTCTGATTTATTTCACCTTTAATGGGAAGTGAAATGAATGTGAGCAGCAGCTGGTCTGGTCCTCGGAGATACCGCGGTACGCTAACCCAGAAAACAAGCAGCGTTGCTCTGAAATGGCCCTCACTCTGACGAGCCGCAAACACACGCCACTCTACGCTCCATTGGCTGCACTGTTGGTTTTATTTAAAGCCGTGCGCAGACACTCAGTTAACACCCTTAACGGAACGACAGAGAAGGTACGGTTTCTCTTTAACAGGTGTATCTCCAACCTCTGCCCATCCAACTTTCCGGGTGTCCTTTCTCTAGTCGCAACTTCTCAATGTGGGTTGTTGGGAGGTAAATGGAGACAGATTAATAGCAAATAAACCTTGAAACCTCGATGCTGCAAAAGAGGATAAGGGAGGATTATAAGCAGATTTGTGGACCAATCGCTCTAATAATCTCTTGTTCTGTTCTCCTGCAGTTGTCGACAGGTTTTAAGGGAAAGAAGGAGGAGGGAAGGAAATCTCATTCTTGCTAAGCTTAATTTACAGTTAGAGTGCCTCTTATTTGTAATCCTAGACGAAAATATGAAGCTTTTTAGAGTCCCCTCACTTCATCAGATTGCTTTATAGACGTGGTTGTCAGTAAGGTTACAGAGTCCAAAATCTTCAACAAACAGTGCTTGTGTTTTGAAGAGAAAGCCTTGGGCCTGAGCTGACTAAAGTGCATTTTACTTAACATTTCCAATAAACCTTTTGGTATAATAATTTTCTGTTGGTTAGGTTAGCATGCTTTTAATAATAATAAAAGAAACCTGGTCTGACAGCATTTCCAACAAATTGAAGCTTGGGTTTCTGTGGGATAAATAAATTCTAGTTGTTTTGGCAATATTTATCTACGCCTTTAAGAAATTCTCAATAGAAATGAAATTGTGAGGACTCTTATTCATAACTCACTACAACCTACAAATTTAGTTCAGGACTTTAGTTGATTATTTATCTAACTTTTATAAACGGGATGTTTTGCTGGGGAAGCCGTTGTATCCTTGAGGTCTTTTCTATACTGAGACATGAGTTCCCTCTTTCCCAAAACTGGAAATGTCCCTCATTTTTATCCAGCTTGAGGAAGAACCCAATTTGCAGCTGAATAAAAGAGAACTCCCAGAGCATGATGCTGCCATCACCATGTTTCTCTGAAGGTGTGGTTGTTTTTTCTTTTAGGTTTTTTAGTATTGTTTTTGTGCCAGATGTTGTTTTTTAAATTGTAGCCCAAGAGTCAGACACATTCAAGGTTTCAGGAGTTTTATTTATTTATTTTTTGCCAGGCCTGGAGATTTTATTCAGAAGAAATCAGCCCTTCTGCTTTACGACGCATGAAGAATAAAGGACATTTTTGGTCCTGGTAGAACACTCAACTTGCCATTACCAGAACTTTCTTCCGCTCCTCCAGTTTGGCTGTCAACTTCTAGGAAGCCCCTGGTCTATATTTTTTTTAATCTCTTTTGGAGGACCATTAAGCTTTTAGATATCTCTGTTGTTTCATTACTTTATTCCTACGTATCCTTTCTGGAACCATGAATTTAGCAAAAGAATGGTAATGTGTACTTGGACAGCTGAACAGCTGAAGAAACAGATTCCTTAACCACCTTTTAGTTTATGTTTGCCCCCAAAAAGATTTGTTAATCTTTTAAAATATGCAGGAAATATGTCACATTGTAGGTAAAGATTTGAAAAATATCATCAGCGTGTGTGAGTTAGTGAATAACTAAATGTAGTGTAATGCTCTTTGGAGTCCTCTGGAGTAGATAAAGCGCTATACAGGCACAGGCCATTTTATCAGAGGTGTGTACACTTCTTGTATCCACTGTAAGATGCCATATGTTGCATCCATTGGTTGCAAGATCAAAATAATTTGAAGATTTGGTCATCTTGGGAACTTTTAGACTCACAATGGACTGCACCATTAATGAAAACATAAAAACCGTGTGCAGCTTCATGATGTCTGTGGAAACATGTTTACACAGCTGTGTTTTTGTCCCATGCATTCATTTCTTTTCATGTTATAAAAGCTTCTGACTAAATGTCCTGACGTGCGAGAGTTTCTGGCACTATACAGTAGCTTGCAAAAGTATTCGGCCCCCTTGAACCTTTCCACATTTTGTCACATTTTAGCCACAAACATGAATCAATTTTATTGGAATTCCGCGTGAAAGACCAATACAAAGTGGTGTACACGTGAGAAGTGGAACGAAAATCATACATGATTCCAAACATTTTTTACAAACAAATAACTGAAAAGTGGGGTGTGCGTAATTATTCAGCCCCCTTTGGTCTGAATGCAGTCAGTTGCCCATAGACATTGCCTGATGAGTGCTAATGACTAAATAGAGTGCACCTGTGTGTAATCTAATGTCAGTACAAATACAGCTGCCCTGTGACGGCCTCAGAGGTTGTCTAAGAGAATGTTGGGAGCAACAACACCATGAAGTTCAAAGAACACACCAGACAGGTCAGGGATAAAGTTATTGAGAAATTTAAAGCAGGCTTAGGCTACAAAAAGATTTCCCAAGCCTTGAACATCCCACGGAGCACTGTTCAAGCGATCATTCAGAAATGGAAAGAGTATGGCACAACTGTAAACCTACCAAGACAAGGCCGTCCACCTAAACTCACAGGCCGAACAAGGAGAGCGCTGATCAGAAATGCAGCCAAGAGGCCCATGGTGACTCTGGACGAGCTGCAGAGATCTACAGCTCAGGTGGGGGAATCTGTCCATAGGACAACTATTAGTGGTGCACTGCACAAAGTTGGCCTTTATGGAAGAGTGGCAAGAAGAAAGCCATTGTTAAAGGAAAACCATAAGAAGTCCTGTTTGCAGTTTGCCACAAGCCATGTGGGGGACACAGCAAACATGTGGAAGAAGGTGCTCTGGTCAGATGAGACCAAAATGGAATGCAAAACGCTATGTGTGGGTGAAAACTAACCCTGCACATCACTCTGAACACACCATCCCCACTGTCAAATATGGTGGTGGCAGCATCATGCTCTGGGGGTGCTTCTCTTCAGCAGGGACAGGGAAGCCGGTCAGAGTTGATGGGAAGATGGATGGAGCCAAATACAGGGCAATCTTGGAAGAAAACCTCTTGGAGTCTGCAAAAGACTTGAGACTGGGGCGGAGGTTCACCTTCCAGCAGGACAACGACCCTAAACATAAAGCCAGGGCAACAATGGAATGGTTTAAAACAAAACCTATCCATGTGTTAGAATGGCCCAGTCAAAGTCCAGATCTAAATCCAATCGAGAATCTGTGGCAATATCTGAAAACTGCTGTTCACAAACGCTGTCCATCTAATCTGACTGAGCTGGAGCTGTTTTGCAAAGAAGAATGGGCAAGAATTTCAGTCTCTAGATGTGCAAAGCTGGTAGAGACATACCCTAAAAGACTGGCAGCTGTAATTGCAGCAGACGGTGGTTCTACAAAGCTTTGATTTAGGGGGCTGAATAATTACGCACACCCCACTTTTCAGTTATTTATTTGTAAAAAATGTTTGGAATCATGTACAATTTTCGTTCCACTTCTCACGTGTACACCACTTTGTTTTGGTCTTTCACTTGGAATTCCAATAAAATAGATTCATGTTTGTGGCTGTAATGTGACAAAATGTGGAAAAGTTCAAGGGGGCCGAATACTTTTGCAAGCCACTGTATATAGAGTATATTACACATTGATAAAAGCTCTGCGGAAGCTCCCTTGATCTGACAAATTATAACGCATAGTGGGAAAAAGCTATTTTGAGAGCGAGGCTCAAAAATGCCCTCTTTCTAGCAACTTTGTTTTTTATTAATTTCATTATGAATATTGTCACATTTGGAACTTGTAGATTACTTTTGTTTGAAATTATAGCATTCAGTACAATTTTTAACTGATTTTAACAAATTACATTGAGCCTTAATGTCTTATCCTTCGATATAGGAACTTATTTTGTCTTGTCTGTCCCGCTTTTAAAAGTGAGGTTAATCTATTTGCAGAGCTCTAGTGTGATGTTGCCAATATTGCATCATATTTAGAGCATAATGGTGTTAACATAAGACTGCTTTTTATTTTTTCAAGAATATTAGGTTGAAAATTGCAACAGCAGGATTTCAGATTTTAAGTGAAATATTTTAATTTCTGATTAGGCGTTCGAACACGATTTTGAGATTCTAACCTAAAAAAAACACACATGCACACGATTACACAATGCACACACTGTACACTCCCACACAGGAAAAAAAAAAGTGTAAGCCATTCACACATTTAATAATGTGTTTATTTTGTCCATTACTGATGCAGTGCTAATTATTGTAGCTCATAATATGGCAGTATAACAACAAACTGTTTCATACTTTGCTAAAAAAAAACTACAACAACAAAAAAGCCGTCACCAAGCCATATGAAGTGATGGGCAACATTGAGAGTTAACCTTAATTTAGAGAAGGAATGCATATATGACCTGTGGTTCATCACACTGACCTTAACAAGAGCTAATCTGGGCAAATTTACAGGGTATTTCTGCTGCCGTCTGATTTGAATACTGATTGTTATAAGGGTTTATTTGATAGGAAATAAGGCTCTCTTTGTGGATCTTCAAGTCCTTTCCTGTGATTGAAGTCTATGTCTCTTCCGATGTGCTCCTGTTTTGTATAGTGTGTGTGCATTAGGATGAAAGGTGTGGAATTCAGTGTGTAACTTTTTGCAAGGCAGTATTTTTTTTAAATAAAGCAGAATAAAGGTACTATTATTCATAAATTTTGCTTTAAAAAATCTGCGTTTAGTGTATCCTCCAATCCTAACATATTCTTACAAGTCCAAGAGTTATAGCTTTGGAAATGGAGCAGATGTGTTTTAGTCTCGATGCCAAATAGACTGGGAAATGTTCACATAGCCCACTCTGTTTTGTTTAGTGATGTGTAGAATTGATGGTTAAAATCAGATTACTGTTCAAACAGTTAAAGGTTAAAAATTTGTAGTCAAATGTTTAATGTTTTCTAAAACCAGGAATGATGTTGAGATTTCATTTTTGAGATTTTCATTTTTGAAGTATGGAATTTTGAAATTGAAATTGTGTAGTGATCCGTGATACTTATTTGCCGAATTATCCATAAAGTAGGTGTGGCTGCTGCCATTTGGAGCCACTACAAGCATTTACCATGCGGAGGTGAGTGACTCAATAGACTGTTATTTCATGATGTAAATTAATGTTTAAATAACATTATTATTGGGTGATTGCTGCAACATTTCAGTAACATTAAATGATGTAAACTCCGTAGCACTGAAATCCTTGGTCAGATATGCAATAGTATGATGTATTGGTATTAAGACGTTAGTTTGGTTTTAAATAAAGAGCAGCGGAAACCCGCCTTGCAATGATTAGAATGGCAAAACACTGGTACCAGATCCACCTCGTCTCGGCTGCTCTTGTGGCAAACTTCAGCGGCTTTGACAACCGCAGATTTAAAGGACAGCTTTGATGTAAAATTTGTAAGACTGGAGTATTTCAAGGGACATAAATTAAGGCTGTTCATGCAAATCAAAGATTTGGTCAGTTGGATGGACTCTCACTGCACATATTGACGAAACCTGACGTAGATTTGCTTGGCCCATAGGCTTGGAAAGTGGTGAAGACGTAATGATGATGGAAAACAAAAGAGAAGAGTGAATAAATTTGGGTTAATTGCAGCCGATATTGTCTGACATGCAGCATGCTTTTCTAATATAATGCAGCTGTATCTTCTTCACAGTATACTGTAAGGAGATGTGTTTTTATGACTCCAATAAATAATTTCTACCAGCTTTGGGTCTCAGAGTTATTTTGGCTTAATTTGGGGTTTAATCTGTCATATTTCATCCGAGTCAACTGGCCCAAACGAGATCAAAACCAAAATAATGAGATAGGGTGTAATACAAAGTTTTCAGAGAGTACCATACAATCAAATAAAATAGTGAGACTTGATCATTTTTATGTCCATAATTCTTGAAAGTACTCATCAGCAAAGAAAAATTGACTTATAAGATGTGATTTAAGTACTTTGGAATACAATAGAAGTAGGAACCGGATGTAATGGCAATGTGTAGGTGTGGAATAGGGCTATGAATTAGCTAAGCCAATTTTGAAGTGGTGTCACAATGAATGATTCTGCTGTGTGAAACATTTTGGAGGGAGCACGGCCTGAAAACCTGGTGTGTGCAGCTTTGCTGATGTAATTGCAGCTGCAATGACTTGTTTGTTCATGCTCATGTGGTGCTGGTTCCAGAGATGTCACAATGTTGGCAACACTGTTATGATATGATTCATGGGGAGGATAGTTGAAACACAACAATGGTGTTATTGCCAAATATTTCATACACACACACACACATACACACACACAAAAAAAATCATTATCACAGAAAAAGGAAACAGATCTTCTTTGCTGGCTGTCAGCCAGTTGAGATGAGTGACTGCAGACTCTCACGTAACACCTTGTAACCACAATACAACAGCGTTGCTTTTCCGTCAAATGTTTGGTTTGGTGTCTTCCTTCCCCGGCGGGGACGCAGGCGGTCTGAGAATAACTTTCCTGACCCCCAGAGGTCAACAGCTGTGACCACTTAGATCCGGGTTTCACACCCTACCCCCTGAACACAGCGCGTGCAGAAAATGCCATGAGCCGCACACGGTTTGATTCTCTGGCTAATAGATCAATAAAAGGCATTAGTGGCAGGCTAACCTAGCGAGCAGTGCTAATACAGGGTTAATCCAGGGTTAATGGCTGAGCAGCATTGTTTGCAGAGACGGCCATTAGTTCTCCGCAGCATCTCACAACAACGCTCCTTCCCATGGTCGTTCCCCAGGTTCGCAGGGACAGAAACACAACTAAAATGGAAGACGAAATATTGCCCAACCCTTGTCTCCAAAAATGAAAAACAGACATCAATGGTTAAACATGAACGCACTGGAGAGTTGGAGTGTTTGCACAGGATAGGTCAAGAAATTAGCAATGAGAGGAGATGCATCATTGAAACTGTGGTCTGGAGAGGTGGAAACAGAGCTGAGAGAAATTGGTGAGAAGGAGAGGAAGCGAGCCGAGCGCTACACATCTCCCTGTCCTTGTAAAGTGCTGCGTGCTGTCGGAGCAGCAGCCAAGAATGTGTCAGCCCAGCCGTCTCACGCTGCCTAATGGGCTCTTAAACGCTGATATAAAGCTCGCTCGGTCTTTCACCCTCCCCTTTTCCCTCTCTTGCTCCTTCTTTTTCTGCCTCCGCCACTTGCTCTCATTACCTCTCGTTCTCACCCTGTCCCTCACTCTGTCACTCACTTGTCCTCTGCCTCGCTTTCTGTTGCTCTATCAGCCTCTTGCTCTTTTTTTTTGTCCTGTAGCTGTCTTTCTTCTCCTTTAATTACTTCGTCCTCACCTCTTTAGCTCTCCTGCAGGTTGCTTCTTTTATTTAAAACTTTTCAGCATTACAACTCAGCACTTCCCTTTGTCTTTTTCTGTCCTCCTCCACCAGACTCCATAATGCCTTCTACCCTGAAGATCCTTCGTTCCCTCTCACCCTTTTACACGTCCTGTCAGCACCTCTCCATGGTTTGGCCAATGCCTTTGTTTTTGGCCTGGATAGAGAGTGGTGGAGTCTACTGAGCCCAACTGGATTGCAGGTACAGAACCCCCCCCACACACACACACACACACAAACACACTTGTATAGCTTCATTAGGACCCTTCATTAGTACAGATGTGCACAAAGATCAGTCCCCAAAGTGGAAGTAGGTCCGGCTGAATTTTGGACCGCTTGTGATATATTCATCACCCCAAAACTACTTGCCATTTTGTCAAGTTCCAGTTTTTAATTATTATGTGAATAACAATCAGAAACCTCTGGTGTGCATTTATATTCAGCCCCATTTCCTCTCATACCCCTAAATCAAACCAAGCGCAAACAATTACCTTCGGAAGTCACCTAATTAGTAAAGGGAGTCCACTGTGTGTATTCCAATCTCGGTGTAAATCCAGCAATAGTGAACAAACAGCATCATGAACACAGCAGACAGGTCACGGAGGAAGATGTTTAGAGCAGGGTTAGGTTATGAAACTTTTTTCAACGCTTTGAAGAGTGCTAGCACAGCTGTAAGCCAACCAAAACATGACCATCTATGTAAATTGACAGACTAGGGAAGTGGAGCATTACTCTTGATCCCACAGACTTCCACAGCTCAGGTGGTAGAATGAGTTGTCTAAAACTATTAGTTTGGCACTCCACAAATCTGGCTGCTGAGTAAAAGTGGCAGCTGTAAGAAATCCTGCAGTTGCCAAAGACTTGTAGGGAACATAAGAAACTTGTAGAAGGAGTTCTTGTCGGACGAGACTAAAATTAAACCTTCTGGCTTTCAAACACTTTGTGTAGAGTAAAATGATCACCCTCACTGTGAAACACTGTGGTGGCAACATCATGCTGTGGGGATCTTTTTTTTCTTCATTAAGGACAGTGAAGCTGGTCAAGAGTTAATTGGAAGACGGACAGAGCAAAATACAGGGCAATCATGTAAGAAAAACAGTTAAGAGGTTGCTGAAGACCTACGACTGGGATGGTTCAGTTTCCAGGCCAAGCTAATAGAGAGATACACCCAAAGACTTCCAAATGGAATATGGTTCTAAAAAGGATTGGCTCAAGGAGGCTGAATAAAAATGCACACAACACTTTGTTTGTAAAATATTCTTTTTTGTTGTTTTTTATAAGTTATGAATACCTTTGCAAGCCATTGTATTAAAACACTCACACACGCCTGTAGCTAAGCGATAAAGAGTCACGTTTGAACAATGAAGTGGACAGGTTGCTGGTCCACCACAGGGCTTGTTGGTCATTACATTACCAAATATTGCTCCTGCAACAATCTGGGTTTCCCAAAAATACAAGTTAAATGGTCACTAATTTGATGCAGATTCATTTTGCATCTATATGCAGCCAGAACAGGTTTTCTTTTGAGCGTTCCAAGAAGCTTGTTCTCTGAAGGCACATGGGCTGACAGACAATACGATTACAAGGCTCTTTAATTTCTTGTTTTCTGCAGATATATGCCTGAACTGCCGAAGCATATTTTACATTTTTGCCTTCGCAGAGACAACAAAGCTAAATTGCACTTGTCGCCTTTTTAACCTTGGCGAGATTCTAAGCGGTGCTTCACACGGCTCCACTCGTTCATTCATTCACTCACACGCTCATTCACACTTGTTATTCTGTTCATGCAGTGCTTTGCTCTTTCTCCCACTCTTTACTTACTCACACATACAAACATGTATCACATCAATGAGCCCATTGTGAGAAATGTGGAGTTCAGTGTCTAACACAAGGTCTCTCAAACACGGGGGGAGGGGGAGGATATTTGACACACTGGATGAGACCCAGTGTGCATGTGTTAGTGGACTGAGCAGGTTTCAATGGAAATCTTTTATTTTAACTCCTTTCTGTTGAAGTGTTGAGTTACAGATTATTTCAATGCTAGCTTCCAAAAGCACGTGTGAGTGTAACTTAATTCCAAAAACTTAATTTGACTTATGTGTAAAGAAATTAATGTGACATTGCGTACTTATCTAATCTTTTTAATTAAATGCGCGGATTTCACTCCGTACTGCAGGTCATTTCACACCTATTAATTACCGGTTGCAATGTATTTATCTCCCTAATTGCTTCCATTGTTTGTGTCTCTGATTGGGCACTTAGCCCGAGCTGCGTTAAATTGCCGTTTTCTTAACTGCCTTAGTTTACATACAGACATCTAGGGATGTGTATTGGCAAGAATCTGGTGATACGATATGTATCCAAATACAGGGGGGACGATGCGACATATTGTGATACTGTGACTAAGACTATATATTGTGATTTTTAAAACTGAATTTAACGGTAGAAAAACTGCCATTGCATTCTAAACACTCCAACTTGTTTCATACTTTAACACATTCAGTTTTATTACTAGATCTAGTTGATCCAGTGGAACGAAGAAGGTGAAAACAGCCACCAACTAGCGGTCATACTTAACATTTTGCTACAAAAGCCACTGTCATCATTAATGGTTCCATTCAAATTCTAAAACGTAAAATAAATATCGATACATTGCTTTTGAATATCGATACAATATTGTGACGTAAAATATCACGATATATCGGCGTATCGATATTTTCATTTCATTCCTACAAGCATCATTATTCTTTATTTCACAAAATATCAAAGTAAATAGTGGTGGGTCAAAACCAGATTAAATGGAGTCTTACCTGAAAGAATAACACAGAAGTTTCATCCTGTTAGTTGCACAAATAAATTGACTTGTGGCAAGCCAACTTATATGAAGCAATGAAGCAAAATCATCTGAGTGTTAACTTTTTTTTCAGAATATTGACATGGTAGGGAAGTATAAACCACCTTGATGACCCCATTATTCTTGTCAAACCTAAATTTAATCAGGAACCTATTCATTGACATCAAAGATGTATTTTCCAAGAGTGTTCTGGCCAAGACAGGCAGCAGCACAAACTGATGAGAAAGAATTCTGTGGATGTTTTGGGTAAGTGTGGGTCTGGGTAAAACTGGTGTAAAACAAACAACATTTTAGACAAAAGGAACTCATACCAGCACCTAAACATGGACGTGGAAGTGTGATGGTTTGGGACTGCTTTGTTCCATCAGGACCTGGAATGACTGCTATGTACCAACCCATACTAAAGGTCATTCTTTGGCCATCAGTTGACTTTACACTCAAGCACATGTGGGTTATGCAGCAAAACAAAAATCCAAAGCACTCATTGTAGTCCACCTCTAAATGGCTAATGAAAGGTTTTAAAGTGGTCTAGTCAAAGCCTGGACTGAAATTTGATAGAGTTGCTGTGGAAGGATATTGAAAAAGCCAAAACCCTAAAGTGTGGGCCAAAATTCACCATAGAAGAAATCTGTATGGAAGCAAATGCTATTTCACAGCGCTGTATGTGGTAGCTCATATTCTGTTCTGCCTCCAAAGGTTCTCATTGAGTCACAAACAGTGCTTACATCTTATCTGCTGTGCAAAACCGTTGTAATGTTGATAATCAATTGTTTGTGTTAGTACAGTCAAGATGTGTGGATTTTGTGGTACGAAAAGATTCCCATTAAACGACATGCTGTAATATGTAACTCCAGATTCCTGTTTGGGATTATCAATTAAGGGAAAAACTCTTAGTCGAGCTTAAACTAGAGTCAGATTTACTACGTTACCTATCTCCATGTTTACAGTTACCTTGTTCTCGTTAATGCAGGTAAATTTAGGAATCTGCAAAAAGATATTGTGGCCATTTTTTTCTTGTTTACAAATACTTGCAGTGAATTCTTTAAAATTGGCATAAATCTGTTTAAATGTAAAACCTAACAGTTATGGCACTAGATGCAAGGTCAGGGGTCATCAGGGATTACAGTTCCTCTTGGGATTGGCATGACATTTGCACCAATTTTGACAGCAGTCCATCCAGCAGTTGTCAAGACACTTCAGCCATTAGTGGGACTTAATGACGGTGTTAGCTTAATTGGAAGGAATCACTAAAGGCACTGAGAGGATTAATGTCCCTGATAGAGTTTCTATTGTAGATTTTTCAAGACCATACAAGGTCATAGTGTGAGGGACTATGTTTCTCAGCTGTGGAAGAGCCGGCCCAGGTGGCTGGGGAGAGGGAAGTCTGGGTCTCTCTGTTTAGACTGCTGCCCCCACGACCTGATCCCAGAGTAAGTGGAGGATAGACAGACGGATGGACGGACGGATGGATATTTCAGTTTCTGGGGAACAATTTGCCAATGTTTTGTTAGTGTAGTTTTGTCAATTGTGTACTTGAAAAGGAAATACTTCTGTGGCTAAAATCCCAGTTTGTATGTATAAAAACCACTTCTTAAACCTGAGAGGTGTTTGTCTTTTGCGGCCTTCTTTCTTTCAGGGTCATAGGTGACTCCAGTCCATCCACACATGCTTTTGATGACAGACCATATGACTGACATGCTTAATTGTTTCTTGTTTTTGCTCATACATGCTTGAATTCCTGTAGAATATCTCACTGTAATATGCCACAAGCATCTACAAGGCAGACTTCTATTGTCAGAAAAAGGAAATGGCACATAGAGCCTTTTAACCTTGGCTGGGCTCTACAAAGTGCTTCACTGCGTGATTTTCATTCAACCATTCACACGCTCCCTCCCACAGTGTTTCTTTTTTGGTTTGTGCCGGGCTTTTTTACCGTGTTCTCGCACACTGATGAACACATTGTGAGAAATCCAGAGTTCAGTGTCTACCCGATATCTTGTCAACACCTAGAGAGGCAGGGGGACTCGACAGCAGACCCTGTTCTCTGCTCTAACACCCATGTAGAAAGTGCTTTACATTGACTTCAAACCACTGTTTTAAAACCATTGTTATTTTGTGCAGCAATAGGTTTGTTTTGGCTATGAATTACTATGAAAAATTGCTTAGGGCAATTATTACAAAATTTTGTAATTTAGTCTAAAATTACCAGTTTGGGGCACCATCATTGAGTCAGGAAATAATAACTAATTTGTTATGTCTCAGTTAATGTTTATGACTAACTGCCTGATAGGCTGAGGTACTTAAACAATAATGGATGAAAGAGTAAGTCCGTGGCAATCTTTGAACAGCAAGTTACTACATATATAATTATATAATATCAACAAACGACTTTCCAAAATACAAGAGTTATTAACAAAAATAATTCAACTTTCCAGTCAAAGAATTTTAATCAACATACTTACTAAGCCAGTACCACGCAACTAAATTACTAAGTAAAAGAAGAATGAACATTAAAACTAACTACCAAAAGTAAAAACAGTAAAATGTACCAATATGTAAGGAAGTAGAGCGAATAACCAGTAAATTGATATTGATGTCACAGTCCAGTATAATTATGTATGCTAAAAGACCAAGGCTTGGACTAAAGAGATTGGAAGTGAGCCGAACGGCCTGTTTGTAACCAAGCAATCTGAAGAAGGAAATTTTACAAATGCAGCAAAAAACACAGTGACATAGCCAATCAAACAATCTTTAAATTGTTTATCCTAAGCTTATTTATATCTGCCCAGACACAGCCTTACTTGAACAATTCTTAAATCTCCACAGAAGGTTGAAGCTTTTGTCTGGTAAAACTCAACATTAAAGAGGGAAAGTCAAGCTGTAACTAGCTGAGCTGGCTAGCAGCTACTGCAGGGTTGCGGCTAGCAGCTAGGCCTCGTGGGTGTGTGGTTAGGCAGGTGCAGCTAGGGCACGTTAGCTCTGAATATCAGGTTGTCCTCTCAGCTTGGCTAAGCAACTATCTTCTCCCACCGCAGGACAGCAGAGCGTCGGCAAAAGAGAGGGTCTGTCTCTTTGGTGGAATCTGTAATTCAAAGATATCTTCGACAGAGTTTCGAACATGTCAGGTATAAGACTCATTCCATTGGCCAGGATACAGTTACTTTTTCCACAACAGCAGACTGTGCATATATTTTGAATCCATAGATTGCATCCCCGATATCCCTCCGATTTGAGTCTAATGATGACCTATCAACAAAGAAAGGGGGGGGGGGCATTTGCTTAAATGGGGGGTTGATGTCACATTCCTCGTCTGTTGACTGTTGAAACTAAAGGTGGGTTTAATGCCTTGAATTGTGGGATTATTAGTCCTTACAGCAGGAGGTCTATCTTTGTAG
Organism: Valencia hispanica; assembly: GCA_963556495.2. Lineage (NCBI taxonomy): Eukaryota > Metazoa > Chordata > Actinopteri > Cyprinodontiformes > Valenciidae > Valencia > Valencia hispanica. The sequence continues at coordinate 36,268,624 of OY747707.1, read as the reverse complement.
TCCAGTCATCATGGAAAATGGCACAACAGTTGCATACTGACATTATTAGTGTTAACTAGTTTCAGCATTAGGCCCTACAAATTAGGTTTGTATAATCATTTTGTCTGCTCAGTGCCTGACTCTTTGGAAGGCTTAACCAGAAAATTTTACAGAACCATTCCTGCTGAGTTATTTCTGACCAAGGTTACTGTTGATTCTCTCTTTGTATAACTTTTTAATTCGATATTAATGACAATATCATAATATATCATAATATAAAGAACTAATGGCTACTGTTTTGGGCACTATCAATTCTCTGTAGAGATGTAAAAACTGAACAATTAGAGCAAATAGAAACTCTTTCAGATGAATACAGGAATCCCACCACAGTGAAATAAAATTTCAAAGCCACTAATCTCAGTGACTGATAAAGTAATTGTTGAGTTATTGATATTGATTGGCCAGCTCGTAGAGCTATCATCAATACATTTACTGTGTGTGTTTTTTCCCCAGGAGACTTGTAATTGACGGTGTTGATGTGAACATTTCTCCGTAAGGAGAAATGTCTTAGCAATTCATTCAAAGATTTTAGAAAAATGAATTATAGGATGTATCACTAGTAATTTTATTTGAAAATACAATTATTACTTGCTGGAAACAAAATTCCAATACTATGATCAATAAGAGAGATTTGAACAGTGTCATTGAAAGGATTTTTTTTTCCAACTAAACGGGGCTAATAACAAAATGTCTTACATTTTATGAATTTTGTGTTGATCCGGTGTCACTGTGGCTGGTGCTACTTGAGTTTGCCAATAGAAATTTGGCAGGAAATGAAGATTGATCAATGCAACGCCAGTGTATGATGTGTGGAAATCAAAACAAACCATAATAAACGGGGTGCTAACCATTGGCTGTTTGGTCCTGACCATGTTTCAATCGGTACTCACCTTTGGATTGTTTTATTACCCACTTTGGTAACCAATGATTTGACATAATGTTCTTTTAATGTACTCTTACCGTACTGGGTGGGTATAGGACTTTAATACGTATCAATTAACCTCAGATGGCACATACTGTAGGTATTTAGTTTGATAAGAGTCAACTAAACTAAGGTACTATCAGTTCCACAATTGTTGAAATTAAGGTGGAACCAGAAGAAAGTACACAATTAAAATACAATAAACAAGATAATTGAGCCTTTTATATAAATAAAGAAAAGACAGTCCCACATTTTCATCACTGTTCACACGTCCCGCAAATTGAGACGCACATTGTTAATAACAGCGGTATTTGTGAAAACATGGCGGACTTATCTGACGTAAATTAAAATTGTCCTGGTTAAAAGCTTAAAATCGTCAGCCCAACGTGCTTCTCCTACAACCCTGTAAATATATAGCTCTTTATGAAAATTATGATTTTTTTTTAAAGGTATTGCATCCATCTGCGTCTCCCCATTGATCTGTCTCTCACTACAACTCCGCAAAGGCCTGGAGTCAAAATAAATGCGTGTGCTCATTGCAAGCTTGCTCCCGGCTTATAACTGGTCCTTTGCTTTTCCCCTTAGCAGCACCAGAACAACATAGATTTCAGCTGTAGGGAGATTTTTCAGAAGCATAACAAACAAAACAAACGTGAAAAAATCTGAAAGAAACAAAGACTCCTGAGAGTTTTAATTAATAACAGTATAGTGTGCTTGAAACCCCCTGTGTTTACCACTAAAGTGAGTTTAATTCAGTCCGTCATATTAAAAATGATTACAGATATTAATGCTTGAATAATAATCTTTATATAACCTTAAACATACTTCATCAAGACTGCTGAGCAGGGGTGTATCTAGGAAGTTTTCAAAGAGGGCTAAATGGGGCCCAGTGATGATCTTGGGGTGTCACGCCAAAATAAAAGGAGGGGTGTAATACAAAGGGGACGAGGCCTAAACTGAGTGACATACATTAGACTCACAACATGAAGGTCAAAGATTGATGTAAACAAAAACATAAATCACATAAACACATAAATAATTCTAACTAATTAAAGCTATTTCTCTGTCTTAATTTATCATTCATTAAAAAATAATATCTACACAAGAAGTCAAAATGTATCTTCATAAATGCAGAACAGAAGGAGCTGCTGCAGAAAGCAGAGCAGGATTAAAATCACTGAGTAATAAACCACTTAGGTAACATTTTGACTGATTTATTGACTAAATAATTTTTCGTTGCAGCTCCAGAATGTAATAGCGTACATTTGCATAAAACAAATTTAACTATATTTAAGGAGCAAAAATATGATGAAACAATATACACGTAAGACACATTATAAATTTAAGACAATAGATGCTAGGTTATGTATGCGTGTGTGTGTTACATAAATTTAGAGCTAAAGGGCAGAATAGAACATTTATCATTTTAAAACCTATTTTACACCCTTATCTTGATGCATAGGAATCTCACATTGTCCCACATTCACATGGTCTTTGTCTCACATTTGCTGGGTGGAGATCTGGTCAACCTAGGCGCACTGCAGTACCTGGAAATCAAACCTGCCCGTGTTTGGCAATTGACAGCAGAAGAAGAAACTGTAGGGGATGTAGATTCCTAATAGACAACTCTAACTACAAAGTTTGACTTGACAAGTTTTGTGCTTATGTGTTTGTTGAGGTGTGTGCAACATTATTGCCTCTGTGTTTATATTGCACTGAATGTCTTGTGTGTCTTGAACATACATCTTAGTTTGCCAATTCTGCTTCTGCTGTAAGTCTACCAGCTTTGCACATCTGGAGACCAAAATGTTTTTCCATTCTTCTCAACAAAATAACATAAGCTCAGTCAGAATAAACTGAGAGCATTTGTGAACATTTATTTTTTAGCTTTCTTCACAGATTCACATCCCCTGTTTTTAGTTACAAAGATTCTATTGCTCTCATAATGTAACATTGTGTAAAGTAGAAGGGGCAAGAAAATGTGGCAATCAAAAGGTTGCTGAAATATACTAATATGGTTGAAAAATAGGTTGCTGTCATGTAATGTGTTGTCTCAAGCCTGTTTAAAAAAGTCATTCCCGGGGTCCCCTAATTGGGCTTAGGTGCAGCGAACACAAACAGAAAGAGCCAATAAATAAGGGAATCTAAAAAAACAATAAAAGAAAAGAAAGACGGGGACAAAAAAAGTTTTATAGGAGTGTCCAACATGCCAACCAGATGTATACAATAGAAGTGCAGTGGGGCCAAGTATTTTGCCAGTCTAACAGATAGGTGGATGTCTAATGTGTAGATGACCCAGGAAATAATGTGGAAAGCTGCAGTGCTCCACCACAGCTCAGCTGTGAAGAAACCGTTTCTCAGTCTGGTGCTTCGGCAGCTGATGCTCCGCGGCTTCCTGCCTGAGGGGAGGGGGAAAAAAACATTGTGTTTGTCAGGTATATGGAGTCTTCCATAATGCTGAAAGCTCCTCAGGGTGATTCTTAGGTTATTTTTCCCCCCTATATATAATTTTGCATGTAAACCTAAATGTTTAGTCGTGACCCCCTTTTTTTTCTTGCCTTTCTAAAGTCCAAACGTGGAGGGCACGAAGTTCTCCTGTCGACACATTCACCAACCTAGTCTTCATGTTGCATCTTGTTCACTAAAGTTTCCCACCAAACCTCTGAGGCCTTGAAAGAACAGCTAGATTCATGCCGTCATTAAACTGCACTCAGGTGGACTCTAATTGCTATTTATCTGCTAACAAGAAAACATCTAAAGGCGTTTGGTTGCGCTGGATTCTTATTTAGCGGTATCAAAGTAAAGGAGGGTTGAAAATATATCTAGGCCTTTTTTTTTACTTTTTTTATTTAATTCCTTCACCTCAAAGCTTTATACTACTATATGTTGGTCTATTACATCAAATCCAAGGGGCTGTTTACACGAAGTTTTTCAGCTAAATTGAGGTTTTTCTCTCCGATTCGGCCTCTCGTTTACACGACAACGAGAAAACGGGGGGGGCGAAAACGCAGCTTTTGGGAAACGGCTTCCAGAGTGGAGAGTTTTGAAAACGCTGAGGGATTCGTTGTCATGTAAACGCAAGCCGGAGACTTTTGAAAACGATGACGTCACTGCCAGCCACCTACGGACATGTTGCACTTGCGCACGCCGCCTTTCTACAGAAAAACAACAACAATGGCGGATCCAGGTATGCAGTTACTGCTGATGCAGCTTCTGAAGTTATTTGGTCTCTGTAAGCAAAACTTAGAGATCATCAGGCTTCTATGCAATCGCCAACGGAAACAGATACAGTACGTGTGCCAAATAATCAATATGCCTTTATTTAAGCGGAGGAGAACTACAAGAAGACCGCCATTGTTTCTTTTCCGGGTTGTGAGAGGGAAACCTTGGAACACTCCATACACGGGGCACACTGCCATCTAAAGGCCGGGCATATGTACTACATCGTTTTCCATCGCACGCCCTGTCATGTAAACGGAGTGCGTTTTCACCCACGTATTCAAACAAAAACGGCAATGTTGTCGTGTAAACAGCACCCAAGAAAATACATCGAAGCTTGTGATTGTGATTGTGATTCCCTCAATGGGATGGCCGTGGTAAAATGAACAAAATAACCAAAGGAATGTGCTGCCCTGCAGGTTTTAGACGTTTCCCTGCTTTAGTTCACCTAATTTCAATTGATGGCTGACTAACAGGCTTTTGCTGAACAGCAGTCATTTGAAGCAGTTGAGTTAAACCAGGGAAACATCTAAAACAAGCAGGACTGTGTGCCTTGGGAAACACTTTTAGAGTTTTAGGGTATTTTTTGCAATTTGGGTATTGACCTCAGATGCCACAAAACAATGTATTTGCGAAGCCATGAAGTACGTCTGCAAAAATAAAATAAAAACATCCATCCATTTTCTGTACCCATCATTCCTATGCAGCGTTGCTGGGGGGCTGGTGCCTATCTCCAGCTGTCATGGGGCGAGAGGCGAGGTAAACCCTGGACAGTTCGCCAGTCCATAGCAGAAAATAAAAACATGTTGTTGTTTTTTATTTGGGTCAAAGTTTGACTCAGATGAAACAAAGAGAATTGTAATGTTATGATTCAGCAACAACCATCAAGTTTACTGCTGGAATTTTATCACTGACCAACCCAAGGATGAGTTAGTAACCATTATGATGGTCATGATCAGTGTGACCTTATTGAAACCCATTTCTGTCATTAACTTTAACTTAATGTTACAAAAGTCTGATGACATAAATGGGTGATCATATTTTGTTCCACTTTATTCAGGGCTCGGTCTTTACAGATGTTAGCTGCAGTCTGCCTGGGTGGCAAAGGCATTAATTGCTTATAAGTCACTAATTTTCACTATAATCCCTTTTTAGGAATCCTGAATACGAGCAGCTCTAATACTTCAAATTTTACCTTAACCTTAATTTTACCTTAATTTTACCTTATTTTAATTGCTCTCACGCTGGAAAAACGATCACCTCCAATAATTGGTACCATGTGTGGCAGCTGTTCGTCTGAGATAATTGCCGCATCTAATACCGAATCCTACTTTTCCTGAGCGATATTACCAATGTAGGACCTCATTTCCTGTCTAACGTTGAGAAATGTAGCTTTTAGGAAAACGTAATGAAGCAAAGCTTATCAGAAATATAATATGGCTGCATTTGGATTCTGAACATCATTGGTTGCATTTCAATAAACACCCCAATCAATAAAGTTCTTCACACATTTGTCTCAATCTGCAAACATTGACTGTATCTGCAGCTATGAGCTGGAGCTGATATTGAACAACAAGCAAAAAAAAAAAATCCTCCGTGGTCATGGTTTGCTTGTGCGCAAACACACTATTATGCATGTATGCGAACACACATTCATGCATTTTGCCACCTCCTCGGTTTCAGCGACCATGCTGATAACAGGTCACGAGCTCAGCGTGGAAGAGTGGAATGTGCGGTGTGACCTTCAACCCAAATGTCAGTGTTGCGCTGTGGTGAGTGGGGTGAAAGAGACAGAGAGACAGAGCAGCGAAATTGAATCTCAATGTGTTCGTAAATCACGGGGAAAGCGCTGTTTGTGTGTGTCAGGGAGAAGGAGAGGAAGGCGAGGAAGAAGACGACAGGGAGGGAGGGAGGGAGAGGGGAGAGACAGGCGGCGTGTGTGTTCGTGCGCTATCGTGACTAACAGCCGGTTGTTATTCATCTTGGCATGCGGCTCCCAGCAGCCCCCACACATCAGGTGTGAGATTGGCGGGGGAGAGGAGGGGTAAGGGAGAGGAGCGGGTGCTGATGGGGTGACAGCGTCAAAACATTCCTCTCTCAAAGCGGAGAATCTGTGCTTTCCTCCTCCCAGCACCTCCTAACCCAGCCTCATCGTGTTCAAGTACTTTCTCCCTTTAAAATGCTGCTTGCCTGCTTTTCTCTATTTTATTTTTTTAAATCTTTCTATACTTGAAGGTGTCTTTGTACACAACTCACGCTCCATATGTACATTTTGATAGGGCTGCTGGCAGCAATCTTTTGTCATTTTCACTTTGGAACCGACTCGCTCCTGCTCTTCGAAGTGAGTGGAGAAAACCAATATATATAAGATTTGGGATGCCCCTGCTTTATTATTTTGATTGATTCACAGATTCAACAAATAAATTGTCGCCTTGTTAACAGTTTTGGGTTGACTCAATGATGATGGTATGTAACAATAAATTTTTCATAAAATTGCTTGAATTTTGTAAGTTTTTCAAGTTTCTCATTGACTTAAAAAACAGATACTCCTTACCCCTTTCAGGTCACTAATCAATTGTTGATCTACAAACGTTCCACACACCCCGTCAATGAGCTATAAGCATCTACAAAGAATGGGGGTCAGACCTACTTGCCCTACTTCTGTTTTGCTTTTTAACCCATCTCAGGAGGCCGTAGAAGAGTTGAAACTAGAAATTAACTCATCAAAGATTTGTGGTTGCCTTCCCTTTGGTTTTAAACAATAAACAGGCCAACTTGGCTGTAATACGTTCAGCCTTTGTGGTATCTACTGATGTTGACTTTGGGTCGTATCACTCCTTCGCAAATTTGACAAAATGTTCTCAGGGCTACGAAGTATTTACTTGCTTTCAAGTCATAAAAAGCTTGCCACAAACTGACCAAAAATGGAAAAATATGGGAAATAACAAGCACCACGGATTTGTAGTACAAGTGTGTTGTTGTAAGGATCCTTTGGTGTTTGTTTAATCTGCTGCTAAATTTTAAGGCAATTTTCCTTGGTTTTGCAATCCAAAACTCAACCTTCTGCCATTAAGCCAGTCTCCAGTAAGGTAGTCGTCGAGACAAGTTGGGGAGTAGGTGTAAAGCAAGGGGAGTAGGTGTAAAGCAAGGGGCCTAGCTCAAGCCAGATACTCGTGTATATGGAATGATCTGGCCTTTTGTCCGAAAGACTCTAGTTGCTCTTTATTCTCCCTCGTTTGTCCTGGAAGTGGTTACTCTGGAATTGGAGCAACAAAAGCTCCTAAAATTCAAATTCCTAAAATTTCAGATGGTCCTTGGTGGTAAAGATGAGAACCAAAAGAAGGATTTCCAGTCCAAATGATTGCCTCTGCTGTTCTTTCCTCTTTGAATTTATTCAGTAATGTCCAAAGGTGTCAAGTAATACTTTGTTACCTTACTTAAGTAGAAATTTTGGGTATTTATACTTCACTAAAGTAATTTTCAATTGGCCTACCTTTACTTCTACTCACATTTTTATGCAATTATCTGTACTTTATACTCCTTACATTTTAAAAGTAGCCTCATTACTCCTGTTTCATTTAGTCTTTTAATAAAAAAAAAAAACACACAGAAAAAAATATTCAAGAAATGCACCAACTGGATAGAATTTGACTGTGGTTTGATAATAGTTTTAAACATCTACCATTCTGACACCCTGCTTTTATGCGATCCATTGCATACACTGCACATAGGAGTCGTGTTAACCGAATATTTTCCATATTCGTCCATTTTTTTTAAATCGGTGACTGAATATCTGAAGACTACTTGTCATTTTGACAGATTACAATTCACACCCCTGACCATTTGGTGCAGATGCGCGGACATTTTTAGCTTGGAGTCAAAGCACGGCGTACAAGTAACTGAATCAATAAATTAATAATAAAAAGATACCCATGAATTTATTCGAGCATCCTCTTAGACCGGGAGGCTTTGGAACGCGACTGTTACCGGTGTGGCTGGTTAAAGACGTGCTTCAAAGAGCCCGGTGTCGTGCCAACCAGCCTTGCAAAAGAACGTATGCTACGACATGTTCTGCTGCTGAAACGATATGAAGCTGGGTTCAGAGAGTCTTTCCGACTTTTGATCTCTTCAATCAGAGAAATGTTCCTTGATTTCAAAACTTTGCCTGAAGTGGAGCTCGTAGTTCCAGTCTCCAGTGTGGCACTCTGGCTGTGTATTACGCAAACCACTTCACAGTCCAGCCAGGACAAAGCAGACATATGTTCAAAGTTCAAAAATGTATATCTTCCATTCCATGAAACACTTATTAATGCTCAGTAGTCCACATATGGTTCTTTAATGTATTTGCATTGCACTAAAATGCATAAATTGTAATGGACATTTATGCAGCTGGAACAGGTAACCTAGTATATCCCAAATGCTTCAGTATTAACATTTTTAAATAACATTATAATCATTATGGCCTTAAGTAAAAGTTTTTTGGGGGGAGGTGTTACTTAAGCTTTATTCTTTAATGTCATTTTTTAAATTACGTTACTTTTACTCTTATACTTTAAGTAGTTTTGAATCCAGTACCTCTTTACTATTACTTGAGTAAAAAACTTGACTTGATACTTCAACTTCTACAGAAGTGTTTTTAAACTCTAGTACTTCTACTTGAGTAATGATTGTCAATACTTTTGACACCTCTGGTAATGTTAGAGCCTTGTAGCGTCTGGGTCTACAGGAGAGGTATGTAAGTGTTCAGTCCTCCAAGTAAGCGTTTCTCTTTGTACATCTTGTATCTGTCGCAATTTTCATCCTAGATGCTCTTGTTATTGGAGTTCCTATAGGAGATTCACTGACGTGTTGTTAAAGAGAGATAAAATTGTTAAATAAAACTCGCTCACACTGAATTCACAGCAGCTCGGGAACACAGTGAGGTACTTGGAGTCGATGTGTTCGTCTTGTACAAACCGGTACAGTTTGGAACAAGTTAGGAGCTGTAGGCAAAGCAATGCTCTCTAATAGCAAATCAGGGGAAATGACAGCCTGTTAGGTCTTGCATTTGTGATTCTCATGACCGTTATATTGGAGCAAAGTAGTCTGCTTTTTATATCCACACAGAATAGGCCAATCAAAAGTGCGGAGGACTGTATTGACTGAACATGTTACATTTTATGGGAGGTTCATGTCAAGGTACAGGGAAGCTAGTTGACCACAGAAGGTACACATCAGTTGTGTTGACTGTGTGTCAAACCACTGGTTTCAGGTTCCTCTTTTTTTCTTGTCGCCCTTCTTTACATAGTCCCTATTCCTGTCTAACATATCCAAATCTCCCTCATCAGTGTCAAGTTTCCATGACTGAGGATACCTTAAAGATAAGGATCCTTTTTTTATCACATGTAATTCTGGTTGGAGGTTAACATGCTCTTATCATCAGCTGTGATGTCATAATAATTTGGAGCCTTTTTTCAGGGTGAACTGAAATAACAAGATTTTACTGCAATGATTTTTAAAAACAAGTGTGAGCATTAATTTAAATTCATTATGGGTTTATCTGGTCCAAACAGGCTCAAAATTATAAAATACTCTATATACCTACAACTCCACTAATATTTGGTCATGCTCCTTTTATCAAGTTGTAACTCCACTGCAAACTTTCTAATACTTATAAATCTGGAAATTTGACCACCCTTCTCGGCAGAGTTGGTAGAGGTCATTTAGGGTTGAGGTCGGGTTCATTTTAGAAGTTTAATGTTAACCTGCTAAATTCATTATAAAACAAGCTTTGATATGTTTGGGATCATTTCCCTGCTGGAATAATTAAATCTGTCTTTTCCGCTTTTGTAATTTAAAAAATATTTTGTTTGTAAAAATACAACCCTAAAAGATCAAAAGTGTCTATCTGCATCAACCACCTTTGCTTGCAGGCCATATTTCTTCTGTCTATAATTATGGGTGGGGGGGCGGCGCTCAAAATCATTCAGAGGGCTGCCGGGCCGCATTTTGGACACTCCTGATCTAGCTGAAGATTTGTGAATAAGGCAGGGAGAAGACCCTCAGCATGATGCTACCACCACCATGCATGCAAGTTACTATAGTCTTCCTAGGTTTGAAAGCCTCACCTTATCTCCTCAAAACTATTTTCATTTCCTTTTGAGTAAGTAAGTAGCTCAGCCTGTATCTTATCTGGCCTTAAAACTTTTCTTCAGGAGAAGTTGGGTATCTGATAATTGTAGTTAAGCTTGAAGACCCTGAATTTGGAGCAGGAGCCTCTTTCTTAGTCATCACCTTCTCAATCCGTGTTGATACTAACCTGGCTTCACTGCGGACAGTGACTCTGGGGTTCTACTGCCTACCAATGGCTTCCAATTTCTTTTAATCTGATGGTTACACATTGGGTTTGAGGGTTGCAGCCTGGGCAGAACCTGGCGTTCCATCAGGTCATGAAAACAGTTTTTAACTGGATAATACAGACTAAGTTTAGGCTTTTTGGATCGACCTTTTTGAAAATGTATGGACTGTGTTTTAACACAATCTTTACTCCCATTTTCTGGGTGATCAGGCACAGAATACCTAGTGGCTATTAACTGATGGTTTTCATTTTATAATGAATTAGTATTTCATTTTTTTCTTTCACCAGCTAAGTCGTTTTCGGAAAGAAAATGACTCGAACACAAATGATTGCTCTACAATAATAAAATCACAGTTTAAGGTTGACTGAGGATTTTTCCATGCAGAGCTGCTTGAGACATTTTTAATGCTCTCTTCAGAGCTCACAGATCATCACAAGATTTAATCATCCCGTATCCCCAATGCTGGGGTCATATCAGTTCTCTACGAGTACCTAATAACAGGGCCCTAGATACCCTCAATGCATAAATGTTTAGCTCTGATAAAATAGGTTGTGTTTCTTTTCTTCTGCCGGTGTTGTAGCTACGTTACAAAACCTTTCAGTCTTTTCCTGTGTTACTGCAATAATTCATTCTTTGATCCAGGGGAGTATTGCAGTATTGCAAAGAATACAAACCAAAAATAAAGGGTTTGGGCTCAGAAGGTAATTTATACAGAGATTATGTTCTGAATGCAAACTTTTACTTCTGCCCAGAAATTCTTTACTTGCACATACTGCAAAAACACACACACACATGTACCACATTTAAATCAGGGGACTTTGTTGTATTCATTAAGCTTTTCAGGTGTTTCGTGGCTTCGCATCAACCAATTAAGTGGCATTATTCTTAATTCCTTGTTTGCTGTTCACAAATGCCCTTAGAGGATTTATAGACGATTCAGGAAACTTGTCTACTTTGTTGGCCTTTTCTATTACAGACTGAAGGGGAAACAGATAGAGGTTGCGGCGATTGTAACCTGATAAATTCCCTTAATTGTAGGCATTTAAAACAAAACTTAGGGCAAAGAGTATTAAATGTTTTTTAGATATTTCTTTAAATGATCACAGCAAAATTCCTGGTCGGAAACGTTAATATCTCCACTCTCCTGAAAGCTGAAAGCAACTTTGTGTGCCAGTCCAACTGGAAGGAAAACCTATGCTAAGAGGCGTCCTCTGGTTGCAGACCAGATGTATTCCAGTAAGAAGATTATTACAGAATGTATTGTTTGATTTCTCTCCTAACTTCTTTGATTAGCGTGTTTTTGTGTTCCTCTCTACTCGCCACCGCTTGCTTTTCTTCTCCTCTGCTTTTCCCTCCCATGACCAGCTGCGTTTCACTCTTCTCCTCCTCCTCCACCTCTCAGGCCTGCTCCCCATTCTCTACGTCTTCTCTGTTCCCGTTATACCCCGTTAAACCATCTCTGGCATTTTATCTCACGCACATTATTTTTCTCTCCTTTGTGTCGCATATCCCTCCCACCTATGTATTCTCCATTTCACTCTCTCGCTTCCTTCCATTCTTTCACTGATATTGATCTGCATTCTAGCCATACAGCTGAAGCGCCTTCGGCTCTGCAATGAGCTCACAACACTTCTGCCTCTGCATGTATGCCAGAGTGCATGCAGAGGAGAGCTGCTAAAAATCCCCTGTTTGCCTCAGAGCCACTGCAAATGCAGCACGCACATATAGGAAAAAGTTTAATCCAAGAAAAAATATTTTTTCGTGCAAGCAGCTTAGTTGAGAGCCCGTGTAAAAAGTCCCAAAGCTTCAGCACGTTTGTAGCTCAGCAAGCCAAAGACACCATTTCCACCTGTCCTTTTTCCCCATATGGCTTTTATGTTCCAGTCACTAAATGCTCGTTGCTACTCTGCTCCCTGGGTTTTTCTCATGCACGTCTCGGAGCTGCTGGTTTCACGCCATCTTCCAGGGAATGACGACTGGTCCATTTATCGCTGCAAGGCTTGAAATTTCAGTCCTACTCTCCTGCGTGATCCCTCAGTGGTGGATTGAGTTACTAGATTTCTTTTACTCAGCAGAAACCCTTTTTTGTTATCGGGTATCACTGAAAGACCTTGCTCTTTTGAGAGTACTAAAACACACTAGATTTCCTTTATCCTCCGTAACGCCTGTTCCTGAAGGAAAACAAAGGGGAAAGGAGGCGGCTTATTTGCTTCATGCACCTGTATGCATTGCAAACTACGTTCTTTCATTGGGATTTCTAAGTGTGCAGAGTTTTGACAGCACTGCTGTAAAATGGGATGCATTTCATTTGAAGTAGGCTGGATACCGTCATCAGACTGAAGTAGCATACAGAAGGTAATGTTAAACACAGCTCTAAAACACATTAAAGCTATGGAGGTCACTGACTTCAGAAAAAGAAAGAAACAGCATTCATCTTAGTCATACTGGACTAAAGTTGAGCAATCTGCAGTTTTTATTTGAGATGCTTAATTTACCAATCTACTACATCACAAGACATTCCCAGAAGGGGTGGTTTATGATTTTTATTCTATTTATGTGGGGCTCATGGAGACATTATGAGTTGTTAGTATATTAACTGCTGTAGATGACTCCTTTAATGAACGTAGTTTGGATCATGTGGAAGAAGTTTAAACCATGCAGGAGAGATAGCTGGAGCCGGACCAGTTCCAAAACACAGATCCTAATCTTTAAACATTTCCCTTTTTTTTCTGACAGCTTAAGCATACAGCATCGTGGGTCTGGTTGCCTCTACTGTGTGGAGGCAAATTTGCTGATGGAACTTTTCCCTTGTTGTATAATTGACTTTATTCAATTAAAAGAGCAATAACCGATATCTAGGCAACAAAGAGAATAGGCTGCATTAGTTAAAAGAATGCAAAGGGGGTGAGAAAAAGGAGGAACGGGGGGGGGGGGGGGGCGACGACACAACGTCAATAACAAACCAAATAACAATAACTGAAGCCATTTATAGTTTCTTAGCTGCTTTTTTTCTATCGTAACTGCATCTAGCTTCTGTTTCAAACATTTCGGTTCACATACAGTCAGTACGTTTACATGCACAGTTAAATCGAGCTTTTTGGAGTAACCGGACTAAAGACTTCCCTCCTGCAGCGAGCCGAGTCCCAGTTTACTTGTTACTCCGAAAATCGAATTATTGAAAGAAGTGTGCCGACCACCGCAACGGTAGGTGGCGACATGCAACCCTTCGTGTGGCATTCTTCCGGTTCGCGTCACACACTCAGGGTAAACAAACACTTGTGGAAGAGAAGCCAACATAGTAAAAAAAAAATGGATGACCCAAACGCTGCCGCGCTGTAGATTTGTTACATTCTGTACTGTTTGATCATATTACATCAATTACAGCGTATTATTACAGCATAATACATCGTCTTTTTTGTTGATTACGGGGCTTCCGAGCTCGTCATTTCCTGGAGGGGCAGGGCACAGCTCCTGATAGCTCGGCTTCTCAAGGCGAGAGTATACATGCAGAGAAATTCGAATTTCTAACTGCATTATCTAGCTGCAGTAGTCGAGCTTCTGAAACTCCAGTTCGGTTCGACTCCAGCCGGACTAAGGTGTATACATGCATTTTAAAAGTCTGATTTCAGTCATACTAAGGCAATAATTAGAATTTCTCTTGCTCTATGTAAACGTACTGACTATTTTAGAAAACATCGTACTGCTTCCTCCTTAATCTAAATGTGTATAGTTATTCAGATTAGAAAGTGGTCATTTAACAGTAACGACATATGTGAAAAACACTTTGCAAAGTTGAGCGTTTTAACGATAACGTGGCAGAAAAACTGCAAAGTAATGCAATGTGAAAGATTAAATGTACTCATTTCAAAAAAAAATTTACTCTTTGTTACCAGGTTACATCGGTCACATTTAGGGGTTTTCCTTGGAAGCAGTAGTTGTTCCAAACCATGATTGGTTATAGAGCCAGTTTTTTCTTTCTTTCTTTTTTTTTTTTTTTTTTACTAGTTTTGTAAAGGAATCAGTTTAGCTTTCCCCTGCCAGAGTGCCAGCTTTGTGACACTTCTTTACACCATGCTAAACATATCAGTAAATGTTTTCTTCTCTGTCTTATTCAGAACTTTTGTGAAGGATCACAGCTCAACTAGACAAATCATATAGTTATCTCAGTATACCTCCAAGCAGATGTCATTTTGCACGTACCAAAATTATTGGGACAATTGTTTTGTACGGACATGATCTTTAAGGACATCCCATGTTTAACACAAAGTTTTTGGTACAGTATTTGTCCACCCTTTGCAACAACAGCTTGAACTCCTATGGGAAGACCTTCCTCAAGGTCCATGGATCATTCTTCCAGACAAGCATTTATGAAGTCAGACGCTGATGTTGGACGAGAAGGCCTAGCTCAAAGTCTCTGCTCTAATTCATCCCAGAGGTGTTCTATTGGGTTGAGGTTAGGGCCCTGTGCAGGTTAGTCAGGTTCCTCCACACAAAACTCCCCCAGCCATGTCATTATGGACCTTGCTTTGTTCACTGGTGCGCCGTAATGTTGGAACTGAACCTGAAACTGTTCCTATAGAGTCAGGAGCATAAAATTGCCAAAATGTCTGATGAAATATTAGAAGTTTATCTTGCTGGAAGTAAGAGGCCCGAGCCCAGCTCCTAGGAATTGGTGCAGTCAGACAAGTGCCCTTCTCTTGGCAGCTGTTTAACTTGGACTTGACCATTGGTTTGCCGGACTAAGAGATATGATACATCACACCAGAGCCGTAAGGAGGTTATTGCTACACCTGAATTGAAAGACTCGGATGGGCGAGCCAATAATTCTGGCACATTGTGTAATGCATCCTCTGTTTCCTGGTAAGCTGAAATAAAAAGCATGATTTGCACCAGCACTGTTTATTAACGCTATTTTAAACAACATGCAGTGCTTGTTAACGTTTCACAGTCCCAACCAGCAGATATCTGATTGGTACCAGCAGAACTGGAAAATGGCAGTTTCACACAGCATTTGCAGTGGGATTTATTAACACCACCTTGTAATGTAGAAAGGTCGATAATGTTCAGGACGTGACTCTGAAATGGCGCTTGAGCAGAAAATATTTGTTGTGAGCGCCATGCAGTGTATTGACCTACTTCTGCTACTACTACCTAACTACATGTTGGGTGAAATTAAAAGAGGAGAGCCAATAAGGGGTGTTATTCCACTGCAAATCCGACATTATATTCATGCTGAAGCTTTGCGTCTGTGCTGATTTTCATCGAAAATTAGGCAGAACAAATAAATCTAACAGTGTAGTTAGTAAAGCAACATTTTGATTGGTTGCTGGTCTTCATCACTCCGCCTTTAACCTCTGGAGGAAAGTGGTACATCTCAAACTCCTGAATATGAAGTTGGAATTTTATGCAATAGACAAGCGCAAAGTAGTGCGTAATTTGGAAGTGGGAGCAAAGTGATATGTAGTTGTTTATTTACAGTAAAAATCTGAAAAGTGTGACCTAAACTTTCCTCTGAGTCCCCTAAATAAAATCTAATGCAATCAACCGCCTAGTCACCTAATTCGTAAAGAGACTCCCTAATTTAATCTCAGTGCAAATACAGCTGCTCTGTCAAAGGTTTAGAGCTTTTTTAGAGAACTTTAGTGAACAAAGAGCTTCATGAAGACCAAGAAACACAGCCAGGGAGGAAGTTGTGGAGAATTTTAAAGAGCAGTGAGGTTATGAGTTTTAACTAGGTATGCACCGATATAAAAACATTTGTTAGCTTTCTTCAATTGATAACCAATATTAATATTCCGGTAACTTATATTTACCAATATTTTTCAGATAAAACGGCCACATCGCTGACATTGCTTCTGTGCTTCAGTTAAACACCCCACAATCACACACTGCATCGCTATCACTGTCACCAGACCAAACAAATACCACCGGACCAACACCCTCACCCCCTCCCAAAGCACATTCAAAATGGCCCAGTTTTATTTATCGAAATGATACCGATATGAAAAAACATTACTAACATCGGCTGATACTGATGTTGATGCCGATATACCGTCCATCCTTACTTATTACAATTTTACAGCTCACTGTGTGATTCACGATATAAAAATGCAAAGAGTATGACACATTTACAAACCTTTCAAAAAATGACCATCCACCTGAACTGACAGGCAAGAGAAAGATAGCAATTGTCAGACAAGTAGCCAAGAGGGCCATGGTAGCTCTGGAGGAGCTGCAGAGATCAACAGCTCTGCTGTACCCTCCACAACGTGAAAAACTCATAAGAAAAAAGACATAACTCCCATTTCCAGTTGGTCGCACGCCATGTAGGTGACAGCAAACAGGTGGAAGAAGAAGGTGGTCTGTTCAAATGAGTCAAAAAGGTTAACATTTTGGCACATATAAAATATTATGTGTGGAGTAGCCAGCGCATGAACCTTAATAAAGCATCCTCCATGTGAAGCATGGCAGTGGCAGCATCATGCTGTGGGAATTATTTTCTTCTACAGTTGCAGGGAGGCTGACCAGCGATGTTAGTAAGATAGAGCAGTGCTGTGATCTATGTTCAAATGGCCCAGTCAAAGTCCAATTCTAAATCTGTGGCAAGACTTGAAAATTGCTTTTTATTTGTAAAACGTTTTGAAAGCTACGTAATAATTCCCTTCCACTCCACAGTTGTGCGGTACGTTATGTTGATCTGTCACATTATAACACTAAAATACATCAAAGTTTATGGCTGTAACCCGAAAAAATTGGAAAATGTTGAAGGGGTGTGAAAACATTTGCTACGCGCTGTGCGGTAATGTCTAGAATGGAAACAGGAAAAGAGGCTTTTTGAAGTTAGCTGTCTAAACCAAGGCAAATGGGGAAAACTAATTCAAATCTGTGTGTGTGTGTGTGTGTGTGTGTGTGTGTCTGCTTTTTCAGCTGGCTCTGCAGTCACGGCTCTGCGACCGAACGCGAATCGGAGAGTACTACCCCGGGGCGGTGCGCTACACACAGGCAGACCTTATCGACCCGAGCGATGACGACAACGACGACACCAACGTGCTCTTCTACTCTCCTGACATGACCCTGAAAGATCGAGGTCCTTGAGGGGGAGAGAGAAAGAGGGGAGACAAAAGAGCTGGAGGGAAGAAGTACAAAGGAGGGTCAGAGCCAGAGAGAACCGCGCCGGATTAGAAACTGAGAGAGAGGGGAGGGGGGAACGAGGTAGGGAGGGAATGGAAGGGAAGATTGTGGGGACGGTCAGGCAGATAGAAGCCGGAGATGAGCTGTCAGGTTCCATTATTAATCCCCATCCTTTACTATTTAATATCCTTAAGACACCCACCACACATACAGAGTAGAGCTCCATTTCTGTGCAACACTACTGTCGGCGAGCTCTAAAGATCAGCCTAATGTTAAAGGCATCTGCTGCATCCCAAAAGGACTCGGGGAAGATTTACCTCCCTGAACCTTCTGTTTTCCACTGCATTCTGCAGAATTTTAGCATGCCAGAACAAAAAGACAAGGAAAGAAAAAAAAAACCCACGAGGCACTGCTGAAAGGCAATCATAACAAGGTGCTTCTTAAGCACTCGCAGCAATCACCTTTTCAGTTCCCCACAGGAGATGAGTTGAAAGGCAGGCCTTTAAAAAGTGTCAGCATCTCGCTCTACCATTAGATTGATCCCGGTACTACATAATTTTCCTGCCAATAAGAGGAAGGTGGGTGTACAGTCGAAACACAAAAAGAAAGAGTGTGGGGGGGGGGAAACAGTCGAAGTGAGTCAGAATTGGGAAAAACAAGTGCCGAAGCACACTGCTCTCTCCCCAGACAGTATAAGTGTTCAGGCTGCCTCTCTGCCTATAACGTTGCACGTTCTGCACAAGTGTTCCTTTGAGTTTGTATTTTTTATGAAATGCTACACTTTTGATATATACCGTATTTATAACAGATCAATGTGCTGTATATGGTTGAATGTACACTCTATTTTTGTACTTTTGTCTCATTCTGGCCTTCTCAGCCAGCCTTATGAGCAACTTTATTTTAGTCAATTCAAGATGCTCAAAGGTTTACATACATGCATCGTGGGCATGAATTTTGTGTTGATTTCAGGCTTTTGGTGAAGTTTCAAAAATTATACATACAGACTTGAACACACATCCACACCCACTTAATTTTGGTTTAATGCCCCTAAGCAAGTTGCTGAAAAACCATGAACGAGCTTCTGGCATCACTCGGTCTGAATATTTGAGCACCCTTCTTATGATAAACTGTAGAGCTCATTTGATTTGGTTAATATCTTGGCACAGACCTTGCTTTAAACTGTTTTTGCTAGGCCTGATGTCTTGCCCAGCCAAGAAGTTTAATGTTGGTGATATTTTTCCATTTCAAAATCAGTTTTGATGTGCTTTTTCACTCAGTCACAACCAATTAAAAGAAAATGAGTTAAAAGTTGCTGGAACACCAGTGTTAATGTCAACAGCTAAAACCATTTTACATCAACGTGGGCTGAGAAGCATGCCGGAAATTTGCATCAGCGTACATAGACAAGCCACTAGCCAGAGACATTGGGGGGAAGAATAAAGACAGGTTTTCAAACTTAAGAATAATGTAGCATCTATGAAGCACAGTGATGGCAGAAGTATGCTGGGTGTCTTTTTTTTATTCTTCTCGCACATTGCACAAATTGAGTGGAAGGATATAGTGGATGAATAACTTATCCTAACTTTGAAGTATTTAACTTTACCTTATATCAATAGCTTGTTGGATGGAATTTGGACACAATTGCTTGTTCCAACAATGACCCCAAACACGTCAAATTTGATTTGCAAATGTACAACGCAGGCCAACATAAAACGACTGGAATAGCTCCAGCCTCAACCCTGTTGAATTGTTGTCGACTGTTTCAAAGATACGTCTGTCCCAGAAAAACAACATATTTAGCAGAGCCCTACTAATTCTGCCAAAAACAGAGGTCAAAGGTCCAGCCAGAAAATATACCAGAGGCTTGTTGATGACTCCAAAAGGTTAGGATTCCTCTACTTGCTGAGCCATTTGTCTAATTATTATTGAGTTGGTGTGTGTGTATACACATTTCAACCTATATAGAGATATAATTTTGAACCTGTGTGGATTAGAGAAATTCTCCAATAAATTCTAATTTGTGCACCCAGTTCCATGTTTTGAAATTATATATGTTGCAGAATCCTAACATAAGTGCATCAATAGAAGGTCAAATTGACCCCATTCATACAGATGAGTGTATGTAAACCTTCGACCAGTGCTGTGCACGCACACATTTGTTTCTAAGGTTGAAAGAAGAGGTGACACACAAGACACCTGCTGCCTTTGTCAGCTGAGCCGGCGAAGTTGAGGTGTGATTGGCAGGATAATGGAGCCAATTTATATTCAAACACAGCCCATTTGCCAATTTCGGAGTGATCTCATTATCTGTGTACTCTGCCGACAGTCACCTGCCTTTTTTTGGAAGTTTGAGATGATAAACCCTCAGTTTCTGAACTTATCTGCTGAGTGTCTGTAACACCAGAGTTTTGTACCACTCACCATGTGCCCCCTTTGTTTTTAGCACTTCTTCTGGTTTTTACTTGACTATCACTCTATCAAATAAATAAGCAGAAGAGGCATTTCATTTCAAAACTGAGACCGGCTGTGTTTTTCATTTGTACATGGATGTCATTCTTCACTTCCAGGCAAAGACCAGTGGTAGCCTACGAAGCTTTTTCACGTTTTGTCATGTTACAACCACGAGCTGTGCAGACTAAACTCTCTACCCCTTCTAGATTGCAAAATAGCTCAACCATAACCAGATTTAGAGTATATGTAAACATCAGTTTTCAAGTCACGACAAAGATTTTCGACATCTGGACTTTGACTGGGATGTTTTGATATGTGAATTCAATCTAAACAATTCCAGTGTAGCTCTGGTTGTTTCCTTAGCTTTGTTGTCTGCATGTTGAAGGTTAAATTTTATGCCCTCTCACGGGTTATCTTCTACCTTCTTGTGTCTGCTGAAGAAAAAAATCTCCACATCATGATGCTGCTACCACCATGTCTCACAGGGTGTTGGGGAGTGTTAGTTTTCCATCAGACAATATTTAGCACGTAGGCCAAAAAAATCCAGCTTTGGTGTTGTCATTAAACATCCCCACATACATAGGTTACAGCAGTGGTCGCCAACCTTTTTTTCCGCCACGGACTGGTTTATTACCAAACAATATTCACACGGACCAGCAGATAAACGCAACAAAATAAAAATAAACGACCGGCAATAAAAACAGGGTTATTTTTAAATATAATAAATGTAATTCCAATGTGTGCTCGTAACTTTATTAGCATTTCCGTAACATCACTCCAACAACATAGCATAACATCCTGTCTGCCCCCTAATGCTCTCTGGTCGCTATGGTAACATTTAAACATGCCTTTAAAAAAAGGTTTACCACAAAGAAATATATAAAGTGCATGAAAAATACAACTTGCCACAACGCTGTATCACTGTAGCGAGAAGGTCCATCTAGGGCAGTTTTAAAGGTTTCACTGTCTCATTAGAAAGCCGGTTGCCACATATTAAGCAGAGCAGGCCTGTCTGTGAAAAAGAAAAGGTCCAATGAAGAGACAGAAGAAGAGCCTACGACTTCCAAGAAAAGAGCTCAATTTAACAAAGAAACTTTTCAGAGACCTCTCTATTTAATCATTTATCTAGCTTCTGGGGTTTGTTTTTAGCAGTGTCATATCACGTGACCTAGGCAACCGTCTTCAAGAGTGAGTTATAGAGTTATTTTTCAAAATAAAACATCGTTTACCCTTGGATAACAAATAATACTGAAATATTGTAAGTTATTTATTCTTTCTGTGCTCCATGGTACCAACTGACCCAACGGTCCGGGGGTTGCGAACCTCTGGATTGCAGGATTTATTTCATTTAGGAGTATCAGAGTTAAGAGGGTTGGATACAAATGCACACCACACTTTTGCCTCTAGCCTTTTGCAGATTTTCTTCCAATTTTGCCCCTTCTTTAACGCCCTCCATCTTCCTATCAACTCTGACCAGCTTCCACATTAATTAATTAATCCTACATTAAACATTTAATTTCCCGTTGGTATTAATAAAGTATATGTGAAATAAATTGAATTTCATGTCATTCATCTCATTGTTAAAGACAATCATACCCACAGCATGATGATGCCACCATCTTGTCTTACAGTGGGGATGGATGTTCAGAGTGATGCGCTGTTACTTTTATACTACATATAAAAAAAGTTCTACTTTTTGTCACCTCTGTTAGCTGCTCATTGAGAGGTATCATATTAAAGGGGGCTGAAAACAAACACATACCACATTTTTCATATGTGTGTTTAAAAAAATAAGAAGTGGAAACCAGGCATAGACTGTGTGGTTCCGGAGCACTATATCTCAGCGTGTGTGCGTGTATGAGCTTGAAGACATATTTTAGGACCTGTGCTGGCTGCTTAAATATTGGACATTAATTATGAGTGGGACCCGACTGGTCCGTGCGTGTCTCCATATATGGCTAACAGGATTTTGATTAATGGAATATGTGCGGCATGTCCTCCACCCCCCCCCCCCCCCCCCCCCCCCCGAAAAAACAGGCTTTTACCTCCACGCACTCACACACACACACACAAGGCTCTTCCACAGACTCTTGAACATGTCGATCCCAGGCACCCATGTATATACAGATCACGTGAAATAAGCGAATCTCCCTGTCACGCAGGAGGAATTATTATCCCCCCCTCTCCTAACGTCGCATGCACCGTAATTGGATACAATTTAACACCCGCGGCCCACGGGCATGTCGGCAGGCGCACTGCCTACTATTAGCTCTCCTCGCCTCGCCTCACCACCCTATCATTTGTCAGATCTGTGTTTGTGTGCTCCACGTAGCCGGCCGGCCCATAATATGTGTGTGTGTGTGTGTGTGTGTCTGCGCGCGCACGCGTGTTTGTGCGTGCGTGCGCGCGCAGCTCTAGAAACCGGAGCCATTGTTGGAGTCCGGCCATGACCTAGCTGTGACGCACAGACACGGAGAGAAGAGGCGACAGCAGCGGCAGCAGCAGCGGTCCGGACACTGAAAAACAAGCTGGAGCTCAGTCACCTCGGAGCGGTAGAGAGAGAAAGAGAGAGGGAGGGAGGGAGAGAGGAGGGAGGCCTCCTCTGCGCTGCTTCTGCCGACAGCCCCGCAGTATATTTACAGGCAGAGGGATGGTGGTGGGGGAGGGTATTTTACCCATTCTTAACCTGCCTCCCTCCGTTGTTTGCAGGATAACAGCAGGCCCGAGACGATATTTCAGCCAAAGTATGAGATATTTCAGATAGATTTGAAATTGGCTAGAAAGCGTTTAAAAGTTTACATCTTTAAACATTAGAGCTATTTTCATTTATATTGTATGAAAAGAAACACTTTTATGTTTCTTTACAGCTTACTCACAAAAAGATTTTGGGGCGGCTGTAGTGTTCCTGCATGCCTTTTAGGACTTTGTACTCCCATCCATGCCATGCCATCTTATCTGTGGGCGAATGCAAAACTCTGTGCAGCCTAAAACAAACACTCTCTACACTGAGATATGGCGGTGGCAGCATTATGCTGTGGGGGGTATTTTTGCTCAGCAGAGACAGAGATGTTGTCCAAAGCTGATTGGGGGGGGGGGGGGGGGGGGGCAAATAAAACACAATACAAAAAAAAAAACCTGTAATGAATGACCGGCATTCATTCTTTTTTTCCCCCCACTCTCTCAAACTGCAGTTTTATTCCGCTATTACTTGTTCCTGACTCTCTGGCGTCGTTTCATCCCCACTTTGGGAGCTATGTTTGGTCGATTAAAGCTTAAAGCTTATTAGGTATGTAGAGCACGGTGATGACCAATCCATTTTAACTATATGTGCTTTTAGATGGAACTTAAAAACTCAGTGTCTCCGTCTTTCCCCTTGATGGTGACCTTGAGTTTGTGACGTTCAATCAGAACATGGCTGAGAAAAGCTCCTCCGGGGTGCTGCATCAATGGGACTTAAGTATCAGGACAAAAAGAGGGGGGGGGGGGGGGGGGAACTAGTGCATTATTTAAAATATTGCTGTGGACTTCATTCCGAGTTAGGATGTGGAAATGTGTGGCACATCGGTTACGAAATAGGAACTAAAAGACTTCCTTGCGATGCAGACATCATAGAACAAAATTAGGCATGCCCATTTAATCTTCTAAGTGAATGATTGTGCCTTTATTTGGCAGATGCTACCTGTTGAGGGACTGAACATTCTGCTGTCTACTTTGAAATACCTAGAATTAAATTTAAAACTGATTCATTCTAAAATATAGATCAGGTGTGGAAACGCTATTTGTCAATCATTGATTCATCAATAACTAATCCTGAAAGGAGCCGCAGGGTCTTGTCCTTTTTCATGCGCGCAGTTTAAATTTCGGAATATTTCAGCTGAAAAAATAAATAAATAAATACTTAGATCAGACGTGGCAACTATACGCATGCATGTATCTGTGCGTGTGTGCAGAATAATGCTCCAAATTTCCAGGAGCAGCCTTTCCAGCCCCGCTTCAGGGTCGTTGTGTTTTTATGTCCTTCTATTTCCCAGCGCGGCTGTTTTCTGCCTAAGCGCGGCAGCGCAGCGGCTCTTTTAGCGCTCCGATCCGCCCCCGAAAGGGTTAAATTAATCTCTTTCTCTAGCTAGCCTCTCTCTCAACACACACACACGCATACACACACACACAGCCTGCCACCGCCCCAGATAACAGAGGGGCGCCTCTCCCCAGCCAGCCAGCCTCCGCTAATCGCAGTGGCAGGAGGGGGTGGGGGGGAGTGGAGTGCCGGCGGCCTCTCACAGCGCTGGGCTTTTTATTGACGCTGCCTGCATGTGTGTGTCATTGCAGTGAGTGTGTGTGTGTGTGTGTGTGTGGGCGCATGCACGGATGTGCGTGTTTGTGTGTGCGTGGCAGAGCGAGAGAGCTATAAAGAGGTGTGTGTGTGTCTCTCTTTCTGTGTCTGTGTGTGTCTGTCTGTGTGTGTGTGTGTGTGTGTGTGTGTGTGTGTGTGTGTGTGTGTGTGTGTGTGTGTGCTCCCTGCCAGCAGCGGAAAGCAGGGAGAGGCGGGGAAGTGGGAGGGTGGGTGGCGAGGTTATGAGCGGAACTCGACAGAGGCCGACAGACGAGAGAGAGAGGAGGGGAAAGAGGAGGAGGAGGAGGAGGAGGAGGAGGGGGGCAGTCTTTCTTGTGCTGCGCTGAGAGCCGCCGCCGCTTCTCCTTCCTCTCAGATAAGCTTCGTTTGAAGGTTTTCATCTTTATCCTCTAATGAAAACCGACGCCGCTGTTCGGTGTTTCTGCCCTGCGCGTTTATGACCCCCCCCACCCACCCACCCACACACACACACACACACACACACACACACACACACACACACACCCGCCTTTCCCCTCCAAGGTCGGATTAAGACAAGTGTGACTGATCGCCTTGGTTAGTTTATGTCACGGTCACCCCCCCCCTCCCTCTCCCCCTTTACCCCACACTCTGATTGATCGAATCGATGAATTTAGCAGCCTTATAGATCCGGGCTTGATCTATATAGGTCCGCTCCTCTCAGTGCTCCAATTATTGGAGGCTCTCCATCTCTCTCTCTCTCTCTCTCTCTCTCTCTCTCTCTCTCTCTCTCTCTCTCTCTCTCTCTCTCTCTCTCTCTCTCTCTCTCTCTCTCTCTCTCTCTCTCTCTCTCTCTCTCTCTCTCTCTCTCTCTCTCTCTCTCTCTCTCTCTCTCTCTCTCTCTCTCTCTCTCTCTTTCTCTTTCTCTCCCTCCCTCCGTCTCTCGCTCTCCGAGTCTCTTTTCGCGAGCGGCGGCGTTTGGCTCGGAGCCACGCTCGCCCTGCCGAGCCAGGCTGTAATTATCCCCGGTGAGGCCGCGCTAACGCAACGTGGCGCGCCTGTGGGGAACCGGTTAGCCCTACAACACCGGTGGGGGCGCAGAACCGCGCGCGTGTGTGTGTGTTGATGTTACTCCGGCGGCTCCTATCATAGCCCTTTCATGAATACATTAAAAAAAAGCTGAAATCACAAGAAGTCACTCCCGACTATCTTTAATTCAACGCGGCTCATTAAGTCGAACAAAACAGAATACGCGAAGGTCGCGTCTTGGACTTTTTAAGAACGCGTTTTGCGAGCCATAAATCTATTGATTGCGCACATGCTCGCGCCTGGACGTGCCCGAGACTGTTCGGGCAAGTTTTTCTCTGTGTGTGTGTGTGTGTGTGTTGCAGTAAGCGATCCATAACGATCTGCAGGTGGATTGTATGATTAGTACCGGCTGCTGTGGACTGAGCTGCGTGCAAAGAGCTTCCTGCAATCTGAGCCTGCCGACCGAGAGGCTCCTTTTCTCTGCTTGTGTACGGGCCGTGCTCGCTTGTGTGTTGGCAGGCAGCCCATTTTCTCTCTCTCTCTTTCTTTCTCTCCCTCTCTCTAAACGTGAGTCAGTCGGGGGCTGTGCGGTTTTGTCTCTGTTTTAAGCATATCTGACGAAACATGCACGCGCCTGTTTGCGTTTTTGAACATGCCATGCGAGCGTGTGGGTTTGCCAGACTTCTGCTTAAGCGTTTGAATGCCGCAGCAGATGGCTGGATAGCTGAGTTTCCGCGTGCGACGCTGTCAGTGGGTTTGTCTGTGTGTGTGTGTGTGTTCACGCTGACGGGACAATGGAAGCAAGGTAATTGGATCCTCATTTTTAAGCAATGTGGGCTGTTTTTGTTTTTTTAGCACAGTGGTGGCAGTGTCATGGTGTGGGGAGGCTTGTCTTGAGAGACAAGAAACCTGGCAAGAGTTGAGGGAAAGATCGATGCCTTGGTTTGTGAATATCACCTTGCATGCCATCCTGACCAAGACATTATGGTGGTGGCAGCATCATGGTGTAGTCAGAGCTGGTGGGAAGAGGGGTGGAGCTAAATAAAGAGTAAATACTCGAACAAAGTCTGTTAGAAGCAACAAAAGGCCCGAGAATTAAGTGGTTCAGCAACAAACCTGAAAACACAGCTGGTGCAACAAAGGAGGGGTTTAGATGAAAATAAATTCATGTGTTAAAATGACCTAGTCAAAGTCCAGAACTAAATCTGGTTGAGTGAAAATTTGTGCTTAAAGATGCTCTCCATCCAGACTGATTGAGCTTTTGCACCGAAAGGTTTGGTAAGGTTTTCAGTCTGTGTGAGAGTCAGTGTCCAGACTGGTTTTAGTTTTCACACACACACACACACACACACACAAACAGAGAGCTTTATGCATGAACCATTGGCACACAATGGCAGCAAGAGGAAAGGCTCTTTGCTTTTAAACATGTTTCTCAGTCACCAGTATCCAACGTGAGCATTATTTAAAACCACATGCTGTTCACGGTCTGGTTTTTCAAACCACAAAGTTCACACACAGCCAAAAAAGAAAAAAGGGGGAAAAAAGTGCAGACATAGTCATTAAAAAAAAGGGTCTGGACTGACTCTCCAGGCCTGTTTCTGTCCCCCGCCCCTCCACCTAACACACTCTCAGCAAAAGTGTTTTTTTCTCTTTTGTAAAACTATGCTGGTGCACGTTTCCACCAGAAATCTGGTTTGCCCCTTGGTTTCTCGGAGCAATATTCATCTTAATCCAGTTTTCTGTGAGTGATGGGAAGGGCCGTCTGGCTTCGACGCCCGTGGAGGCTGAGCAGAGGGGAGAGAAATGGGGAAAAGACCTGATGTGTGCTGCAACTTCTTTTTTTTTTTTTTTCAACACCTCCCTGACCTTTCCGCATGATTATAGGTGGGTCATTAGCAGGAATTTGTTTGAACCGCTCAAGGCTGCTTTCAGAAGTTGCTTGTGAGAACGCCTGTTGGACTTGAGGTTTGGATTAAATTGTTTTTGTTGGATGTTTTTAAAAAAAATGGACTTGGGGGACACATGTTTGATTTGAGTGCATTTATCGCAGCACAGCCCAACGATAGCCTTCAAATAGCACATGTAGGGCTGCAGGGGTAAACCCTCCTATTGAAGTGTGGATATCTAAGATGAATGTCTTCTTCTGAAAAACCTTTAATACAAAACAACTCCTGATCCAGCTACCATTTTAAAGTGTTGCTTCCCCCCCCCTGTTAAGATGTATTTATCATCCAGTTTCAAATTTATAGTCTCAGCTTGCAGAGTTCAGTGTTTAGCTTCTTCTTTTTGTTTTGTTTCTAAGACTGCTTTAATGAGTCCAAAAACTCCAAAATCTTAAGCATATGGTAAATGGCCTGCATTTGTATTACACCTTTTCAAGTCAGAGGACTCCAGAACACTTTACACTACATTCAGTCATTCACCCGCTAAGCTACATCGTAGCCACAGCTGCCCTGGGGCAGACTGACTGAAGCAATCAGTGCTACCGGGTCCTCTGATGAAATGTCTTGCCCAAGGACGCAACGACCGAGACGAACCGGCAACCCACTGGTTACAGGACGAACTCCTGGTCTGGGGAAGATGCTTTCTGTCGCTTAAAAACGTTCTAATCAGTCAGGGTACAGGTTACCCATGCCAAGTGCAGTTTAACTCTGCACATGTGTGCAGATAATCTGATCTCGCTTAAACCTAAAAAAAATGGCATCCATTTTGTTTGGCTGTCTTGTTTTTTTTTTGTTTTTTTTTTAGAAAAATGAATTTCAAATGTTGGTTAATCGCGCCCAGCTTGTATCTGCTTTGCCTCGGCCTGAATCAAAATAATTTAGGTTCAGAGAGTGCAGTGTTTCTTGATCTTGTTAACATGGGTTTCCTTTTTCCTTTGTGGTTAAGTTCAAACTTGTCTTTTTTGCCCTCAACAATGAACGGTGTTGACTGACAAGGGCTCTCTGGATTATCCCTATGTCCTTGGATGGATTTCCACTTGAGAATTGCATCTGATTTTAATTCGGTGTTGCCTCAGGGCCTTAGCTTGAAAAAAAAAAAGAAGAATATCAGGGCCCTTCACTATTGTTTCTTCCTGGCCTTGTCGGGGGTAAAGGGACTTCTCATGAATTTCCAATCACTGAATCCAATTTTTTTACCCATTGAAAAGGAAACCGTCTTAAATGTTTTTCTTTACATTTCTGGTGCTGCAGCAGATATGTTTGCAGTGTAACTGAATGCCCTTGCACCTTTTTCAGGTATTGTCTGTGTGAACAGTTTTCTGTTTCCGTTGTTTCCCCCCCCCCCTACCAATCCCTCCATAGTGGGGAACCCCTGCTGTGTACTGTAAATGGTCCATTGCATTCACTGTAGCTAAAGTCACTGTGAAAGCAGTCTGAGTATCTGATCAAAGTTAGGAGTCTAGCTGGCCAATTTGGGCCGTGTGGGGGGGGGGATTATATATGTAGACTTGGCAACCAAAAGGTAATTTGGTGCTTCTGGACACATGTTGCTGCCTGAAAATTAACAATAACTAAAAAAATATTTGCAAGTGATCAAACATTCAGTTGTATACTGACCTGATGAAGATGACCTGCAAAAGTGTTTAAACTCCCTAAACTTTTTAAACTTTTTTCACATTCTAGCCTCGATCTTCTATATGTTTTATTGGGACTTTGTGTGGTAAATCAACACAAAGCAGCACAAAATGGTGGAGGTGGAAAGAAAAGGATGCAATGTGTTCATATGCGGTGCTCTGTACTCATATACACCGAAATAAAATCCAGTGCGACTAGTTTAAGAAGTCAGTAGAACCTTTTGGCCTGCATGCCAACAAGCACAATACAAAACTAACACTGCACATCACCCTTAACACCACTATATGAAACATAGTGTTGGCAGTTTCATGCTGTGGCAAAGCTTTTCTTTAGCGCCAACGAGCCTAAATAATTACATGGATTAGATCAAGGAATATTCATATGTTGAAATGGCCCAGTCAAATCCTGTCTTAAATCCATGTGAGAATCTGTGGCTTGGTTTGAAAATGGGATTTCACAGACACTATGCCAATCTGACCAAGTTTGAGCCAAATTTCAAAGAAGAACCAGCAGAATTGTTAGTTTCTACATCTATATCCATGGTGGTATCCCAAGAGTTTTGACTCGAACACTGAACACCAACCATTAAGAGAACAATTTCAAAATTGAATAAGAGAATAAAAAAATAAGAGACTACATTAATGTATGTTGATGTGATGTAACATAAAAATTTGAAGAGCATAAATGATTTTGGAAGGCAAAATTGTGAGTAGATTTTA
This sequence comes from Valencia hispanica, assembly GCA_963556495.2. Classification (NCBI taxonomy): domain Eukaryota; kingdom Metazoa; phylum Chordata; class Actinopteri; order Cyprinodontiformes; family Valenciidae; genus Valencia; species Valencia hispanica. The sequence goes on along the minus strand of OY747707.1, from coordinate 36,238,889 downwards.
CTTTTTCTTTAACTAAGCCATTTGTAAGAGAACTGACCAGCAGTGTGAATATATAACCCCCCCCCCCCCACCTCCCTTTCTATGGTTTAGTAGCTGTGGTCAAAGTGAGCAACTCTCACTGATGAAAGGTGAGGAGAGGGTGGAGCTGAGCTGAGCAAACATGCCCGCTAATTCACCCTGGATTTGTTTAGGTTTTAGAGAGTTTTTCTTTAAATCTCTGCAGAAAAACACAGTTTTTCTGCGGGGTGGAAAAAAAAAAAGAAGAAGGGGGTTTTGTTCAGGATGCAGGCGGACGCCCATCCTGCTACCTTTTCACTGAGAGAGGAAGCCCTGCGCTCCACTTCCACCGGCCTCCTAATCCAAACTTCTGGACAACTTGGCCTTCAGGATGAGCTTAGCTTTTTTAAACGCATCCATATGCGATTGCTCTGTGAGCTTTGTGTTTATTTGTGTATGACTGACTGGTTTAACTCCCACTTTCAACAGCTGCGGCAAATACAGCCAGACCTTCCATTGCCAAGGCTCCTTCTTACTCCTACTCCGTCTATCTGCCTGTCTGTCTGTCTGTCCACCCCCCCAACCCTTCAATTTCTCCTACACACACACATATACACACACACACACACACACACATGCAGGCACATGATGCACACACCTCAGGCTTGATATTCATAGCCTCCTCCTCCTTTGCTTGACATGGGAGCTTTAACAGATGTGCCCCAGCCTTGAGCTGCCTCCCCCTCTATCCCCCACACTCTCTCTGTGTCTCTGGTGTTTCACAGAGATAACTTTAGGCTTGCAAAAAGAGAAAAGTGAACAGAAATTGATTTGAAATATATTCCCATTGTGTCTGCTCAAAAAGGCTGAATGTGAAGAATGGCCGAAAACTATAAGTAGTTCTGCTATGATGCTTAATGAGGTTTCAACGGAGAGAAAAAAGTTGCTTTATTTACTTGAATTATTTGGATTATAAAGAAATGTCAAAAATGAGAGGAACTAATTGTAGCGATTTGATGTATAAACAGAGCCAGCCCAAGGCATAAGTGAACAAACTACCTGCTTCGGGCCTCCGAGCCATCAGGGGGAACCCAAGAGCACTTGATTTCTTATGCATCAAGCTTGAACTTAACATTTGTTTTCAAACATACTTAGTTTGATATTAAAGTTACTCTGCTGAGTTTCCTGAGAGTTCTGCAGAGAGTGCACCATGTAGCCGTCAGAGGAAGTCCTGTTAGCAAAATGTGCACTCCTGTGACGTTCAAGGGCGCTCATTAGTCCGTGCTCTACGACGATCAGAGTCCATTTTTGCTCTTTTGTTGTAGCGCTGGACAAAATTGTTCTCTTCTTTGATTTACCTGGAGTTCGTGTGGGTGTCTGGGCTGGCTAGCTTAGCTTATCTAGCGGCTAACGGACAGAGAACACCGCGTCCTCATGACCGCGCCTACATGGGTACATGTGCTTCATTACATCATGGTACGCACACTTACATGCGCAGCCTGAGGTGATACCGACCCCGAAACACCTCAAAAATAAATGGAATAACAACCTTTACATCCAACCGCGGCAAAATGTACTAGATTCAATGGTATCGTCAGGACATGAAAAAACTGACTATAGATTACAAAACCAGTTTTATTTGAACAAATGTATTACATAATGCAGCTTTAAACACCCAGAAGGTTGGTAGTTTAAGCATTTCTGCTAGTCGTGTTGTGCTGGAACCAGAGTATATGAACATTGGATCACAGCCTTATCATTGATTCTTTTGCAGTTACAGACGGAACTGCCAGTGGAGGAAATAACCTCGTTTTCACAATTTATTTAGTATTTATTTAACAAATACTGGTGTATCTTGATTTATTTGAACATTGAAAATATATTTTCTTTTGGTAAATGTATCAAAATTGATCCAAAAATATTTTTGATAAGGAATGTCAGTCTTGTAAAAAGTACGTCAACGTTCTGTTCACTATCTACAATCACTGTTTGGTTGGGGCTGCTTTTGCATGGATTACTGCGTTAATGCTGTGTAGCATGGAGGTGATCAGCCTGTGGCACTGCTGAGGTGTTAAAGAAACCCAGGCTGCTTTTATAGCAGCATTCGGGTCCTCTGCATTGTTGGCTCCAGTGTCTCTCCTCTTCCTTTTGACAATACCCTGTAGATTCTCTGTGGGACTTAGGTGAGACCGGTGTGCTGTTCGCTCAAGCACAGTGGTACCACAGCCAAATATAGCAGATACACTTTTGGCAGTGTGGACAGGTGCCGAGTTCTGCTGGAAATTCAAATCAGCATCTCCGTAACACTTGTCAGCAGAGGGAAACATGAAGTGCTCTTAAATGTCTCGGTCAATAGCAGATGATATGGTTTCCAGAATCATCACCGGCTTGGAAACGTCACGCTGGAAGTGAAGCAGCTTGGATTCCGTGCCTCGCTACACTTCTTCCAGACTCTGTGACATTGACTTCTAAATGAAAGACAAAATTTACTTTCATCTGAAAAGAAGACTTAGGTCCACTGGGCAATAGCCCAGTCCTTTTTCTCCTTAGGCCGGTTGAGAGTCTTTGGACATTGTCTCTGATTGAGGAATAGCTTAATGTAAAGAGAATGTGAAGTTTATAGACGGTCTGACTCAAGCAGCAGTCCACAGTTTTTAAATCTACCATTAATTCTTGAATGGAAAGGCTTGTTTCTTGTTGTCAGATATAAAACTTTTAAACTGATTGGAATAATGTACCGAAGGATTAATTGAAATAAATATATACTGTATGATTGAACTCAAATGACATGCTGTGAATTGGTGCTATATAAATAAACTGAACTGAATTCACCTTTATCTACCACACTTTTTCCTTCAGCTTAACTTACCATTCATTCGCGGTGACACAGTACTATTAACAGCCAGCTTCTTTAGCAGCCACTTTTTAATTAGACCGACCAAGTCCTCAATTTTCTATTAAAAATCTTATTGTTATTGGTTTATTGTAATAGGTTACCTACATTTTCAGAATCTGTGTAGCCTAATATATTCATTTCATTTTTTAAATTCAATTACTGGAATTAATTAACTTGTCGATGACGTTCTAGTTAACTGAAACGGACCTGGTATGAGAATTGGGATTAGCGCCCAAAACTATATTCTGCTTGGGGCCCCATGCAATCACGACCAAAAATATACCACATATAAAAATAAATAAAAAAACGCCATTTGACGGTGCTTTCTAACATCACGTCATCTTTCATGTTAAGGTTCTATTTTCTTTCCAATTATCCACGTGCCTCATTTGCCACCTAATGTGTGTTTAAACTCAGCCTTGTGCTCTTTAGGAGTTTCAGCGGAGCCTTCTATGTGTGTGTGTTTGACTCTGAGTGTGTGTTTGTGTGTGTCTCCGTGTGCGCGCGCAGCCAGTGCCGTACGCTGGAGGCTTATGGTAATTGCGGTCTCCCGACTGGCCTTCTGGGTAGAGTCTGCGCGAGTGGGAGTGGAAGCGAGTCGCTCAGTCTCGGCAGCGTTCATCCATTCTCTCTCGCGCTGTATGTATGTATGTGTGTGTGTGCGCACGCGCGCGCGCGCGGCACTCCCCGTAATCACACAGCTCTGTGTGCGTCCTCGGTGAGAACCGAGGGGCTTCCAACACGGGCAGTTCTCTGCGACTCTGGAAGCGAAAAGAAGAATCGGAGCAAGAAACAGAAAAAAAAAACAACCCAAGAAACTACACTGTATAAATTCTCTACACGAAGCCGCGTTCTCGTCGCACGGATTCCGCTGTTGGAAGCAGAGAGGGTGGGGGACGCGCGGAGCGGAGCGGAGCGACGCAGAGCGGGAGGAAAAGGGGCTTTTTCCGAGCACGGCGTGCTCCGTTCAGACCCAACATGGCGCTGCTGCGAGGTACGGACGAGCTGAGTTAATTTCTCCGCCAACCTCACTTCACCACCTGTATCCTGCGAGGGGCTCGGACCGAACAGTTTTTGTTTTTAAAAAATAATTTCTTTCTGACTCGTCGGATCTTTTTTTGTGGATTTTTTTTTTCAGGATTCCCTCCCCACACCCCCCTCCGTCTCCGTTTCGGCGCAGGATCTTTTTGTAGCTCTATGGAAGCTCCTAAAAGTCCGCTTTAAATATAGAGTAAAGGATGAGAGTCGACAGTAGACAATAGAACACACATAGAGGGGGTTATTTATTCGATTTGCCTCGTTTCTTGACAAGTGGATAACCTGTTAGACACTTTTTTTAAATTTTATTTTCCTCCTTCTGGCCGGGATCGTCTGTCACCAGCAGACGGGACCGTAACCGGGGCCAGTCTACGTACGTCCACGCACTGGGAAAAACAGGACGAAAGACTTGAATCAGACTCTACGGAACTTGCACCATTTAACCAGGTGAGACAAAAAAAATAAATAAAAGACTTATCTGAATGTGTTTTTATTTCCCCACCAGCTTGTGTGGAATCTTTTTTTCCCCCGGAGCCCCTGGAAAAAAAAAACGTGTTCGGCTCTTTATAGTTGTGCTAATAACGGTTTGGCTGTTTTATATTCTTCAGTGTGATTTTCATTGGGTGGGGGGGCAGGCTGGATCCTGATCGCGATGATGTGCGCAGCGACTGGGGGAGAGGATCGGACCACTTCTAAGAATAGCGCATAGGGTGGTCTTTGTGCGTTTCGGCGGGGCAGCGACATGTGGTTGATAAACAACGCGCACACACGGCTGAGATCAGCAGCGTCCTGTCAGCCGCAGCGGAGGTGAGAAGGGCGTCCCAGAGATTAGCGAACTTGAAAGTGGCGCCGTCCTTGGTCGGTGTTTGGTGATGGCGGTGCCTACTCGGGCTTTTCGCACCCCGTTGTGTGAGTGAGTCTGCCTGTGAGGGGCTGGTGCGCGTGCTTGTGCGCGCACACGGAGCTTCTGCGCTAAACAAGGTTACAGGAATCCAGCCTCGCCCTGTACCAAAAGCAGAGTGAGCGCTGCTCCTATGAGACGGTCCGGTTCAGTTGGAGGGCATCCCCCGCGGCGTGTGCGCCCCTGCTGCTATCACTGCATGGGGTGGAGGGGGTGGGGGGGCTTTGTTTGGACAGATCGGACCCTCATCAGTCCCAGAGAGGTAGTGTGAAGCATTTGTGTGGTTGTGCACCGCTCACCTTCCTGTCTGCATAAGTTGATGGAAACCGCTCTGGCTGCGTGCCTGCGTGACACCCCCCCCCCTCTCTCTCCCTCTCCCTCCCTCCCTCTCTCTCTCTCTCAGCGTGTCTCGCAGGTGTTCTCGGGTCTGACTTTGAGCTGCAGCGTGTTGTTTCTCCTCCCCTCCTTTCCGCACGCAATCTCGCCCTGCGTGGAGGATTAATGGACACCCCCTATTCTCCACAGGATTCCCGGAGCTCCGATACGCGTTCCTCTTTCTCTTTATATCCAAACAACCTACTTTCCAAACAGCCATTTATCACTGCCAGTATAATTTCCCTAATTGCTTGGTGAGTTTCGGGTTGTTTCCACACCAGTCTCGTTTTAGATTATCCTTCTTTTTTTTTGTCGCTGTGGAGCGCATCTTGCAGCCTGAAGTTGCAGTTTAATTGAAATAAGAGCCGCAGGGCTTGTTGGATGCGTTCCAAGCTGAGAGTTTAAAGCTCATCTGCAGGCTACACAGACTGCTTTCTGACGATACCGTTACGCAGGGATCTTTTTTTTCTTTCCCTTTTTATGTACGGGTGGGATCGGAGTCCCGGTCCAATAATCTGGGGGACGCTCTCCTCTCAGTGAGATCGATGTGCTCTCATTTGGACTGGCTTCAGCTTACTGGCTGATTTGAGCAGCGACAGAAATACCTCTTTATCCTTCCCTGTGGCCAATCCGCGCAGATTAAACTGTATAGGCTATATAACATCGCGCATATAACGCGCGAACGGATTGGAGGAACAGGATCAGGACCTCGCGTTTATGGGACGTTTCCAAGGAACAGAGAGAGAAAGAGGGGATTAACTAGTGGGGGGTGGAGGCTACTTCAGTGGGCTTTGATGCAGAAAGAGAGCCTTGTTGTGTGCAGATTAAACCGCGGTCAGCCAGATTTTTCTGTAAAATCTATCAAACTGACCGTAGTTATACTTGGTCAGCTATAGAACATGCCACAACCAGATTCTTCTATTTATTTAGTTGTAAATCAGTGTTCAGTCGAGATCAAACAAACTAAAACAAGCTTCCACGTTCACATGGCCTTGATGACATCACTTTAGGTATAACTGATCAGCGTTTCTTTCTTTGCCCATTTTAAGAAGTTCCCCCTTCAAGGGTGTGTACTTGGACCCTGCATGTTTGGATTTCTGGAAAAATGGTCAGCAGTGAAACAGGAGTTTTCAAGGGGCCTGGGGGTAGACTGGAATAGATCTACTCTCAAATGTCATGTCGAAAGCTGTAGGTTTGCTCATCTACCCTGGTGTTTACCGCTTTCCTTCGGATCTTAAACCTCGTGTGACGTCATCAACCCAAATACCTAAATCCATGAGGTTTTTTGTTTTCCCCCAGTGCGCTTTAAAAATGCCTTGTATTTTGTGCAACCCTGGCTTAGAACTCCATACTTTATTACCCACTGTGTTTTATTCTCCATGTACATTTGCTAGAAATGTACACCACCCGATTGTATGTTTAATTGGCAAGGTGAAAGATACCTAGGGCATGTTAGATTTTGTGTTTTTTCTGTTAAAAAAGCAAAGAACATAACAGCGCTTCAAAGTTCTACACTTTTATTCTAACTGACGGGTTTGCGTAAAGCTGTACAATTATTGCAGTTTTCCGCCCTAAAGTACATGTGCTATCACCTTCCATTTGAGCAAACCTAAAAAAAAACCCCTCTCTCACTGGCTCACGCTGTGGACGCCCCAAAGCACAACACTTCACATTTTGTGTGGGCCGAGTTTATTTTTAGCGCGGCCCCGTCGGACTGTTTTGCGCATCATTTTTCCACTGAGCGCGCTGTGAAAGTCAGTGCGGGGAGTGATCTGTTCTCCAGGTGTTAGAGCACAGGCGGGGAGGGCTGTTTTGCTTCTTATAATATTTATTTCTCGCCCCTTTCACTTTAGAGGAGTTGCTACCTCTTCCATAAACGGCGTTTTTGATTACCCAAATCAGGTTGATTTGGTTGGAATTTGGATGACAAGAGGGGGAAAAAAAATCTCACGGATCGTATTCACCTGTCGGTAGCCTCAGTTTATTGGCTTCAAACGAGCTTGTCTTAATGGATTTGGGGGATTCGGCACAGGGAGGAACCTTTCCAACAGTTTGTTGGATCTGGATGGTTAAAAATCACCTGAAGGCAGCTCCAGCTCGGCTCCTGCTCCTGCTGGGTAGGGGAGGGAGAGAGGGAGGGGGCTCATTGTCATGGTGAGTGATGTGTGACAGTGGTTGTGTCAGCGTGGTGCTCCGTGAGGACCTGCTGCGTTAAAGAGAATGGGAACAACCACACCGCCTCCATTCTAAACCCATTAGCCTCCTGTTTGTCCCCTTTTTTCTAATCTGGGATCAATAGGGACCTCGGCGGGGGGAAAATTGCGCACGAAGAGAGCGCGTCGATACAATCACGGGACGGCTTTTTGCTTATCAAACCCGTTGGGGGGGGGGATGGGAATAAATTAGTTTAAAAGAACAGCCGATGTTCTGTTTTATATCCAGACGGAGTTGGGAGGCTTGTTATTGTTTTTTTTTTTTTGTTTTTTTTATTGTTGCCGTGCTTCTTTCTTTTCCTTCACTCACGCTTGGATATAAAACAACAGTCTCGTCGCTGCCGGCGCTGCGCTGCCGAGGCGAGATGCATGTGAACAAAAGCTGAGGCGCGACAGAGAGCCGCGGTGAGATCGGTTTTCCAGGCGCTGCGCTGCTCCCGGAGGAGACGTCACGGTTTGATTGAAGCTATGCTCCGTGTTGGCCTCCCGGGACTTGGCGATGAAACAGGAGAACCTCCCTCCCCTCCTTCCTTCCTCCCCCACACAAAGCCCTCCATCCCCTCCCCTCCCCGCCTCCCTCCATCAGAGCTCCACAAAGCTTTTTGTTTCGACGAGGTCTGGAGCGCACGGGTCACTTCCCCGCAGAGATGTGTCGGGGCCCCCAGCGCTGCTGTTTTCACCCACCGCACAGGGAGCAGGGAGCCAGAGCGCATTATCCACGAACACAGCGGCGGTGTGGCCTTTTCGGATCCGATCTCTCTGCAGACTAGAATACAGACGCTGTATGGATTTGTTGTCACCCTTGGAGTGAATGCGTAAAAAGCCTTAAGATGATTTCAGATGTATTGCAGCAACATAACCTTACACTGAAATATTAAAAACCCAACCTTTAATTTATGTACCATATTTCTGTCAGTTGGACGGGCGTTTAGTCCGTAGTCCTTGGTTGTCCCTTGAACCCCTCACCTCCATGGGGTGCCTAAAGGATTTAAGACTGGGGTCTGTGATGGACATGGAAAAAAATCTGACTTTGTATCTGCTGAGCCATTTCCGTCTTCTTTGGATCCCTAACAGACCGGGTGAGAACCCATTTTCCCTTTTCTAGCAAACTCCAACTGATTTTTATGTAAAATGTTTTGGTATTTTGAAGAGTTCTTGGTGCTTTACACTCTAATAAGGTTCTCAGTAGCCTTTGGAAGAGAAACAGGCCCTCAGCATCACATAACTTCCCCTGTGCATATAGTACCAACAGAAGTGTTTATTGCCCATTCTTATTTCTCTCATATGACCGAAGCACGTGTTTCCAGTTAATTTCGAGTTTGGTGATGTGATTGTTGGGCGAAAAAGATTTGTATGCCTTTTTGACAGTTAGTGTTGGTAGATTACATTTAATGGTCGCAATGGAGACTTAGGTGACAAGGGTGTCAACAAGTCCGCCTGTGTCCGTAAATCTAAGTTGACCTTCAAAATATGAAGTTCTTCCTTTCATAGATATAGCACCATATGGAAGATCTGGGTTGTTGTCTGGGTTTTTTTTTTGTGATATGCCAGCTGCGGAGATTCGGTGTGAGGAGACTACAAAGGCTGTAAAATAAAAACCTACCACTACCCTCCTCCCAGGATTGCGCTCGGCTTCACTGGCCTCGCCGTGGCCTATCGGAAGATTGATTTGGCAGAAGAGCACTGATGACATGCACACCTCCCCTCCTCTGAAGCCCATGCAGGCACGGTCTTGATCAAGGCTCCTGGTTTGTTTTTAGACCTCGGTGCCTCGGGCATCTCTGACGAAACCCCATGTATTTTTTTGGCAGCACAGTGGGGAGGTAGCCAGAGGAGTTTATTGCACCACATAGCCTTCAAAGCTGGAATGTGCTATCTGCCGTTTGGGCTGGAGTTCATGTGGCTGCAAAGCTTTTGACCTGCAGTTCTGAGCACTTTTTAATACCACTGAGTCAATAGGCTACCTATAGGGTTCACTTCAGAATTGATCATATGTACTTGTTTTTTTCGGCTTGAACATCAGAAATGAGGTGTGCAGAGATTTCATTTATTGGCTAAACCAAATGTAAAGGTATACTCTGAATATTTCTCCACTTCTGAACTTAACCTTTTAAGGTGCTCGTCCATGACAGGAACATTTTCCAGAACATAGGGCAATTTTTTGCCCTGTTGTTTCCGGTGCAGGAACCAAGGCCAAATCGGGTAACCAGGATAGAGATGTTTGAAAACAGCACTATCTGAGAGGTAGTACTTCTCGAATACCCTGAACTATGGGTGGTGGTATTATCTTACCCTGGCTGTTTGTTGTTCGCGTTTTGATTATAGGGTGCAGAACTACGGCGTTTATGTAAATTTGTTCTGCAGTGACTGCTATACAATGCTGGGAATTTCCCCCTTTTATTAGAAATGTTTAGCACTCTCACATGACAAAACCAAGTCAGAAAAAGTTCCAGGTTCTTAAAAACAAAAACTAAAAAACTAGTATCTCCCTATCTGGTTGTTTTCACGGGGCACATTTATGTACTGATTACCCGTTTCCTGTTCTGAAAAGGAAAGAGGTAAGAGTGGGCCCAGAAAACTAATCTGGTATCCTGGAAAAGGTTGCTGCGGTGGAAACGATGGGGGGTAAAAAAAGAACCAGCAAACCACCCTGGTTTCTGGAAAATTGGTTGAACCTTTAAGTTTAGAAAATATTTATTAATCACCTTGTTTAATATATTTCAGATGTTTATATAGCCCTATAGCTTATGATAGCAAGGCAAACCTCTCAAAAGCGTCAAATAAGCTTCGGTAAATGCGGGGCGACTTGTGCATGCGCATCTTTATTACAATCCTGTTCTTTGGTGGGATAAAGAGCCATTTAGTCCCCCATTTGGCCCGGGATGAATAGAGCCAGTTCACTGGCCACCACCAGGGCCCCCGTGACAGCACCAGGGGTGGAGGCGGTGTGACGGGGTTGCACAATGTCTCCGTTGTTGTCGGCCGTGCTGCCGATGGGTAGGGATTGAACCGTGCACCGACTTGCATGCGGCTGTGTAGCGGCCCCGGGGAGGACGCACGCAAGCGGCCCCCCTCACTTGTTTACAACTCGCCCGCTAATAATGTGACAGCTGAGGAGCCGCCGCCATCTCCCTCCAGCTTTTGCAGCTCTCCCCTCCGTTCGCGGTGGCCCCAGCCCCTTTATTCGGCCCCTCTCGGCTCCCATCTGAAATGAGAAACAGCTTGTCAACTTTTCACAGGGTCTCTTCATTGTGACGATCAGCCGGGCCATTTGGCACGCGTCAGCCTGATAATCAATAACAATTAAAATTGTGCCGGCGTTCTGTGCGTCTAAGCTTTTCGCTCATTATGATGCTGGTAAGAGTGTGGCCCGAGGCGGAGGGTAGCTCGCAGCCAGGCTGCACTTCTGCTCCGCGCTCTTGTTGTATTTTCCTCAGATTTGTTCCCAGCGCTCTCCGTTTTGTTCACCTGCAGCGGCGTGCGCGAGTTTCCCCTTTCTCTCCTGTGTGTGTGTGTGTGTGTGTGTGTGTGTGTGTTTGCGCGCGCGCGCAATCGTGCTCGCATTTAATCCATGTTTATCCTCACCCCACCCTCGTCGCTGCGGAGATTATCCTGCGTCACAGTGCATTTTTTAGAGCTGATCGGAGCTCTGCGCTTCAGAGAGCCTGCTGGCAAAGCTCCAAGGACAAAGAGCGAGAGGGCGCGCAGTCAGACCTACATTCCCCGGTCTGCCGTTTTTCTAACGAGCTTTAAAACAGGACACAACGAACGTTTGCTGCTTATCTCCCTCCGCTCGTGCATTTCGCTGGGCGATCAGACCCGCTCGTATGAAGATAAATAAGGCTCTAAATTGTGGATTGCATGCATGAGCTGCATGCGCGCAGCACAGAGGAAATACGAAGGGCCTCAGCCATGCAGGAGGAGATGATAAGCTGAGCCCAGTGTTTGTTTTTGTTTCCACACCGCGGGTCACTGAGAGTTCAAAGCGCTGTCACCAGAGGGAAGAAACAAAGAAAAAGACGCATTATGGTTTATTTTTTATATTCAGTCAGTTTGGACTTATCATTTTTAATGAGAACCAGCGCAGAAACCCGAACCTAATTACGTCCTAAAAGCTTGGTGAACAGCAGCCCCCCGTTACTTCCTTCAAACCACCACCACCTCCTCCTGCATGCTGCTGTTACTGCCGGCCGTGCAGTGACGGATTGGTCGGCCCTTGGGAGTTGTTTGTTGCCCCAAACTATTCTTAGCTGCAGGGATGGGCGTCAACGCACCCCCCCCCAATTCCCCACCCCAGGTCTCTCCTTCCTCCCCGTCCTCTCCACTCGTGGCGCGGTATTATGTTCGGATTTGGTCCCAGAAAAATCCTCTGCCACCAGACTCACTGGCTTCTAACTGCAGGCCTGTTTGATATTCGACACCCTCTGCGAGCTCGCCGCTCCCTCTCCTTCCTGCCTATACAGGCTCCACATTATTGATGTGAATGTTGGAGGGTCAGTGTTTCCCTACAAAAACGGCGTTGCTCAAATGGTCGACATTAAGTTGGAGATTTTAAACCAAAATGGTGTTATGTTTCAGTATGGGGATTTTAACAACTCTCGAAATCTTTACTTAAAGTTGGCGAGTTACGACGTCAAAAGACTCCTTCGCTAATTTGTCACTTTAGATTTCCATTTCGCAAGCAGAAATATGGCATTTCATAACTATGCTGTCTACGTAAGCATTTAAATATCACGTCATTTTTCTTTGCAGTTATTTACCGCGGAGGCTGGTCATTTTGCTGCATATCATCTGAGGATTTATATTAATTTCATATATTGTTCTCGTTACCCATTGTAATAAATGATGACCCCAGTAAATAACCGATAGCAGCTGGAGTTATTTTGGTTTGATGCCTGGTGACTCTTTAGTCACCAGGCAGTTTTTTTTAGTAGTTATTATACAATTTATTTCAATTAGGCATGAGGTTTGAACATTCTTATAATTTATATCCATAATTCAACACAAATATTTAATGAAAATGAAAAAGAAATGCGGTCCGAGTTTGTTTACATGTAAGAAATCGAAGTGACAAAATAGTGATGTGTCCTTTAGTACTGAAAATATCGGGAGCTAAATAGTCATTAACTGCAGGGACACTATATGTCGGTTCCTACCACCATTAGTCATTTTCTTTTGTCCAAAGATTATTTAAAGTAAGTTGCTATAATCGGCTGTATAGACATGTAGTTTTATGACTCAAAAAATTGGAGGTCGCATATTTTGGTTTGATCAGACGGTTCAATCTGTCATATTTCACAAAACATCTGGCCCAAACCAAGATCGTTAGTCAAAAGAAAAAGGAATAGGGGCGCAATGTGAAAACTTGAGAAAAATAATATAGGCTACAATTGAATATATGTGAGACTTCAGCATTCCTATAACTAATACTCAATGTAATTTCTAGGGAGGGGCGCCAACGAGGAAAAACTGAAACGCAATGGCTACACGGGAACGCAGTGGTTTGTTTACAGATCTGAAATGGTAATGGGTGGGTACGACAGGGACAAATGGACCCAAAGTCTTTACATACAGCCTTCCGTTTCGTGCCCATGTATATTCATAATTATACGCTTTAGTAGACGTTGATTGCCAAAGCGGGCTATGTACAAAGTAAAGCATAGTCGGAATGAAATAACCCAGAGCAGACCAGAAGAATTGGGTAAAGACCACACTTACTCAAGGTAACACCCCCCCTTCATTGTTATTGTTAGGCAGAATAGTTAATATTTTTGCTCTGTTTTTCATTTCCACAAAAATCAGCAGTTTCACTGAAACCAAAGTAGGGGGGGGATAGGTGACTGCTTTATGGAGGTTTAGTTTAGATTTTGATTGATTCCTGATGTTCTGCGCAGACTTGTCAGCGCATGAGGAGCCGTTGCCTGCCAGACACAGACATACAGAAAGTGTGTGTGCGTGTGACGCTGCACAGGAAACGGGAGCGAGGTGATTTCTCAACAGCATCTGCGCTTTCAGGAGGGAGCCGAAAAGCACACGTGGCCCCGCGCCAGCAAAACGCCCGCGCGCATCGCTCCGTTTCGGTTCCGTCAGATGCGGATGTTGTTGAAGCGGAACGGACCGACTGGAGCTGCTGGGTGAGGAGAAGGAGGGGGTGGGAATGTAGAGGCGGAGGAAAGGGCCTCTCTCTCTCTCTCTCTCTCTCTCTCTCGGCAGGCTGATTAATGTGCTCCGGGTCACCGCAATAAAAAAAAAAAGTGGCGTGCCAGCGGCGCGGCAGCGAGGCGTTTCACCGCGATGATCGAGGAGCCGAGCCTCTCTGCTGCTCTCAGCTCCGGAGAGCTCCGCGGAAGGCTCACTCTTTCTATTTAAAGCAATTGCTGCCTCTCCCTTTGCTCCTGCATGCGCTCTTCCAACCGGACTGCCTTGCAGAAATACCCACGTTCTCAAGGTACAGCATTCAGCCTTGCAGCTCAGGGGAGCTGTACTTTCACATCGCTTCGCCGCTGTTTTGATGAAGCTTGTAGAAATTTGGCAGATCACCGAGAGTGTGAAAATGGCACCTAAAGGTTCATAACTGTTCAGTAGTGCTGCGGTTTTGTCACTTAGCAGATTTATGAATAACAAATCGCTGTGTTTTCCCTTGGTGTCTTAAAGCAACAACAAAAAATTGGAAGCATGGCTCACTGCCCAGGGCGGCAACAGATTTTGTTGTTGTTGTTGTTGTTGCTGAGATTAACCTAAAATCTTTTCTTTGCTTGTTGTTCTTAACAGATTTAATTAGAGGTGCACAGATCAGTAGGTCAGAGACTAATGGCCATATACTGAAAAATCTTTATTTATTTTTGTTCCCTTTGGTTGAATCCATTTAAACTAAGGCCTTCCATGATGTTCATGCTGTTAACGCATTAACCAACATGCACTTTAAAGAAACTCAACGCTACCTACAGCATATTTTCCCAATCCTTCCTCTTTTACAGTCCGTGGAGTAAGTTTTTTTTAAGTTCTAGTGCATATATGTTGGAGGCATAACGACTAAAAATGGATTAAGGCTGGAGTAGTGAGAACCGTCATTGGTCAATCCCAACCTCCTCCCATTTGC
>OY747707.1:35954370-36219370 GCA_963556495.2 Valencia hispanica | reverse complement strand
GAGCACTTTACGCTGTGCCCGCACCTCAGGGGAGCGTAGCTCTGGTAAGGACAAAAGAGATGGGGCCAGCTGCGCTCCTCTTGCACAGCACAATACAAATGTGGTAAAGGACTGTGAGAGGGAGGCTGAAAAAGAGGACAGTATTGTTGATCTTGGGGAGTCCCAAGCAGAGGGAGATGATGAAGAGGAGGAAGAAGAAGGTAGCCAGACTTCATCTAAAAACTCTCGTAGGTCCAGCTTGGCCAAACGGATCGCAAACTCCTCTGGCTACGTTGGCGACCGCTTTAAGTGCGTCACCACAGAGCTGTATGCCGACTCTAGCAAATTGAGCCGCGAGCAGAGAGCATTGCAGGTAAGTCCACAAGTTTATCTTTACACCACAGATTATATTGGGTTATTGTCATGTCATGACCAGACATTTCAGACTTAAATGTGTAACCACAAGAGAGTAAACATCCAAGGGCCACTGCCTTTATTACCTTGCCTGTGGAGCAAAACTTGCATGAACTTTACAAACTCTGCATTTACAGGCCTGTAGAGAATAAATGCTGTCATGCTACTGTCTTGGCCATGGACTTGATCTTCCCTTTAGTTTATCATTGGCTTGATTTCAGGCCCTCTTTCAGGGATGGTCGGTTCAAAGGTTAAACAGGACCGCCATTTTTGTATGTTGATTACTGAGCAGCCATCATAAAGGTTACTCTGTGTGTTTGTGACTCCGTACGTGCGTCTCCTTGTGTGACTGCCTTTAGGCAAAAGCATGTAGAGCTGACTGTGTTCTAGACAGTGGATTCAGAGCATGACCGGGACAATCTCAAAGATCACATCGCCTTTGGCTGTGCTTAACCCCAAGGTTAGGAGACATAGGGTTCTTGCAGGACGCTTAACCACCAACAGCTGCCATTTTTGGGGGTCTTTTAAAGCCATGGTTCTCAAGCTGTAGCCCGAGTACAAAATGTGATGCTTGGGTAGCCTTTAATGATACTGCAATAAAAAGATTCCTATTCATTTGGTAAATATAAACAAACTGACTTCCTATGCTGTTTAATTGACCTATGACGTCGAAACCTGGAACCTGAGGCGATTTGCTAATTGATTCGTCCACTGACCAAGATAACTGCTATTAGCAGAAATTAAGAGCAATTTCTTAGTTTTTTCAAACAGTGCAGTAACATGTTCACTAAAGAGGCATAGTACAGTTTGTGAGAAAGCTTCATAAAACTACAAATAATCAGAAGTGCAAATTAACTAAGGTCTATACACAGGATGGCCTCGTTGGATGTTGCAGTTTAAATTGGTGAGAAACTTTGGACTTTCACACTTGGAATTCCCACTTCCAGGGACTTTTCAGTTAATTTTTCCATCTACAAAGTGGGATGTTTTCACTTCTGAGCGAAGATGAAATGCCAATTGAGATGCTGTTTAAAAATGCCAGTCGGTATGTTCATACTTGGAAACCTTGGTATTTACTAAAGTAGCACTTGTAATAAAAAGCTTGAGAACCACCGCTCTAAAGGTTGCTGCATGCCCCCTGTCTGCCAATCACAGCACTCCCCCCTAATCCCACCTTCTTGTTGGCCTGAGCTGCCCTGCCTGGTCTCTGCAAGGCCGTAATCCTCCTCAACCCTCTACCTGAAAGGCCTTGTCTCCTAACATGCATCATATGACCTCTATAAAATTAAAATTGCAACTACTCTCAACCACCATCATCTAGGCACACAGATTAGGTTACCGTACATGTTTTGAGCAGTTGTCTCTAGGGTTTCGTGTGCTCAGAAACACAAAGAGTCTATTTTTTTTACTATCCACTGGCTCTGAGGCAGATATCTTAATAGGTTGCACATGTCTGTCTATGTTGCGAATGCATTTGAGAAAACTTGGTTTTGTCTGTGTCATGCTTTTTAATTCACAGCGGCAACAAAGCTATCAGACTAGGCATTTCTGGGAATGGGTAAATAAAAACATGGTTAAAATGATGGCAAAAACGGATTTTGTGTTCCCAATTGTTGTGATCTCTGTAGAGATGCACCAAACAATTGGTTTTCCCTTGATCGGCTAGAATTGGTAAACCGTAATTCTAAATACTGGAAAATCGCATACATTTCCCGTTTATTAAATGCATCAAAAATAAAAACTCAAACATTTTCAATCTATAAACACATCACCCAACAGCATGTACCTTTTCAAGCTTCATACAAATCAATTAAAGGTTAGAAACATGTTTTGATGCATTAAATGCCATGCAAAAGTATTCACACCCCTTAAGCTTTCCCTGATTTTTGTAAGGTTAGAACCACAAACTGAAATGTATCTTCTTGGGATTATATGTGCTAAACCAACAGAAACTAGTGTATTTGATGTTTAATTTTCAGTTTGCCAACACATTGAAGAGGGTGCTCTGGTCAGATGACGGGCAAAACGCTATGAGTGAAAGCTAACCACCATCCCCATGGTGAAATATGAATGCAGCGGCATCATGGTGTAGGATGCTGCTTTTTAACTGGCACAGGAAAACTGGTTATGGGAGGATGGAGCTAAATACAGGACGAAAATCTTTGCGAGCTTTATCTTGCAGCAGAACAATGACCCTTAACATTTAGCCAGAACTACGTAATATCTTGTTGTTCAGATGCAGACTTACTGAGCTTGATTTATTTAGCAAAGAATCATGAGCAAACCCTGTAATGTGACACAATGTGCAAAGATACAAGGGGTTTTAATGCTTTTGCAAGGCGCTGTATGTTTTCAGTTGCAACTAAATCTAATACCTCTATGAAGGGGCTGAAGCAATGTTTTTAGCAGATCGGACATCATAGGAACCTAAAAGTTGGTATGGGCTTAGAAAAGCCCAATTGGTGCATCCCTATTTTTTCTCTCTCTCCAATTTGTTACCAGTTTGCTTCAGAAATGACCTGATGGCTTTGATGCACATTTGATTGACCTGTTGAGTCACTTTACTTTGTGTCATTATGTGGGACTGTGGCTGCTTTTTTATGTGTGAAGAATTATGTGGAGAAACAAATTCATTTAAGAAAAAGATGAAATGCTGGACAGATATATTGAGCCCCCCATTCTAATTGCTTAGATGGAAGTCTTATCACGAGAGGAGAGTAATATAAGCCAACCTGCAGCTAACTGGGAGGTCAGTTCTTTACATTTCTTATCACATCTGTCCTTGACAGGCTCTGTCTCCTTTTGTACTCTGTACTGCTGCACAATCCTTCTTTTTGCCTCCCTTCTTTCCTCTCTTTTTTCCCCTCTCATCTCCTCTCTCTGCCTCAGGGCTTAGATGTATATGTTTCCAAGCCATGTTTATGTTTCAGGAAAGGGAGATGCCAGGACTTTAAGGCCCAGAGCGCATGGACTCACAGTGGCTGCAGTAGTCTAACCTGTGTCTTGATGCCATGCTTGTGATTTATCTGTCTTCCCCCCTTTTTTTGTCTTGTGTGTGTTTGTGTGCGTACGTGGGTTTAATTTATTTCTTTGGCATTTTCTTTCATATTAAGACAATGTAATTGCTGATGCAATATTTGCTTCTATAGCTGTTGAGGCCAGATTGAGGCTTAGAGAGGTGTGTGTGTTTGTGACGTGGGCAGATGAGTGGTTTTCATGGGTTTGCTCTGCTTCTTTTCCTCTTTTTTTTCTTTTTGTTTTGTTGTGTGTTTGTGTGCGCACAGCGGGCGATGATGCGGTTCTCTGAGCTGGAGCTGAAGGAGAAGGAGGGCGGCGGCGGTGTGTGCGTCTCTGCCTCGGCAGCGGCAGCAGGACGGGAGCTGGCAGACGGCCAGCGCCGAGAGAGAGCGTTGGAGCACTGCCAGCACACCACCAGGCATGCAGAGAGGGAGGGTGAGTAATATGCACACACACGCACAAACACACACATAAAGGGACCCATGCAAACAATAGGTACGCGTGCACACTTGCAGCAAAAGCTGAGGCAACACTGGGGTCACTCAAAAAAAAAAAAAAAGAGCTCTCTACTGCAAAAACACGCAGCGACTCTCGCATAAACCGGGTGAGGAGAAGAGAGACGGCGAGGGGGAGTTTTTATTTTCAAGAAGCCTTTTGTGCTTATCTGCGCAGAGAGAGACGGTGGAGACAGAGGGGAGGGCAAGAGAGGAACAGGAGGGGCTGAGATTGCGTGAGTGAAAGCAGGGGGGGGGAGTTAGCGGGTGAAAGCGGATGGGAGAGCTCAACGGAAAGAGGAGAAGAGGGGGTGGGGGGATGTAGTTACGTTGGCCGGGAGCCCAGCTGTGTGTTGGAGCAAGGCCGCGGCTGACGTGTGAGCCTAATTATGGCACGGAGAGAGGGAATGGAGGGGGGGTTAGAGTCACGCTCTGTGTGAGAAGGGCGTGGCTCGGTCATGCCGTGGGCGAGGACAGAGAGAGAAGGGATGTCTTTCCTCTGCGCTGGAAGTGCAAGGAACCATCAGGCCCCGCTGGCTCTGCTCGGCTCGCATCAGATTAAAAAGCCTTTACCCCATCAAAGTTTTACTGCCTGTCTTTAAAGCAGAATAAAAGCTGGCTGGTGTTTAACCGCCACTCTCCCGCTCGTCGATCCCTCACATCTTCCCGCCCCGCCCTTCGGTTTCCCCTGCCCGCTCTTGGTCTGTCTGGTTTGTGGTCTGTCTGCATTCTCCGTGTCCCCTTTCATCTTTCCCCAGCTAACCCTGTTCCTCCGTCCCGCTCTGCTTTGTTCAGGTGTCCGTCCGCTGTACGCCAACAACAGGGTTCCAGTTCTCCAGAGGTGCATGGCCCCTAGGGACCATGTGTCCCCTGGTCACCAGGCTCAAGATGGAGCCAGGAGAGCTGCGACGAGAGAGGCTGAGGAGAGACTTTGCATGCCTCCCACTCTGACGCCATCAAAGGAGTTCTTGGAGGAAAAGGTCGGCCCTGGCTTCGGAGCTGCCAGAAAACGCCCGCTCGTCAAGGAAGAGCAGGAGGATGCAGAGGAAGGGGAGCGAGAGAAGAGAGCCAAGCTTTCTGCGGGTGAGAATTTCAGAAACGTGCCATCTCACTCACACTTCCACCTCCTACTTCTTTTTATCTGCTTTTGCTGCATCTTTGATACTCCAGGCTTTATTCCTGTTCCTTTGAAAAAAAATCTTCAGATTTTTTTTTTCTAGCTTTTCTCCCCAATCAATCCTGCCTTGAAGCTATCAGCCAGACTTTTCTGTAAATTCAATCAAACTCACATTATATCTAGTCTGTCACCTACTTGCCATAGTCTGTTTTTCTGTTTGTTTTGCTCGGGATATGGCTCACTGCCCAGGGTAGCACAGTCTGGGGTTCTTCAGTAAAATAAATAAATGTGGCCGACTACAAAGGATAACTAAAGTCATAAGAGAGGACAGAGTAACAATAACTACTTGGAGAATCCTTTGCTAATACCATTAAAGAGCAACTCACCCCCCTACCAGAGTCTTACTCCACCTACATTTCCGGGAGGGAGGGAGGGGGGGGGGGGGGTGCTGGGCGGCGCCAACACTTCCATGCTACTCCAACTCACTACGTAGGTGTGGCCGAGACTGTTTTATTTTATTTTCCACAGCAGCAGGATGGCTGAGGTCAGTCAGCCATAGTGGCTGAGCCAGTAGCAATGCCAGACTCAAATTCAACTGCAGTGTAAAGTCTTGACCCGAAGAAGGCGCCACACTAACGGTTTTTGGTAAAAAATTTATATTTTTACTAAAATACAAAAAATGACCAGACGTAAACAGCACTATTAGACACTCATTTATACAGTTTATCAGCAAAACAAAGTTGATTTGGGGATGAGTTGCTTTTCAAAACATAAAAGCAGTGGTAGTTTCTGAAATGGACAATACCCAGGGCAGCATGGTCTCAGGGGTGGCCGAACGCTCGAAAGCTTTTTTCTTTTCAGTAGTACCCAAAAAGTTTTCCATTTCTCATTTACATGTCTTCTCAATAAGGAGTGGGCGCCATCCTTGTGCATGCACTGTATAAGCATTGTGGCTAGCTTAAGTTGCTATCTGGTTTGCAGTTTTAAAGGTGTTTAACAGGTGTTTCAGTTTGTTCTAAAGCTACCAGACAATCTTATTTGTATATTTAATCAAAAATCCTGTTGCCTGTCAAATATAGAATAATCATGGTGGTGGTTGTTGTTTTTTTACTTTTATTTTGCCGGTTAATTGTAAATCATAATTGACTACAAAAAAATTGACCTTCCTAAAAAAGTTTCCATCACTTCCATAAGCCTCTGGACAAAAGGGATTATGAAACCAATTTGAGTATTGCTTTTATTTTAACATTTTTGTTTTACTTTTCATTTGTTTTTAATCAAATTCCTCCTTCAAAAAGATTTAGTTGGATTTTGTAAGGCTGCAGCAAAACATTTGAAACCTTTTGTAAAATGTAGCAATTTTACAAAGTATTTGCTATTTGGAAGCAATTTGTGAAGAAGACCAGGGAAGACTGGCAAGAAAGTCAAATAAATTTGTCATACTTTCAAAGGTCCCTCATCATCATAGTTTTTACTAACGCCAGCTGAACAGCTTGATCACTTTGCCTCTTCTGATGTCATCGACACAGATATAAATACAGCTGAGTTCGTTTTGGGTTTTCTTCCCTAAAAGCTTTGTACTCCGTAAAATCCTGCAGTGGAATCCCATAGTTTCTTATTCATCTGTGTTTTTATTATCATTGTACATATGTTGGTAGAAAAAAAACAGAACCATTGGATACCATCTTTAACCCTAGCGCCACCATCCTCCCCCTCCTCCTCCTCCTCTTTCCCACTCACTGTCATGCGCTTCGCTCTGTGTGGCAGCCAGCTCAGAGGGGCGTTTAATCCTTCCCTTTGAGCGGAAAGCGCGAAGAAGAAGGGAGGAAGAGGGACAGCCATTCTTTCTCGCTCCTCTTTCAGCTCTGCTGTTCCTCCGCTGTGCTTACCCGCCCTCTTCAAAGCTGCTCTTTTTTTCTTCTTCTTTTTTTCATCTCTTTTTTTTGCCTCATCTGTTTGGGTTTCCTTTTTTCTTTTTCTTTTCGTCTGGCATGCAGTATCGTGCTTGCTCTCCTCGGCTCTGGCAGACAAGTCAAATACCCATCCCTTGTGAATTTTGGATGGGAGCAGTCACTCTCTGCTTCTTTGGTCTTTATTGGTTTGTTTCTCCCTCATTTCTTCCCTTTACTCCCCTCCCTTTCTTGCCCTTACTGCATGAACGTTAGACATGAAGCGTAGACTTAGTCATTAATGCTGGTTGTGGTGCTCTTAAGCATGCATGCAGCACTGTTCA
This sequence comes from Valencia hispanica, assembly GCA_963556495.2. NCBI lineage: Eukaryota > Metazoa > Chordata > Actinopteri > Cyprinodontiformes > Valenciidae > Valencia > Valencia hispanica. Next base: position 36,212,115 of record OY747707.1, on the reverse strand, counting down.
GGCAACGCAAAGCGAGAATGAACAATGCGTGTTTGACTTGTCAGCAGATGAGCGCGACCAGGCCAGTCCTGACGGGGATGACGAGGATGACGAGGTGCGAAAACTAAAAGTCTGCATCGAGCTCAAGGGACTGCGACTCAGCAAGCCCGCCGCCGGAGCCGCGTCACCCGACGGCTCCCAGTTCAAGCAAGAGAGGCCCTGGCTCCTGCCCCGCACGGCAAACCCAGCACAGACCCAAAGGGAGCGCAAGATCCGGGCAGCAGAGTCCGAGGACAGGGCCGCCGCGCAGAGGAACGACATCAACAGGAAGTGGGGCTGCGAGAAGCTACCTAATGGTAAGAACGAACCACCAGTCACTTTAACCGCCGCCTTTTATTCTCCGAGTTCAGCTAGGGTAACGGAAATCTATCTTTGGCTCACGTTTCACTTTCTTGTTGAGCAGGCTGTCTTTAGGGGATTTCCCGAGAGCAGTCAGAGAAGGGGGGGGGGCAGAGGAAAACGACTCAGGGGACTCTTCCTCCTGCCAAGCTGAAGGGGTCTGGGGACCACAGGCTAAAATGTGCAAGCCACAACCCTCCCCCCCCTTATTAAATGTTCAACTAGTCTGCGTCAAGCTCTGTGAGGAGGATGAAAGGGAGGAAGTGGTCGGCGGAGATACGCAGGTGCGCTGTGACTAATGTATGATCAGTGATTTTTTTTTTTTCTCCTCCTCTCGAGACCAGTCACAAGTAGGACTGAATGGGGGATTTATTGGTGCGCGTTGTTGAAGGGGATGGGTTTTCTCGTTAAAACGAAGGGTTTTCCCTGATTCTTTTGCTGAATTGGGAACCTGAAAGTGGAGAGTGAATAAAGTAAGAGAGCTTCTGGGTTTCTATAAAAAAAAATTAAAAACAGTACATAAAAGCAGACCATAAGCCTTGATTGGTCACTGATTTTAGAATTTTTATTTAACATTTTTAGATATCATCACCATGGCAATGCATGCGTCAAACAATGTGTGCGGCTGTATATTTCTTTACCATAATAAACCCATTAGCATTGAAGTATTTGAACAAAATCTCAAACTATGCAAGGTTTTTCCTTTAGTGTTGCAAAGTATTTCTCTATTTAAGCTTTGCTCAACTTTGTTCTCTACAAATGAAGGATTTAGTAGAATTTAAAACTTGCCAAATCAAAGTTGCATTGCAGCATGAATCGGACCTCAGGCCACATTGATGATGCTTTTGTATTTCTGATTCAAATGATCGAGGTTTTTGAAATTTTGTGTTGCATATTTGCAGTTTGTTGAACTACAGGTGTCCTTGCTGCAGGAAATAAGTCCATACGTTGCTTTGTTTTGCTACAACCACTAAGTACAATTCCATGTGATACACCAACACAAAGTAGCTTATAGTTACAAAGTGAATAAAAATGATAGATGTTTTGGGAAGAAAATTTGAAAACTTTGCTGTGCGTTTCTATTCACCCCTCTTTACTCTGATGCCCGGAAATATCAAGTGCAACTAATTACCGTTATAAGTTAACTGTGTGTAAGAAAATGGATTAACTTCAACACTGCCAAGACATCGCCTACCAGGACAACTATTATTTGTGCATTTCACGTTTGGCCGTTATTGAAAATTGACAAAAAGACAAAAAGACGGCTATAAGACGAACTAAATTCAACAAAAAGAAAAGTGGCAAAACTTAATGTTCAGGTTCCCTTAATCTCGTCTGACTGACCTTGCTGTATTTTGCAATGAGGAATGGGCAGAAATGTCAGTGCCTAGATGTGGAACCTTGTCAGAGAAATGCCCGCAAAAAAGGTTTTGCCGTTGCAACAAAAAGAGTCTCTACGGAGTACTGACCACTTCTCACCTATGCGCTACTTTGTGTTGGTCTACCTAAATCCTAATAAAGTACATTTAGGTTTGTTGTTTTAACCTGAAAAAAAGTGAAAAAGAAAAGGGTGTGAACAATTTAGCAAGTTACTGCTAATTTCTTTATCTGTTGTACTTTGAATTTTTTTATTTATTTTTTCTTGGCTAGGTAGACTCGTGTGCTCCCAGACAGCTCCCAGTGCTCATTAATAAACCAACAGCGTCAGATATGGCCTTGCAGTACCTTTCTGTCCTCCTCCTCCTCCTCTTCCACTGAGTGCTCACTCTCTGTGCCTCCCTGTTCTCCCTCTGCTCCCGTTCCAGGAGTAGCTGCTCCTGCCCTTCCCCCCAGCCAGCCGAAGGACAGAGCGCACCAGCCGAGCCTCTTCTCAGGTGACCGAGGCCTCAAGGAGCCAAAGAGGGGGCCCCCCTCGCCGGCCCCGGAGCCCTGCATGGGAGGTGTCCCTCCCCTCAAACCCCGTCGTCATAGTGACTCGGACAAACCCAAGGGCAAGCGGCCGTGCAAGACCAAGCACACCGGCCAGCGAGACAGAGAGAGGGAGCGGGAGAAGAGGAAAGAGGCCGCGCCCACCAGCCCTGGCCAGCGCTCTGCGCCCGATCTAGGATCAGCCGAGGACGACAAGGTGAGCGCTGATAGGGGGAATCGGGATCACGATACGACCGTCCGGATGTTTGTGGCAGCGGAGTGTGTTTCTGTATGCTTGTCGGCGCCTCTCATTATGCAGCTGGGAAAGGGAGGGGGGGAGGAAGGAAGTATGTTTACAATGTTTAGAGGGCTGCTGGAGCTTTGACCTCCCCGTGCCCTTTGCGACTCCCTGAGGAGGCCCCACTCGCTTGTGTGTGTGTGTTTTTCTCTGGCCCTAATTGTCGAGCGTGTGTCATCTGCGCTGCGTTTTGCGTGTGAGCCAGCGATGTGAGTGTCCTGCGTGTTGGTGAGCATTCCTGACAACAAAACCCCGGAGCAATTATGCATCTCGCTGTGTCCTGAGTGAGTGTGAGGAATGTGGCAGCCATGGTGGAGCACATGACGCTCATAAGGAGGAGGGAGTGGAGAAAAAAAGGAGCAGAGGGGAAAAAAGGAGTCTAGGCTCTTTTTTTCTTTCTTTTTTTCTGCTTGTGCTGCTTCCGTCCCCCTGCTCCTCCTCAGGCTGACAGCTGCTCCGACATGGAATTCCACTGAGAGGGCCACGCACTGCTCGCACGCACTCACACAAGAACGGGCAGGCAGGCGGCTCCCGCTGTGGTGAGCTGCTCTGTGAGGACTCGGCGATTAAAGGAAAGGGGCATGGCGGCCTTTAGTGTTCAGGGTGTGAACGCTCGCTGTGAGAGATGGGGTTTTCTTTTTCTTTCTCATTAAGGCATCACGTCTGCTCCAAAAACACCATTTAGAAAAGTTTTGAAAGCTTAAGAGTGCACATCAGGGTTAGAAACTACATTTCTGTAGTTTTTCTGAAATATCGTTTTTTAAATGTATTTATTTAAATTTCATGCCGTAGCCGGGGTTTTTTTTTTTTTGTATTTCGTGCTCATATGCAGAATTATCTCCATGTGCACATTTGCGGGCTTTCCTCCATGTGCCCTTGAGTGTCTGTCTGCCCTGTCCACTACACGGTGACGCCTCTCACACTTTTCTCCCCTTGTCTCCCCTCAGCCGACTGAGCAGCGCAGCGCTCTGAAGAAGAGGGCCGCCTCTCCCAATCACTACCCCTGCTCTCCGCTCAAGCCCTGCTCCCCCGGCGCACTCTGTCCGCCCGCCCTTCTGCCGCAGGCGACCATCAGAGCGCCGCCGGAGGTGCCGGGGCTGCACAGGACCCCCCCTCTCGAGCCCTCCGCGGTACGCCCCATCCCGCCCGAGGCCCGGCGACTGATCGTGAACAAGAACGCCGGCGAGACTCTGTTGCAGAGAGCCGCGCGGCTCGGCTACGAGGTAATACGCTTCACTCAACTCATCCTTCCTCCTTATCGCTCTTGCTTTTTTTTTTTTTTCACGTTTCACGCTCTTACACTTCATCTCCCCCGAATCTCAGCCGTCTTTTCTTAAATTGAACTCATTTTCTTCCCCGACTGTTCCTTTCTACGACTCTGGCAGACGCTACTCTGGCTTTTTTGAGTCCTTCCTCACTCACACGTCTCCTAAACTGCCTCTTTCTAGCTTCTTTTTCATTTGCTTTTTCTCTCATCTCACCTTTACTCACATTTTCTTCCTCACATGCTCCATCTTATTACTCTCCTTGCCTGCTACTCTCCTCCTTTCTCTCAGGTTTCCACCCCCCTTTCCTTTCCTCTCAGCGCTCTTTCTCTTCCTCTCTTTGTGACTCAGATTGTCGTTGGCACCCCCCTCTCCTCCCTCCCTCCCTCTTCTCCTCCTCCTCACATGTGCACTCGCTCACACACAAACACGCTGCCTCCCCTCCTCTCGCCTCGCACCGCTCTCACATCTCATTAATTCTCCGCGAGGCGAAGTGTGACACACACATACACACGCGCACGCCGCACACGGACAAGCGCAGGCAGCATGAGGGATCGTTATACGGAGACGGATGCTCGCCAGCTTCTCTCTCTTTCTCTCTCTCCGGCATCGGGGAGGTTATTTCTCCGTCTTTGTGCAGAGCTGCCGATCATTCCTATTCCAGCGGCGCCACCAAGGGGGGGACCGGGGGGGTGTCTTCTATGAATGTCATCACTTCTAAATATGAATTTAGGAACAATACCCGTTTCTTTCATTGTTGTGGTTTTGGTGTGCCATCCCACCCCCCCTGTCCGCCAATCTGGTCACCTCTGTGAGAACTTATTGGTGATCTCCCCATCTGAATCCATGCTCAATGTAAAGAAAATAGGAATGTGTGTGTGTACGACTTTCCCCATTTTCTTTAAATTAATTCATTGATTGCCACAGTTTTGACTGTGGGTCATGTCGTTCCTCAACTTTGATCCTCCTGTGCAAAGAAGGTTCTTGCTTGTTTGAATGGTGCCCAACCACAGTTGTTTTTTGTAAGAACCTCTGCAGTGTAGAGTCCTCCAGTTCAGATTTGAGGTTGAGATGATGAAATGCACTGAAGATATCTTAAAGTTGCCGTCTAGTGGTTTCGTTTTTCCCCCAACAAATGTGCGCTGACTATACGGACCAAGGCGAGCAACGACGAATGAATCTCCACTGTGGGATTTTACAAAACATAAAGAGAAATACAGTTAATTCTACGCTGACTGTATTTGGATCAGTGACATCACACAAGGCACATTTTGCTGGCGCTGGTAAAGACAATGTCAGGCGAGCTTATTTTAACATAGATTTATACAGATTCCATTTCACTCTGTTCTGATCCCCATCAGACCTCTTCCATAAGTTTTCTGAATCTGATGCGGGTTCTTCAAATAGTGCTCAGATGTTTCCCTGCAGCTGTGCAGAACACAAGTAAACATCTATTATAGAAGGAGTTGGATTACAGGTGAGAGAATTGGGGGGGGGACAGCAAAATTAATAGGAAAAACTGACCATGACATATTCTAAAGCAGAACATATTTAACATGAGTTTGGTTTATTGTGACAGAAAACTCTTGCTCGGTAGCTGTAAAAAATTTTAAGAAATAACCCTTTACGAAAGCATGGAATTATATGCTGCAAATCAGCCCAGTACTTTGGCGGAGGGGTGACTCCAACCTGACATGACATGCAAAGAAGCTATAGAAAACTTGTTTAGGGCACAACTGAGATAACTATTTAAAACATAATCATCAAGTCCGTGTCCCCTTCTCGGGGCTATGGCGCCCTGAGCAGTGAGCCATATCGGCCTTATCTGCTCCAATGTGTGTTGCCATGCCTTGGCGGAGGATTCTGGAAACGGGGCCACGCTCGTCCCTGACTTGCTTTATAGTTGTGCATGTTAGTCGGACACATTTATGGTGATGAGGGAAGTGTGTGCTGGGTGATTATGTGTGTGAGGCTGAATGGGAGAGAGCAGGAGTGTGAATGAGAGGTAAGCACTGGGAGTATAATCGCGTTCTAATGGCCCTCTAATGTGCCGTGGTGACTGTGGTTAGCAGCGGCGGCGGCTGTTTTTCTCCCTGGCTTTCGTGCGCTGAGACACACGCACACACACAGTCGGGATGAAGCGCAGCAACAGCAGCAGGGCTCAGTCAGCCGTGCTCGAGTGAAGCTGGCTCGTCTCTCTGATTTATGCGTCTCTCTCGAACGTTTTTTTCCTCTCCCTCTCCTATATTTTTTCTCCCCCCACCCCCAGCTCCCCTCCCCCTCTTTTCCCTTTCTGCGCTCCTCGTGTGGAGAGGCAAAGAGAGGAGGGGGAGGGGAGGAGAAAACCTGAGACTACACAAACAAGGCGCTGACCGCTGCGCAAACAACACCGCCGCCGCCCCCCTCCTCCCTCCCTCCCTCCCTCCCTTTCTCTCTCTCTCTCTCTCTTTCTCCCCCCCCCCCCTCCCCCTTGCTCAGGAAGCTCGTCTCACTGCCTGTGTGTGATAAGCCCAGGGCAGGCCCCTGGGGCTCCCACGCACACGCGTACACACACATACAGGGACGATGCACACAGAGACACACCAGTTTATGCATGCTGCCTCTCCCATGCGCACATACAGAGACACACACACACAGACAGACAGACACACAAGCCTGTAGCTGCACAGAGCGCTTGTCTCTCGCTGGTGTTTTAGCGCCGCGAGCTTCGCGCTTATCACACGCAGGCAGAGAGATACGAGGGCCTGCGAGACGGAGGCACACACACACACACACATACACACACACGCCGATTATGAAGCATGCAAGGAAATTTGCGGAGAGAAACACCCGCTCTGACCCAATAAGCGCACGCACAGGCTTCCCTGACGTATTCCTCTCCATATGCTGCACGGAGACACGACTCCTTTCCTCCAACGCTCGCTGTCGCACACCCTCACCCTCACGCACGCACGCACAGGTGTGGGTTTAGAATACCCTCGTGCACAGACGCACACACGAAGACTAAACGTGTGGCTGGAGAGAAGCACGGGTTGTTGGCTTGTGAAAACCTGGACACGCAGAAGAACACAATAGTAGGCGCGCACGCGCGCAATTCAGCTCGCGCTGTTCCGTGCAGCTCCCGAGTTCCCCCCCACCGTCCCCGGCACCGTGCATATTTCATGTTCATTTAGTTTCGCAATCCGTGCCTCTGCACATGAAAGCCCACTCTCTCTCTCTGCCTTCCTTCCTCCCTCGCTCGCCTTTTATTCTCGCCGCTCGCTCTGCCTCGCATTTGAAATGGTAATGAGGAGCGATTCTGCGGATGTCTTCATCCCTCTCGCGGCGCTGATCGGGGGGCCCCTCAGCTCTGCCCGCGGAAGGCTCAGATAAAGGTGCAATCTGTCATTTATTCTCCTCCGGTGAGTCGCTTCTGAGCTCGGCTGTCAGATCGATGCGATCCAAGCAGAAGACAAAAGTTCGGCTTCACCTGAAGCGCCCTGTTTGACCGGCTTCTGGAACGGGGAAACTTTGAAGGGGGAAGTCTGTGCAGTGGCAGGGTTTGGTTAATGTAGAAACGCACAATTACTTCAAAGGTCACGTGACTGATGGCAGATGGTCTGATCTAAAGGAGTATTGAGGACCATTTGACATAAAGGCATAAGGAGGTTTTAAAAAGATAATTTTCAGAATCTGCAAAAAATAAATAAACGCTATACTGTTGTGAAGGTTTAAAGCTGTAGATGTCCTAAAAATGCCAGACTGACCGGAGTTTCCTCTAGCTGTATGGAGCACAGATATTAACCCAGTTCTGCACCTCCCCCACCTTTTACTGCACACTGCTGGTTAGCTGGCTGAAATAACGGTACTACATTTTCTCCTCACCTAAAAGAAAGACGCATCCATTCTGCTCTGATATACTGTATGTTCAATCATGAAAACCACTGACATCGCAAAGGCGGGCCAGTCTCTGGGCTGCTTCTGTCCGTTCATAAATCACACATCATGCTGACTATGCCTCAGACAGATGTGAGCATTAATAAATGAAACCAGCATTGTAGAAAAGGAAGCAGGAGTGGAGGGGAACTCTGCATAGTCTAAGCAGAAAACGAGCGTAGGACTTCTCCCATTTGGAAAGGTAAACGCGTCGGTGTGAGTGTGTGATGCTGCGCTTTTGTTCTGTATTTAAGCATCGGTGCTGCTGAAGAAACTACCCCTGGCTGAAGTCCAATTACTTGTCTGGTTTTGCAGAAATGCAGTGTGCGTGCCGGGGCCGGGGGCCAGCTGGTTACACTGACAGCTTGTCATCGCTACATCACACCACCGAGCCCCTCCCCCCTCATCTAGGTCATGACACATACCACAAAGACCTGACGAAAACCAGTCTAAGTTCACGCTTTAAGTGTTTTGCGAAAGAGTTTACTGTTGGAAAAACTGGGGGGGATTCCGACATATTATTCATGTGATTCAAAGTCCTTTTTAAGGAGATGAGTTTTCTCAGTTTTGGCCCTCACCCACCTGTTGCAGCACACTGCTGACCAGCTGGCAGAGAGAGGTTTACTTAGACAAATTCCTCTCCTTGATGGTGAAAAGAAATAGTCAGGCATGGAAACTATAAGACACCACTCTTTACTCTAATTCAGCCTGCAGCTAATGCCAGCTTTTTGTACTCCCAAGTATTACTTTAAGAAAAGCAGAACAACAAGAGGTACAGTACTCCGTTCAATAAGCACTTGAAGATCACAGCTAGATTTTATGAATATTTATCATTGTTCAACACCAGTTTGGATCATTCTCTATTTTGAATCAACGCTGCTAGTTTTCTTTAATTCCGTTTTTTTACTTTGCATGTGTGGATTGGTCTGGATGGATTTCACTTTAAATCTTGTCATAATTTATGTGCAGACTGAAATGTGAATGTTTGGACTGCACAGAATAAAGCCATCACCGCTGCAAATAAACCAGAGCTGTAGACGGGGAATTAGCTTTAAGCAGGACATTTAGCCACATTTTCATCGCCTATTAAGATCATAGGATACCACTTCACTGGTGTTTTTCACATATTTATATCCTCTAATATTATTCCAATTTTGGTGTTTGTCTGTGTTGCAGATGAGTGACTGTAACAATATAATTAACAGCGGATTCTGATGGTGATTTCTACCAATAGCCTCAAAATTGTTTAAAACCCTTCAGCTGGCATCACCAATTTCTGATCTCCCGGGCTGAATTTTATGTGCAAGGGTTGTAATGTTTGTAGGACCCCCCCCCCCAGTACTAATTAGCAAACTTTTTAAAGAAAAACAAAAACTGGTCTGCAAAGGATTTTATTTGGACTAAAGCAGGGCCTTTGAACAACAAAGCTGTGCAGATTAATTTGTTTTCAGAGCAGGGCTCAAGAGGCCATTCAAAGAACTTAAATGGATTTTTCTCCGCTTTGGTGTTTGCCTCGTTTTTATTACTCCGAAGTTGCTGCCGAGCGTCGACATGGAAACGTCCAAAACAGGCTTACCTGGGAGCCGGAAAGTTGGCGAGCAACCAGATTAGCAGCCAGTAAGCTGTCACCCCGAGCTTTCACCAACTTCTTTTTGTTTTGTTTATGCCTCACTTGGCTGTCGGACATGCCACCAGAACAGACAGTGACTCATATTAGGCCTCTTGAATCATTCGTTTTGCATGTTGATGAGGGGCAATACGTGGCACAAATTGCTGGTTGAAAAGGAGGGTATTCATCATGGCAGCCAGAGGTGACCCAGCCTCCCCCTCTCACACACACACACACACCTACACACACTTACACACACTTTTCTCTCCTATTTCCTTCTCAGTTTTGTTAATAGAATCTGAGTGGCTCAGTGTTAGATTAATTAACTGTGAGATCATCATCAGCAGCAGCGCCTTCAGTCTCACTGAATCCTCACCCACCCACACGTTTCACTTTTCCCGAGCACGCACCAACTTTCCTTTCGCCGAAAAACTCCAGTCTGGCAGATTCGCTCATGCATCACCTACACATGTGACACGCATCCAGGCAGGCAGCGCCGGAAGGGGTTAAATGTCTGAGTGATGCATTGATTGCAGGGGAGCGCAGGGAAGCATTCTAGAGAGGGAGATTAGAGGACCGAGCGCAAGAGAAGAGAATAGAGGAAGGAGGGGGGAGGAGGAGGGGGGGGGGGGGGGGTGGATCGTTTTACTGCGGAGGTGGGTGTGTGTGTGTGTGTGTGTGTGTACATGTGTGCTTGCGTCTGCCGGGAAGCCGGGGCTTTCGTACTAAGCTCCTCGCTCTCTCCCAGCGATATTAAACACGGCTCCGGAGGTTTAGCGCTGCGCCTCCTCCACAGCCACACGCGTCAGCAGCACAGAAACACACACACGCAGACACTTTGGCACGCTGCATATCAACACTCCCTAGCCGTCAGTCTCTCTAACACTTGCTCTCACTCTTACACACACATGCACAGAGCGAGTGGAATCCCCCAGAGGGGAGCTTCAGCACAGCGCTCCTGAATCTCTCTCCAGCAGGCAAACTGAGTGTTGGCAGCGAGAGAAAACCAGTTGGAGCGTCTTCCCCCCCCCCTCCCCTCGTTTCTCCTCCTTCGCTCCCTCGCCCGTACTCGCTCCCTATTTTCTCCCACTCCGGATTTCCACTTCTACCTCCTCTTCAGCATCATCTCTCCTCCCCGGTTTCACACCACCCACCCACCCACGCACCCCACCCTTTCATTTCTTGTTATTATCAGCCGTGGCCCAAAGGACGGCCCCGGCAGATTTCGTCCACGGATTCATTCATCTGTCATCTGCCGGGGTGCTGCCTCTCGTCTCCCGCTGTCCCTTCGTCCTCTGCTCGTCCCTCCCGTTCAGCGGCTTGTTTTCTCTCCACTGCCGGCTTTTTTTCACCCTCCAAGCGCTGAAAGGGAGGGGAGGGGAGGGGGGGTAGGGGTAGGGGTCGGGGGGGGGTGGTGGGTAGAGAGAGAGCGCGATAAACACTTGGACTAGATGGCGGGCCAGAATTAGCATAGAAATGGAGGCTTGGTGTCGTTTACCCAGGTTCAGATGAGCCGCTCGGCTCCCCACGGCAACAGGGCCGCTTTCAGAACGGAGCATGAATGCATCTGGATAAACGAGTCTTGCATTCACATGCATATATAAATATTTAATAACAGAGCAGGTTTTTTTTAGGATCCTGAAATACTAAGGGGGCTGTTAGGCCTTTTGGAAATAGTAGAATTTTAGCATTTTTAAAAATAGTTTCATACAAAAATGTATTTTCCAAGGTGAATTAAGGTAAATGAGTTCAATCTTTTTTCTTTTTTTTTTTTAGCAGCTGCGGTAAATCAACATGGAAAAAAAGTTTTTTAATAATTTTGTTTTTTTTAAATTCACAAATTCTCACTGTTTCTATAAATGATTAGAGGAACTCAATTCAACTAGAAAATCTCAAAATGTTAATAAAAGCCTCAAATGTAATTTTATGTCTTCCAAGTCTTTTTGCTATGTAGTTTTATGTTCTGAAGAAGGTATTAGCTTTATTTCTCACATAACAGCTCTGCTTCTTTTGTTGTCCTTTTTGATAATTCCTTTCAGCCCTGGAGTTACTGACAGAAGCCACAGACACATTTGTACTCCTTTAAAAAAATACATATATGCTTTTGGCCTCTAGAGCCACTCTGAACCACAGGCTTAGAGCAAAGCCCTGATCTGAGTACTGAAGCCCCTATTTTAAGTTTTTATAAACAAAATAAAGGCGTCACAGATCACAAAGAATCTGGGTTTGTTGTTGAATAATCCACTCGAAATTTGACCCCAACCGTTAGTCATAGGTTTTGAAACTGACCTGAGCTGAGTTGGTCCAGATGCCTACATAAAGCAGTGGAATAACCCTTTACCCTACTGTTACATAGGAATCCAGCTCAAGGATTGTGTTATCTCATTATCAGTGGAGATGTTTTGTACTCCAGTCATTAGAGGGGTGTAAAGACTAACGGCAAACATGTAATTTTAAAATGGGAGATTTGCAGGAACCATGATGCCTCTCTTTAGTCCACATGAATTTGTGCAGGAAGCAGCTCAGCTCTGCTCTTACTGCAGCAGCAGGACGTTATGGTTTCTCCATCACCAGTCTCAGCCGTACTTCTCTGCGTCAGAAAAACATCTTGATACATCTGTAACTCCTGAGCTAATCACGACTGGGTATAAGTCCATTTGCGCTTTCATGGTGCACAAGAAAACACAGTCGATGACTGTGGAGCGGACACTGAGAAAAATGCGTGCCAGTCTTCTTAAATTTTGTGTAAACTTAAACAAATTGTAACAATGTTTTGGAAGCTTAATGCATGATTTAAATGCATTTATATATTTACAATCTCTATTCAAAAAAACCCCCAGCACTTATGCCTATTGAAATCACTTCAAAAATGTGCTACTCTGTAAGCTGCGTATTTACAGTGTAGAGATTCACTGTCTGACCCGAGCGTATCCCCTCGCTGCCCACCAGCTTCCTGTCTCTGTTTCCTCTCAGCCTAATGGCGGCAGACACTGCTCCGGTCCAATAAAGACCGTTGTGACTACTTACTGCCGGACGCCCGACTGTCACAGCCTTAGACCAGAGAAAACGCTTCCAGCTCTTAAGCGCCGCCATCAAATCTCTTTGTTCCGCTTCCATTATGCCACGCTCAGAGCCCAGCCATTGTAGCTGGCTGCCACAGCGGCGTCCGGGCCCAATCACGGCGCACAGACGCGCACGCCCTTAACGTGCGCGAGCAGAATCTGGCAGGCAGAGCGCCGTTGAGTCACTCTCGGGCTCCTCAATGTGTTTGGCGCCAGCTCTGGTATTATGGAGCATTTGTGCGTGACTGCGTATGTTTGTCCGGCACCATAGCACACTCAGTTCCTCCTTTCCCTCATTCCTCTCCCACAGGAACCGTGAAGGGAAAAGGCTGTTTGCGTCTGTGTCTGCTCGTGGGGCGCTCGTGTGTTCTTGTTTGTGATCACACGTACAGAAACGCCCGTTCGCACTAAAACGTGGCTCTCCTTTTGGTTTTGTCGTCTCCGTTAGGAGGTGGTGCTGTACTGTCTGGAGAATAGAGTCTGCGAGGTGAATCACAGAGACTACGCGGGCTACTGCGCTCTCCATGAGGCGTGTGCCCGAGGCTGGCTCAGCATCGTTCAACACCTGCTGGATTATGGTGCCGACATCAACTGCAGTGCACAGGACGGTACCAGGTAAATAAAATCCCCTCTCTCTCTCTCTCTGTCTCTCCCTCTCTCATACATGCTCCCCTTTGCACATTGCATACATAATGGCATCATTATCTAGATGTAATAACGCAGGCAAAGCCAGAGCCATCCGTTAAGTTTCAAGTAGTGGCTCATGGCTACATGTAGTATCCTGCAAAACTATTTATTGCATCTTCACTCATTTTACATTACAGCCATAAACTTCCATGTATTCAGTGCCCATTCTTCTATGCCATAACAGCCCAAGCTAAGTCAGATTGGACGTTGAGCATTTGGTGAATAACAAATTTGCCTATTAGATATCGGTCTAGAGTAGATGTATACGCTTGGATTAGGAGCACTTCAATGTAGCTCTGGCTATAAGTTGTAGGTCGTTGTGCCGATGGAAGGTGAACCTCCTACCCAGTTCCAAATCTTTGGCAGCCCCACGTCAGGATTTTTCCAAGTGCTCCAGTGATAAAGAAAAGCATCCCCACAGCATGATACAGCCACCACCATGTTTTTAGGGTGATGTGCAGTGTGTTCTCCACAAATGCCAAAAGTTTTTGATTAGGGTTCCTCAAAGGCAATGACTAGGTTACATTTTGGAGTTTTTGGGACATTCAACTTATACTTTTGTTTGTTTTTTGTAAAAATAAAAATAACAAAAATAAATGAAGTGTCATTTTCCTAGTCCACAATCATGCTACTTTATCAAAAACGTGAAATCCAAATATGGTACAATAAAGTTAGTCATTGTATTGTGACAAAATGTGGAAAAGTACAAAGCTTAATAATACCAGCTGTAATTTGCAGATTAAATGAAGTTTAGAAATGGAGTTAAACCTGCTTTTAAGGTTGATGTTATGCGGAGAAGGCAGGTTAAACGAGCATAAATATTAATGCCATATGCCAGAACTTATCAAGGAGACCCCTCTGATCACTTTTAACCTCTGTGTGTGCATCTTTGTGTGTATTTAGACCCATCCACGATGCTGTGGAGAACGACCACCTGGACGTGGTGCGGGTTCTACTGTCTTACGGAGCCGACCCCACCCTGGCCACGTACTCTGGCCGTAGTCTGCTGAAAATGACCCGCAGCGACGGCATGGAGCGTTTCCTCACCGGTGAGTCAAACCTTCCGAGTATATTTAACTTAAGGAACAAAACTCTAGTGTAAGCTTATTAATGAAAGGGGATGATAAATGATCCAAGAAAATGGACTCCACACTGTGCATGTGGAGATTTTTATTAATTGGCTCGATTGAATTGGCTCCCAAGTAACAGACCCAGAGAAAAGCTGCATATATATATATATATATATATATATATATATATATATATATATATATATATATATATATATATATATATATATATATATATATATATACATACAATAAGCATAAAAACCTAACTTTATTTTCACATTTCAAAAAATGGAAACTTGCAAATCCCCAGACAAAATTAAATAGCAAATTGTCTTAAATCTCACAATTTAAAGGAAGCACTTTTTTTTTTAGCCCTCTGGGCTGAACAAAATGGGATCAGAAATCAAGGTAATTTCAACAATAATGTAATTTCAATTGCTCAGAAAAGCTAAAAAGCGATGCTGAAGAGTGGAGATCAGGGTTAGGGCGGGGGTAAACGGTTTAAAAGATTGGTCACCAACCCTGTTCCCATCGTCAACCCCCCCCTCATCCATCTCGGCTCTCTGTGTTTGCTGTTCTTTCACTGGTCTGACCTCTGCTCAACCTCCTGGCAGGACTCCCTCTCTGTAAATCCTCATCTTCCACCTCGGCGCAGCAGCTCCGCACGTCCATCTCTGTCATCCCATCTCCCCTCAGGCGCCCTTCTCCTCTGCCCTCCTCCACCCTCCCTCGGCCACCTGTTAGACAGGGATTCTCGGCTCGCTGGGGTGCGTGCTGCTGCTGCTGCTGGCTCTCGGCTCCTCTATCTGGTTACCTAGCAACGGCGACTGTGTTTGCTCGGCGTACGTGCTGAGAAAAAAAAAAAAAGCTTCGCTCTGGCTGGAGAGCGCCTGTCGTTAAGCACGCCAGCCTCGCTGGAGTCTGGTGCGCTTTGTGTTTAGAGTGTGTGTGTGTGTTTGTGTGTGTTTGTGCGCTGCGACGGCTCGTCTGGATGTTTATAGTTAAGTTGAGTCAACACGGGTCTGTGTGCGAGAGGAGAGGGAAATGAAATCATGCTCAGCTGCCTCTCTCTGCCCGAACGGCTAGCTAGTTGAGACCCGTTGCGTGAGAGAACGAGGGAGAAAACGGACAGGTGGCAGTGTGGTTGGTGTTGAATTCTGAGGCGACGGGACGAATCGATGTCGGGAGAGCCGGAGAAGAAGGAGCGAGCTGTGCGAGCGAGCGATCGCCGCCCTCCCTCCACCTGGTCCCACTCATCTGGAGGCCGTTAATCCCTCCAAACACACGCCAGACGCCCCACGCCTCAGCGCTGGCACAAAGCCCAGCTCTCGCTCTGCAAATGTGTGCGCGCGTGCTGAATACACACTGCGTTGCTTATCCAGCTCCCTCTGCTTGTTTGTTTCTCTCCCTCCCTCCCTCTCTCTCTCTCGCTCGGTCTGCTTAGATCTATGTGTGTGTGTGTGTGTGTGTGTGTGTGTGCGCTCTTGCTCTGAGCGACTGTGTGTGGTTCTTGTTTGATTCCTGGCAGCCGTCTGTGGCCCGGCTCTGAACTGAGCCAGCTCTAACCCAGCAGAGACGGTCGCTCTCCTCCCCCGCGGTACAGCCCCTGGCCTCTGACCATCACCACCTCAAAACATTTCTCTGTTTGTTTCTCTTTTCGCTCTCTCTCTCTCGACATTCCCTCTCCCCCTCGGTTTTACTGTGCTCTTTATCCATTTGTCTGCTGTAGTCTCCAAGGGCAATTGTATTTGCCTCGTTGCCCGTCCCTAGGCGCCCGGCTCTTGAATAACAGGCTTCTCCTCTCTCCACAGATTATTTTGCTGACCTTCAGGGCCGCTCAGATGACGACCCAGGGCTTTATTGGGAGTTCTATGGCAGTGCTGTGTGTGGTGAGTACTGATCAGCGCTCTGTTGGTCCTTTAATGCTTACAAAAAGGTGCAATTCCACTGTGAGGAACCTTTTAACCTGGCCGTCAGATGAGTGCGTTTTCAGCTTGTGTACCAAAACCGGACTGTGTACAGTCTGTAAGCAGGTCTTCTTCCTGCAGGGGTGTTGCTGCTTTAGCTTTGTTCAGAAACTGCAAAACTAGTCGCCAGCCTTTATTTCAGATGTACAGCAGTTATAGTTTAAAAGCTGAGTAAAGTCACTTCAAACTTTGTAAAAGACGTTAAAGAAAACTGCTGATCTCGAGTACAAGGGTGAGGGTAGGGGACAGAAGAAAAAAAAAGTTCCTGTTGTGAAAATAAAAATCTACAATTCCAGGAATAAAACTCAGGTGGTTTAAAGCAATTACACTTTATATTTATGCAGAGTTACTCGAAACTACATTGAAAGATCCAACTATGACGAACCTTAAATTAATTTTGCCGATGCTTCTGTCTTTTGGAGCAGAGCAGTGGAGACTTCTTTGTTTCTGTGAAAAAGAATTAAAATCACTTGAAAGCCTCACATGTATCCACGAAGAGGTAACTAACCACACACATGCAAGTTTCGACTTCGCAGAGGTTGGTTTTTATTTGTATCTTGGAACATAAACACCGTAAACTGTTCTAACATGACCAATTTAAGTCTCTAAAACAGATCTGAGGAGAGCATATACTCTTTGGGATCTCAGATGGGGATGTGGAAGTCCTCACTTCATTGAATTTATTTAATCACTATTTTCACTAAAGTTGGCTGAATTATTAATGTATTTGAATGTAATCACTCCAATACAAAGTCATATTTAAAATCAGTTGCTGGATTTAAATATTACTAGCAAACAAAAAGACAGCAATTACTCCTATTAAATAACTTAAAGTTAACAGAAAATATGTAAGAGATTAGACGATAAAATGGAAGATAACTGAAATGAAATGCAGAGATCATTTTAATAGTAACACATGTGTAACAGACTTCCAATAACAGAAACTCCACTTATATTTCAGTGTAGAGCCAAAAAGGGAGATTTTGATAATCTTTGGTTGCTTAATTTTGAAACAAACAGCTCCAGAAACGACCCACGGGGCTGGAAAAGGTTCTTGCACCTAAAGCCTTCAGTGTTTGTTTGTTCAGTCAGCACCCCCCTTTAATCGGGCCAGCTTCCTTACGATGTCGATGGTGATAATGATGCTTACTCTTATTTTCTGTGTGTCAGAATCTGGCGAAGAAGGTGGCGTTTTCAACATCCTCGCAGACCCTCCAGGCCCAGACAACGAGGACGAGGATGAGAAAAGAGAGGTGTTTGAGTTTGAGTTCTCTGATCGACCTCTGCTGCCGTGCTACAACATCCAGGTGTCCCTCTCCCAGGGGTGAGCTTTGATCTCTGAAGCAGACATTACTTATTTTTTATAGCCTTCGTCCGCCCTCATTCCTCAACCTCCCCCTCCCCTCTTTCAGACCGAGAAACTGGCTGTTGCTGTCCGACGTGCTCCGGCGGCTGCGCATGTCCGCCCGTGCCTTCCGACAGGCCTTCCCCCAAATGGAGGTTGTGACGGTGGCCGAGGCTGAGTTCTACAGGCAGGCATCCCTGTCGCAGCTCTTCTCCTGTCCGGAGGAGCTGGAGGGCTTCCACCCGGACAGCAAGGACCTGCTGGACTTGGTGGAGGACAGCGCGGAGCTGGCCGCCCTGCTGGGCTCAACACTGGAGTGTCTGGATGACCGCTGGGACCACCCCGCGGACAAACTCAAGGACAAAATCAAGGCAGCGGGCAAGCTGGGCTCATCCTGACCTTGTTCCTCACCGAGCAGAGTTTGCTTTAGAACCAATCAGAGGTTACAGATATGCCTTAGCGTGACCCTTAGTTCCCTCGGCTTAGGCCCGGTCCTGGACCAGTGCTGTACAGACGGACTTAACTTACTGGCTGACTGGGCTGCAGAAACATCTCTCTCCGTTAACTAAGGATCGACACATTTCTGACACAAGAGACTTAATAATGGTCTTATTTTTATAAATTAATATATGTATAAATAAATATATACAGTATATAAGATATAGAGAGCTTTTTCCCCCCTTTGAGACGTTGCTCATGGTTCCTCTGAAAGCTTTTTTTTTTTTTTTTATTGGAGCAGCCGTGCTTTCAGCGGCTGGACAGTGTGTCAAAGTACAGCACACTATGCATGTGTTTTGTTGTACAGAATAGTTCTGAGGCTGTGCTGTTCGGTCTATTTGTGTTTATAGGAAGCACATGATGATTTTTCTCCCCTACTTCTCAAACCTTAGTGCTCGCTTGAGCCTCAGGGGCTACTTTGTTGTATTTTTTTTTTTCCTTTTCCCTTTTAAGATGTTTTCTTTTCAGGCTGTAATTTAAACGTTAGAAACTGCAAAACTGTATAATAAAGTTTTAAGACGGTGTTGATATTCCCCCTGTGGCACAGAGCTTGTATATAACGGGAGGCTACTGCAGTACAGTCATTTCTTTTCGGTGTGTTCATTTTTGTTTTAACTTTGTAATTAAAATAATCCATAATTTGTATTTATATTTTACAAAAGAAGTTGCTTTAAAATAAATATACAAACTGCAAGTTGAACCAAACGTCCAGTTTGTGTCATTCATTCATCTCAGATGTCGGCTTCTGATGCGTGTCAAAACCGCTTTTCATGCCTAATTACCCAGCATGTGACCGAGGTGTGAACACAGTGCTATATTGCCCCCTCTTGGAAAATGGATGTGTGGCACGTTATTGCTATGGCCTTGAGAGAACACGCTGCCGCCTCTTTGGACGAGAAGCGGAATCTGTTGGCCTGATGCGCCCTCTAGTGGACAAAATTGCGAACAAATTATAAATGGGGCTTTTGTCAAATTAATTCCTGAAGTTCAACTTCCTGTTGAAGTTAAGGAATAGTACCTCAGAGATAAAGGAATGTGTGTCTACACGTGTATTGTGAAAGTGGTAAAGGTTTTTAAGTCTTTTCCATATTAAGACTGCTGCTCCTCCCTGTCAGTTTTCTTGAGTGTGAACGGGACAAATTTAATATGATTTGGGGTCCTTTCCTGACTTACTACACAAAGGTTTAACTTAGACATGCCTAATGAGGTATGATTTTATTTATTACCTGGGCAATCTAAGGCTCTGGGAATGTCTCTGGGAGTGCTTTTCGATTTTAAGTCATTACTTTTCCCATTTCTGCAAAAAAAACAAAACGTTTCAACCTTTTTAAATCTGTGAATTTGTGCCATTTAACACTATTGGCATCTGATTACTTGTTATAGTAAACGAGCCAACCACATGCTGCTAACGTGACTCATATAAAAATGTTTACATCTTTTTGAAAAAGTAGACGAGGTAGCTTGAAAACACAAGATAATGGTAGTTTGGTTTTTTTAACAGGGAATCATGAGGCCTAACAAACACTGCTCACTGACTGGTTCAATTAAATTCAGTGTATTTATAGTGCAAATTCACATTATGTCATCTCCAGGCACTTTACCAGTCATTTCAATTCAATAATACTTACATTCTAATCAGTTTAAAAGTTTTCTATCTGAGAACCCAGCAGTGGCATGGAGTCATTGACTTGGCAGCATTCACTCCTGAACAAATGTGGAGCCTGCGATGTCATTGACTTCACAGCAATCCCTCATTCTGAGCAAGCATGTAGCGACAGCAGAGAAGATAAACTCTTTAACAGGAAGAAACCTCCAGCAGAAGCTGGCTTAGTACTAGCAGCCATCTGCTACAACCGACTGGGGGATGAGAAGACCAAGCAGAGGCACAAAAAAAACAGGAACTAATGTAAGAGTACTTTCTATGTTAAGGTAAAACATTGATAATAGGAGAGGGAGAAGGTTAAGTTGGTGTGAGCATCATCCCAGCTTAGCAGGATGCTAGACCAGGCGTAGCTTCTATGGAGACAAA
Organism: Valencia hispanica; assembly: GCA_963556495.2. NCBI lineage: Eukaryota > Metazoa > Chordata > Actinopteri > Cyprinodontiformes > Valenciidae > Valencia > Valencia hispanica. The sequence continues at coordinate 36,192,081 of OY747707.1, read as the reverse complement.
AACAGAGGGAAAACATAAAGTTAACAGTTGAAATAACAGCAAATAATGCAACTGGGGAGTAGTAGAAAAGAAAAGTTGCAGAGTGGAGAAGAGTCTGTCTGTCCTCCAGCAGTCTAAGCCTATAGCAGCATAACTACAGCGATAGCTCAGGATGACCAAGCACATTAAAATGAGACATGAGAGGCAGAGCCAGGGAGAAGCATCTGCCTCGACTGCATTTCCCCGCAACAGGCTTATTAATACATTTTTTTATTTGTGAGCACCTTTCAAGACTCAAGGTCGCTGAGCATAAAACAAACACAAATAACGCAACTCAAAACTATATAAGTAAATCAACATATCAAGCAGAGATACAATCAATATACATCAACGACAGAGCAGCACGTAAAAACAAAGTTAAAAACAGGATTAGGAAAAGCACAGGTAAACGAATGAAATAAAATAAAAAAAAGATCAAGTGGAGTATGCACGTCTGAATAGGTAAGTTTTAAGAAGCGATTTGAATGTTTCAATAGATGATGCTGTACGAATGTCCAGTGGGAGTTTATTCCAGAGCTGCGGTGCAGATGAACTAAATGACCTGAGTCCCATGGTAGACAGACGGGCATGTGGAATGGTGAGGAGACGATCTGAAGAGGAACGAAGAGTGTGAGATGGTGTGTAAACGTGGAGGAGATGAGTTAAATATGGAGGGGGTAGGTTGTTGAGGGCTTTAAATGTTTTAAACTCAATACGGAAATGGATTGGAAGCCAATGAAGCTGCTTGAGAACCAGAGTGATATGGTGTGAAGATGGTGTCCTGGATATCATGTGGGCTGCTGAGTTCTGTACCAGTTGCAATTTTTGGAGTGATTTTTGTGGTAGGCCAGAAAGCAGTGCGTTACAGTAATCGAGCCGAAAAGTGACCAGGGCGTTAACTAGAATCGCAGTGTCAGTGGAGGTAAGGGAGTGACGGAAACGATTAATATTGCGTATATGGAAGTAGGCAGAGCAGGTGATGTTATTTATATGAGCTGAAAAGGAGAGGTTGCTATCCAGAATGACACCTAAACTCTTAACCTACGTGGAGGGAAAAACAGTGAAGTTATCAACTGAAAGAGAAAAGTTTGGAGATTTGCAGATTGTGGATTTTGTACCAATGAGGACTAACTCAGTTTTATTTGCTTTTAGTTTAAGGAGATTATCAGAGAACCAGATTTTTATATCGTGTACACAATCTAACAGGGAAGAGGAAGGAAAGATGGGGTTGGTTTGGAGGAAAGATAGAGTTGGGTGTCTTCTGCATAACAATGGACATTGATATAATATTTTCTGCAGATATAGCCTAGGGGGAGAATATAGATAATAAAAAGAAGGGAACCAAGGACAGAGCCTTGGGGCACGCCACTGTTAACTGGGGAAGGTTGGGATTGAAAGGACTTAAGTTGAACATGATGAGAGCGATCTGACAAGTATGAGGAGAACCAGGATAATGCAATGTTATGGACACCAACAGAAGCTAGACGTTTCAAAAGTATCGGATGAGATATTGTATCAAATACGGCTGTTAGATCAAGGAGAATGAGTATACTGAGTAAACCGGCTTAGGCTACTTCCCCTGCCCCACGCATCCAATGACTGGCTAACTTAATTCTATTTTTAACAATAAGCTTTATCAAACAGGAACATTTTATGTCTGGCCTCACAAGTAGACAGTTTCTGCCTCACGAACTAAAACTGGGAGGTGGATCCACAGAAGCGGAGGCTGATAACTGAAAGATCTGCCTCTCATTCCATTTTTAGAAATCCTAGGAACCACCAGTAAATCTGCAGTCAGAGTGAAGCCCTCTGTTAGAAACACATGGAACAAGAAAAGCACTCAGAGAGAGCAGACCTCAGCCCCCAAAGTTGGGATTTAATTCAAACTTTTTTAGATTCTTTAAACATGAAAACACCTTCAGTAGCTGGATTCACACTGATATTAGTCGAGCACTTATTCACGAAAATAATCTTTTCGGTAATGGTGATTTTCCGATCACTGCTAAATTGTAATCCTTGTCCCTGGTCCCATTTGCTGAAAATTTAATCAAAATCCATCTAACCTTTTTTGAGTTATGTTGCAAACAGACAAACCCTGGCGAATACATAACCTCCTTGGCAGTAACAAGTTGATCTCTGATGTATGATCGAATTAGATTTTTTAAGGGTTTTATACACTACTCACAATAAGTTAGGGATATCGTGAGAGACTCAGTGGATGTCATACATATGGTGTTTGCTTCACTTCAGAGATTTTGAGATAGGGAGCCGATTGTATTAGGGTGATAGACACACCTCCTTTTGTGTTTTCCACATAATAGTCTCACTGTGTACAGTGTACCTTAAATATTGGGGCCCACACAAAAAAATGCTAGAGACAACCCTTTTCAATGTGGCATCAATTTCAACATTATGTGGGTTTAAAAAACTGGTATTCTCAGTAAGTCATTCCAACTTCATCTTTCAAACAGCCATGAACACACAACGTCACTTAACGAACAAGCAGCGCCACCTGGCCTGAGCGCGCCTTCGGGCCGGTGGCAAGCAGTCAGATGTTGCACTTGAACTGGGTGTGTCTCAAAGTGTCATCAGCAGACTGGCATCAAGACACACAACTACTGGCAGAGTTCGTGACAGACCCAGGAGTGGAGCCCCACGAGGGACAGACCGCAACGATGACCAGTACCTAAGGACCTATGCACTCAGACATCATCATGCAACTGCCACACAGCTGCAGCCCGGTTTACGAGATGTGAGGGGTACTAGGGATTCCAGACAAACCATTCGCAATCGACTCCACCGCTTTGGCTTGAATGCCAGACAACCGTTGCAGGTGACTTCACTGACACCAAGACACTGCTGTGAACGTTTGTAGTGGGCACAAGAGAATGTGACTTAGACAATGAAGCAGTGATCTACCGTCCTGTTCACTGACGAGTGTCGGGTCACCTTGCACAGAAATGATGGTCGTCAGCGTCGCTGGAGAAGGCAAGGTGAACGATACGCCGAGGTCAACATGGTCCCCAAGGTTAGCTTTGGTGGAGGAGGTGTAACATTCTGGGGAGGCATCACCAGTCAGCGCTAAACTGATTTGGTTATTGTCGATGGCTAAGTCACTGCACGTTTTTATGTCAGAGACATCATAGAACCCATCATCATCCCTCAATTCGACCAGCACACCTCCAACTTTCTGTTATGGGATGATAATGCTCAACCACATCGTGCCAGAATTGTCACAGCTCGACTTCAGGAAGTTGGAGTGCCTCTTATGGTATGGCCAGCAATCTCCCCTGACCTGAACCCCATAGAGCATGTTTGGGACCAGCTGAAGCAGAGACTGGATGACCATACCCTACCCCCACATGACCTTGCAGAACTGCATGTAGTACTTGTGGAAGAGTGGAACGCATTGCCTCAGGACAACATCATGAGGCAAGTGAGGAGCATGACACGTCGCTGTCAAGCTGTCATTGCGGCAAATGGTGGAAACACCCGCTACTAACATTGTCAATTTGTGTTGTTTGTTGCGATACATTTTTGGGGTAATAAATATTACACTAATGAAAATGGTGTGTCTTCTCATTCATTAGTAATATCAAATGATACTTTTACTTATTTCATTAAATTTCAGACCAAATAGGAATATAATAATAAAGTTTTGAGTTTTAATAAATAAAGTTCTCATGTATATAGCAATATCCCAAACTTAATGTGAGTAGTGTATGTAAGAACTCTTGCTGCAGCCTTTTTTTTTATCAACTGAAGGCTTTCAATTGCATTTTGTGGACTTCCTGATTGTAAAGAATTACAGTAGTCCAGCCTTGAGGTAGCAATTACATGGACTAGTTTCTCAGCATCACTCCTGGACAGGATGTTTCTAATTTTAGCAACATTCCATAGGTGAGAGAAAGAAATCCCAGAAACCTTTTTAATATGGGATTTGAATGTCCGGTTTTGGTTCATTCTTCAATTGGATTAAGTTATAGTGGGGCCGTCAGTTAAATGTGAGCTGTGTGAATTACTCATGGACTCTTAAAGATAACTGGATGCAGGACATCACCTTTAACAGGGGCTCAATGGACCTCCTCCAGTAATCCACTCTGGATTTATCTAACAGTATTTAGCTGCACATCTTGAGTAATCTGTCTTTCTCTGTCATGAGCTCAGGTCTAAAGTTCCAGCATTGAAAAGGCTTTGAGTAGTGTACTGTCATTCAAATGAAGCCGTGAAGTCCAAACCCTTTACAAATGTCTCTTGAATTAAACAGATGTTAAAATCTGCCTATGTAAAAAATGCAGAGACTTATTTAGTTCCACAACATTTAACTAAACCAATTATGATTGCTAAAGAAATTATAAAAGTTGATCATTGTGGTTTCTAACCAAGGTATCCAAGTAAGGTAGGTCATTGGGACTCATTTTTCCTTTCAAAAGTCAACATAAAGCGTTTTATGGAATAAAGTCTCTGAGTTTTCTAGTGCCTGCATGCAGAAAGAAGGTGACATCTTGCTTCAGATAAAGCTGTAAACTGTCAGAGACTGTCAGACGACTGCCTAAAGGAGATTCTGAGAAAGGAGTTTGTTTCTCAGCTCAGAGAATTTACAGGAGCACATCACAAGGCAGAAGGTGTTAGGTTTCCCTCTGGAAAAAATACAGTTTCTGACTTAATTTTTAAAATGTGATTTTAATCCAGAGAAAAAATAATTATTTTTAGTTTGTGTCCAACTTTAAAAAATGCTCATGGGTAGTTTGGGGGGAATCACATAATGAAATGAAGAGCAGAAGTAGAATGTCTAGATTTTCTGATCAAATTCCCAACCACTTCATTTAAGTTTATTCTTATGGCACCAATTCACAACCCACCATCTCAAAATGGTTAAAAAAGGTTTCTGAGAAAACCCTACAGATTGCATAGAGTCATTGACTTGCAGCATTCATTCGTCCTGGATGAGCATGTAGCTACATTGGACAGTCGCCTGTATTGTGGTGTTGACTTTACAGAAATTCCACAAACTTCAGATCTACAAAGAAATTACTTCCTGTAAGTGATACGTTCAGAAATATGTTTTTGTCTACATAACTGAGGTTTGAACGTGTCCATTACGCTTGCTGGCAACAGTGCACTGCATTGCAATTCCACTGTAAGTACAGGTGAATTTAAAAATAAATCCTCCCATACTGTCCCCCTCCACTCATCCTTCTGTGAATATGCTTAAATATAACACTCTGAACAACCAGCTTCATTAGCAAATACCTTTTTCTTGCAGCCAGCTGCTGAAGGATGAGCAGCCTCTTCCAACCTCTCCTGATCTCTAGCCTTATTCTCTTTTCTTATCTTATCTTTCTTAGTTACTTTATACACCCAGCCTCTGGAGTCACTGTATTAGACCGGATCTCTTTTTTGGATTACTATCTGAAGGACTGTGGATTACCAAAATCGGGTTTTGCTCTGCTGAAGACTTTGAGAAACTGCTCCAGAGAATTGAAGTTGCTCCATCTTCAGATTAATTTTAATCTAAACACTGGATATGGAAATGAGACAACTTTACAGAGGACTACACGCAGGGAGGAACAACCTGACAGCCCGGTGTTACATCGGTCAAACAGTCTCGCACAGGAGCTACAGAACAAAGCTACTCCTCCAACCAAAAGGAGTTTAACGGGTAGAACACCCCATTCTCAATTCGACGAAGACTGCCCGGCTTTAAAGTGCACTGAATCTACACCTGCCTTTTCTGCTCCAAGGAAGAAGAAACAAAAGAACCCAAAGCAAGGGATATCACTCCCCCTGGAATACTGCTGAGAAACAGATTTGCACCCCTCAGTTCCCCAAAAGACAACGCAGCCCCTGGAACCAGTCAAGGTCCAAGGAGAAATCCATCCACATGAACCGGACACACAAGAAAGCAAGAACCCTCCAGCAAAAGTTCTCATACATAATGGATCAATTAATGGCATATAAGATTTTTGTAGCCATAAGACTAGCATTATCAGCTGCCCCAAGAATACAGTGAGAGAATATCAGGAAAAATCCAAACAATTTTAGAACAACGCTCTAAACTGGAAAATATTGTTATCCACACAGGTGCAACTGATGTGGCCAAAAAACAATCAGAAATTCTCAAAACAGACTACTCTGATCTGCTACAGAGACTTGATGGACTTAACATAAACATCTTTATCAGGTGACCAGTCACGGAAAGGAATGATGAAAAGTACAGTAGACTTTGCATGCTCCATAAATGGCTGAAGAGAAAATCTGTTGAAAAATCGATCCCATTTATTAATAACTTTAAAATATTTGGATGTGCAAAGTACTTGTTCAAGTCAAATGAACGTTATCTTAATAGAGCTGGACTGAGACTCTTGATCTCAATATTTTCTGTTATCTGAACAAACACCCAAGAGCTGACCTCGAAGCACGGCCTGTGAATACTATCAGAGAACAGAGCCCTGACAGCTCCACAGACTGACAGAGAACAAAAATTTCCAGTAAGTATCCCAATGTCATCAGACTCATCGACACCTAATGACTCTCCGTTTAGAGATTTCTCAGATAAACTGAAAGCACAAATTAGAATTGGGTCACAACTAACACCGAAACTTGGACTACATCAGGGGTCTGGGACTAACACTGGATGTACTCTGCCCATGCCTGAACTGGTAATATTGGACATCTGAAATGGAAGGGAACTGGACAGTAATCCTACTCCCACCGTCTTCCAGAAGTTGTCTGGCCACCCTGAAAAAAATCATTCAAGTCATTACAAGCAAGAGAAAATTTTTTTTAAAGCCAAACACACTTATAATAAAACAAATCTTAAATTGATCACCTGTCAGAAGGTTAAGCAACCGATTATCAAACTAAAGTTAACTTTATTAAATATTAGGTCTTTATCAGGAAAGTCACACCTTACCAATTAATTCATCACTGAACATAAAATACACGCCCTTTTTTATCATGGACCAGCTGTAGCTCAGTGGTACCGTTGTCAGGCGTTCCACTCAGGCAAGACACTTCACCTACCTTGTCTACTGGTGTTGCCAGAAGGGCCGATGGCGCGATATGGCAGCCTCGATTCCGTCAGTCTGCCCCAGGGCAGCTGTGGCTATAATCATAGCTTGCTTCCACCAGTGTGTGAATGTGAGTGTGAATGAGCAATGGAGTTGTAAAGTGCTTTGAGAGTCTTGAAAAGAGCTATATAAATGCAAGCCATTATAATCCTTATTATCATAAACCTGGCTAGATGAAAATAATGAAATATCTGTAATGATAGAATCTACTCCTCCAAATTACAATTCTTAAGTGAGAGCAGGAAACAGACGAGGTGGAGGTGTCGCCACAATTCTTCATAACTCAATGAACTTTAAAAAGGTATCCCTGGACATATTTGACTCTTTTGAATACCTAGCCATCCAGATAAATGAGCCTAAAAAAGCTCTATTTCTAAGTTTATATAAACCCCCAAAACTTAACTCCAACTTCTTTAATTATATCAGTGACCTTCTTTTTGTAATATGTGTCGATTATGATCAATTAATCATGGTGGGGGACTTCAACAACCATACCGACAACCCCCAGGATAGACTAGCAAAAACATTAACTGACACTCTTCCCAACTTCGACCTGACCCAGCATGTCAAACAACCAACACACAATAAAGGACTATCTGCAAAGGTTGAAGTATATCTGACATCTCGGTAATTGATATTGCACTATCTGACCATTTCTGTGATTTCTTTGAAGGTAAAGTAGTAAAGTCTGCTAAAATATCTAGCCACAGTGAGATAATTGTAAAAAAGTGTTTTCTCGGGGACAGTTCAGTTGAAACCTTTCAAAGTATTGACCCTTCCACCACATCCCCCTCATCCCCTAACTCCAACTCAGTAAAGCTAGTAGATAATTTCCTCGTCAAAATTTCAGACATTGATTCCATTGCTCCGACTAAAGTGAAAGTAGTCTCAGGTAGAAAGAAGTCTCCGTGGACGAGCGATCCACTGGTACACAGTGAAAAAAGGGTGTGTTGACGAGTCGAGAGAAAATGGTGGAAAACTTGACTCCAGGTTCACTGTGAGATCTACAAAGAGAGACTGAACAGATATCAGGTAACTTTAAAAGATGCTAGGGAATCTTTCTCTGAAATCATTAACAGAAACATTAATAAAGCACGGACTCTGTTTTTCAACAGTGGAAAGACTAACTAATCCTCCAGTAACAATAGCCCCTGAACTAAATTCTGCCAGGGCCTGCAATGAATTTGCCAGTTTTTTTACTGAAAAGATTCTAACATTTGGACGCTCAGTGTGTACCACAGCACCGAACCGACTACCAATGTTATACCCAGCTAACACTAAGGTAGAAATGTCAGAATTCCATGAATTAAACCAAAAAAAAACTAGAAGAAATCATCAGTTAAGCTCCTCCTCCTGCTGTCTTGATATCCTACCCACAGCTTTCCTTAAGAAAGTTTTCCCTGTCATTGGGTCTGATCTGATTAAAATAGTGAACTCATCTCCTGTCGGGTCTCTTCCTCCAGGCTTTAAAAACAACCGTTATTAAACCACTGCTAAAAAAGAATAATCTGGACAACTTGTTAATGCAGAACTACAGGCCATTTTCTAATCTTACATTCATCAGTAAGATTATTGAAAATGCTGTGTTTCAGCAGTTAAATAGCTTCACAACAATGACCAACCACTTTAATGTTTTTCAGTATGGTTTCCGTTGTCACCACAGCACTGAGACTGCCCTTATCAAAGTTTTCAATTCACATAGATACAGACGGGTATAACCACAGTGCTGGTTCTGTTGGACCCTAGTGCAGCATTTGACACTGTTGAGAATGATATACTATTGGAATGACTGGAGAGCTGAGTCGGACTCTCTGGTACAGTACTTGGATGGTTCGAGTCTTACCTAAAGAACAGTGACGTCTTTGTTTCAGTAGGAAACTTTTCATCAGAACGAACAGAAATCATGTGGGGTGTCCCAGGGCTCCATCCTGGGGCTCCTCTTATTTAATATCTATATGCTCTCAGTAGCCCAGATTATAACAACCATTAAGATTAGCTACCATAACTATGCAGATGATACTCAGCTCTAGATAACGATGTCACCAGGTGACTTTGAACCCATCCAAACCCTAAGTAAATGCATCGAGGAAATCAATAGATGAATCTGCCATGACTTTCTCCGGCTGAACAGACACAAAAACAGAAGTAATTACTTTTGTACCTAAAGAGGAACGATCAACAGTCAGCACACAGCTTCAGTTAATAAGCTAGAAACTTCTGATCTGGCCCGAAATCTCGGTGTAGTTATAGTCAGACCTAAACCTTCTGGGTCACATAGGCAGCCACAAGGTCACCCTTCTATCACCTGAAGAACATTTGTAGGATTAAAGGACTGATGTCACAGCAGGACCTCGAAAAACTCACCCATGCGTTTATCTTTTGTCGGATTGATTACTGCAATAGCGTTCTCACAGGTCTGCCTAAAAACCCAATTAGACAGCTGCAGCTGATCCAGAACGCTGCTGCTCGTGTCCTCAGCACATCACCCCAGTTCTAAAGTCCTTACAGTGGCTCCCTGTACCTCAGAGAATGGACTTCAAAATACTTTTACTAGTTTATAAATCATTGAATGGCTTAGCACCAAAGTATGCTGAAGATCTACTGTTACTATACCAACGCCCCAGAACACCCAGGTCCTCTAATTCCAGTCCAGTCAACATCCCTAGAATTAGAACCAGACACGGAGAAGCAGCTTTCAGTTTATATGCTCCTCAAATCTGGGACAAACTTTCAGATGACTGCAAAGCTGCTGAAACAGTTCTTTTAAATCACAAATAAAAAGACATCTGTTTAGAGGTGCATTTGAGCAATGCTTTGATGTATGCTTTGCGAATGCTTCTTGCTTTATTGCTGTTTTTACATTATATGCTTTGTAATGCCTTGATGCATCTTGAGGACTGACCACAAGTTCTCAATGGGATTAAGATCTGGGGAGTTTCCAGGCCACGGACCCAAAATTTCAACGTTTTGGTCCCCGAGCCATTTAGTTATCACTTTTGCCTTATGGCACGGCGCTCCATTGTGCTGGAAAACGCATTGTTCTTCAAACTGTTGGATTGTTGGAAGAAGTTTGTGTTGGAGAGTGTTTTGGTACCATTCTTAATTCATGGCTGTGTTTTTGGGGAAAATTGTAAGTGAGCCCACTCCCTTGGATGAGAAGCAACCCCACAGATGAATGGTCTCGGGATGCTTTACGGTTGGCATGACACAGGACTGACTGTAGCGCTCACCTTTTCTTCTCCGGACAAGCCTTTTTCCAAATGCCCCAAACAATCGGAAAGAGGCTTCATGAGAGAATATGACTTTGCCCGAGTCCTCAGCAGTCCATTCACCATACTTTCTGCAGAAGATCAATCTGTCCCTGGTGGGTTTTTTTGGAGATAAGTGGCTTCTTTGCTGCCCTTCTTGACACCAGGCCATCTTCCAAAAGTCTTTGCCTCACTGTGTGTGCAGATGCGCTCACACAAGCCATTCCTGAGCAAGCTCTGCAATGGTGGCACTCCAATCCCGCAGCTGAATCCTCTTTAGGAGACAATCCTGGCACTTGCTGGACTTTCTTGGATGCCCTGAAGCCTTAAGAATTGAACCTACATCCTTGAAGTTCTTGATAATCCTATAAATTGTTTTAGGTGCAGTTTTAGTAGCCACAATATCCTTGCCTGTAAAGCCATTTTTATACAACGCAATGATGGCTGCATGCCTTTCTTTGCAGATCACCATGTTATTGATTTCATGCATCACGCTCCTTTTAACATGTCTAGTCTGCCATTTTAACCTCAACCAGATGATCTCCACCTTTGTGCTCGTCAACACATATGAGGGCATAGATGTCGTTTGTGATAACAGACTAAACTCGATTTCCTAAATCTAGACAGAAAATGCAAGTGCTAGTTCTGCTTTCAAAGTTTATTTTGAAACAACGGTGTGGGCTGCGTCGCTTGACACGGTGTGGGCTGCGTCGCTTGACACGGTGTGGGCTGCGTCGCTTGACACGGTGTGGGCTGCGTCGCTTGACACGGTGTGGGCTGCGTCGCTTGACACGGTGTGGGCTGCGTCGCTTGACACGGTGTGGGCTGCGTCGCTTGACACGGTGTGGGCTGCGTCGCTTGACACGGTGTGGGCTGCGTCGCTTGACACGGTGTGGGCTGCGTCGCTTGACACGGTGTGGGCTGCGTCGCTTGACACGGTGTGGGCTGCGTCGCTTGACACGGTGTGGGCTGCGTCGCTTGACACGGTGTGGGCTGCGTCGCTTGACACGGTGTGGGCTGCGTCGCTTGACACGGTGTGGGCTGCGTCGCTTGACACGGTGTGGGCTGCGTCGCTTGACACGGTGTGGGCTGCGTCGCTTGACACGGTGTGGGCTGCGTCGCTTGACACGGTGTGGGCTGCGTCGCTTGACACGGTGTGGGCTGCGTCGCTTGACACGGTGTGGGCTGCGTCGCTTGACACGGTGTGGGCTGCGTCGCTTGACACGGTGTGGGCTGCGTCGCTTGACACGGTGTGGGCTGCGTCGCTTGACACGGTGTGGGCTGCGTCGCTTGACACGGTGTGGGCTGCGTCGCTTGACACGGTGTGGGCTGCGTCGCTTGACACGGTGTGGGCTGCGTCGCTTGACACGGTGTGGGCTGCGTCGCTTGACACGGTGTGGGCTGCGTCGCTTGACACGGTGTGGGCTGCGTCGCTTGACACGGTGTGGGCTGCGTCGCTTGACACGGTGTGGGCTGCGTCGCTTGACACGGTGTGGGCTGCGTCGCTTGACACGGTGTGGGCTGCGTCGCTTGACACGGTGTGGGCTGCGTCGCTTGACACGGTGTGGGCTGCGTCGCTTGACACGGTGTGGGCTGCGTCGCTTGACACGGTGTGGGCTGCGTCGCTTGACACGGTGTGGGCTGCGTCGCTTGACACGGTGTGGGCTGCGTCGCTTGACACGGTGTGGGCTGCGTCGCTTGACACGGTGTGGGCTGCGTCGCTTGACACGGTGTGGGCTGCGTCGCTTGACACGGTGTGGGCTGCGTCGCTTGACACGGTGTGGGCTGCGTCGCTTGACACGGTGTGGGCTGCGTCGCTTGACACGGTGTGGGCTGCGTCGCTTGACACGGTGTGGGCTGCGTCGCTTGACACGGTGTGGGCTGCGTCGCTTGACACGGTGTGGGCTGCGTCGCTTGACACGGTGTGGGCTGCGTCGCTTGACACGGTGTGGGCTGCGTCGCTTGACACGGTGTGGGCTGCGTCGCTTGACACGGTGTGGGCTGCGTCGCTTGACACGGTGTGGGCTGCGTCGCTTGACACGGTGTGGGCTGCGTCGCTTGACACGGTGTGGGCTGCGTCGCTTGACACGGTGTGGGCTGCGTCGCTTGACACGGTGTGGGCTGCGTCGCTTGACACGGTGTGGGCTGCGTCGCTTGACACGGTGTGGGCTGCGTCGCTTGACACGGTGTGGGCTGCGTCGCTTGACACGGTGTGGGCTGCGTCGCTTGACACGGTGTGGGCTGCGTCGCTTGACACGGTGTGGGCTGCGTCGCTTGACACGGTGTGGGCTGCGTCGCTTGACACGGTGTGGGCTGCGTCGCTTGACACGGTGTGGGCTGCGTCGCTTGACACGGTGTGGGCTGCGTCGCTTGACACGGTGTGGGCTGCGTCGCTTGACACGGTGTGGGCTGCGTCGCTTGACACGGTGTGGGCTGCGTCGCTTGACACGGTGTGGGCTGCGTCGCTTGACACGGTGTGGGCTGCGTCGCTTGACACGGTGTGGGCTGCGTCGCTTGACACGGTGTGGGCTGCGTCGCTTGACACGGTGTGGGCTGCGTCGCTTGACACGGTGTGGGCTGCGTCGCTTGACACGGTGTGGGCTGCGTCGCTTGACACGGTGTGGGCTGCGTCGCTTGACACGGTGTGGGCTGCGTCGCTTGACACGGTGTGGGCTGCGTCGCTTGACACGGTGTGGGCTGCGTCGCTTGACACGGTGTGGGCTGCGTCGCTTGACACGGTGTGGGCTGCGTCGCTTGACACGGTGTGGGCTGCGTCGCTTGACACGGTGTGGGCTGCGTCGCTTGACACGGTGTGGGCTGCGTCGCTTGACACGGTGTGGGCTGCGTCGCTTGACACGGTGTGGGCTGCGTCGCTTGACACGGTGTGGGCTGCGTCGCTTGACACGGTGTGGGCTGCGTCGCTTGACACGGTGTGGGCTGCGTCGCTTGACACGGTGTGGGCTGCGTCGCTTGACACGGTGTGGGCTGCGTCGCTTGACACGGTGTGGGCTGCGTCGCTTGACACGGTGTGGGCTGCGTCGCTTGACACGGTGTGGGCTGCGTCGCTTGACACGGTGTGGGCTGCGTCGCTTGACACGGTGTGGGCTGCGTCGCTTGACACGGTGTGGGCTGCGTCGCTTGACACGGTGTGGGCTGCGTCGCTTGACACGGTGTGGGCTGCGTCGCTTGACACGGTGTGGGCTGCGTCGCTTGACACGGTGTGGGCTGCGTCGCTTGACACGGTGTGGGCTGCGTCGCTTGACACGGTGTGGGCTGCGTCGCTTGACACGGTGTGGGCTGCGTCGCTTGACACGGTGTGGGCTGCGTCGCTTGACACGGTGTGGGCTGCGTCGCTTGACACGGTGTGGGCTGCGTCGCTTGACACGGTGTGGGCTGCGTCGCTTGACACGGTGTGGGCTGCGTCGCTTGACACGGTGTGGGCTGCGTCGCTTGACACGGTGTGGGCTGCGTCGCTTGACACGGTGTGGGCTGCGTCGCTTGACACGGTGTGGGCTGCGTCGCTTGACACGGTGTGGGCTGCGTCGCTTGACACGGTGTGGGCTGCGTCGCTTGACACGGTGTGGGCTGCGTCGCTTGACACGGTGTGGGCTGCGTCGCTTGACACGGTGTGGGCTGCGTCGCTTGACACGGTGTGGGCTGCGTCGCTTGACACGGTGTGGGCTGCGTCGCTTGACACGGTGTGGGCTGCGTCGCTTGACACGGTGTGGGCTGCGTCGCTTGACACGGTGTGGGCTGCGTCGCTTGACACGGTGTGGGCTGCGTCGCTTGACACGGTGTGGGCTGCGTCGCTTGACACGGTGTGGGCTGCGTCGCTTGACACGGTGTGGGCTGCGTCGCTTGACACGGTGTGGGCTGCGTCGCTTGACACGGTGTGGGCTGCGTCGCTTGACACGGTGTGGGCTGCGTCGCTTGACACGGTGTGGGCTGCGTCGCTTGACACGGTGTGGGCTGCGTCGCTTGACACGGTGTGGGCTGCGTCGCTTGACACGGTGTGGGCTGCGTCGCTTGACACGGTGTGGGCTGCGTCGCTTGACACGGTGTGGGCTGCGTCGCTTGACACGGTGTGGGCTGCGTCGCTTGACACGGTGTGGGCTGCGTCGCTTGACACGGTGTGGGCTGCGTCGCTTGACACGGTGTGGGCTGCGTCGCTTGACACGGTGTGGGCTGCGTCGCTTGACACGGTGTGGGCTGCGTCGCTTGACACGGTGTGGGCTGCGTCGCTTGACACGGTGTGGGCTGCGTCGCTTGACACGGTGTGGGCTGCGTCGCTTGACACGGTGTGGGCTGCGTCGCTTGACACGGTGTGGGCTGCGTCGCTTGACACGGTGTGGGCTGCGTCGCTTGACACGGTGTGGGCTGCGTCGCTTGACACGGTGTGGGCTGCGTCGCTTGACACGGTGTGGGCTGCGTCGCTTGACACGGTGTGGGCTGCGTCGCTTGACACGGTGTGGGCTGCGTCGCTTGACACGGTGTGGGCTGCGTCGCTTGACACGGTGTGGGCTGCGTCGCTTGACACGGTGTGGGCTGCGTCGCTTGACACGGTGTGGGCTGCGTCGCTTGACACGGTGTGGGCTGCGTCGCTTGACACGGTGTGGGCTGCGTCGCTTGACACGGTGTGGGCTGCGTCGCTTGACACGGTGTGGGCTGCGTCGCTTGACACGGTGTGGGCTGCGTCGCTTGACACGGTGTGGGCTGCGTCGCTTGACACGGTGTGGGCTGCGTCGCTTGACACGGTGTGGGCTGCGTCGCTTGACACGGTGTGGGCTGCGTCGCTTGACACGGTGTGGGCTGCGTCGCTTGACACGGTGTGGGCTGCGTCGCTTGACACGGTGTGGGCTGCGTCGCTTGACACGGTGTGGGCTGCGTCGCTTGACACGGTGTGGGCTGCGTCGCTTGACACGGTGTGGGCTGCGTCGCTTGACACGGTGTGGGCTGCGTCGCTTGACACGGTGTGGGCTGCGTCGCTTGACACGGTGTGGGCTGCGTCGCTTGACACGGTGTGGGCTGCGTCGCTTGACACGGTGTGGGCTGCGTCGCTTGACACGGTGTGGGCTGCGTCGCTTGACACGGTGTGGGCTGCGTCGCTTGACACGGTGTGGGCTGCGTCGCTTGACACGGTGTGGGCTGCGTCGCTTGACACGGTGTGGGCTGCGTCGCTTGACACGGTGTGGGCTGCGTCGCTTGACACGGTGTGGGCTGCGTCGCTTGACACGGTGTGGGCTGCGTCGCTTGACACGGTGTGGGCTGCGTCGCTTGACACGGTGTGGGCTGCGTCGCTTGACACGGTGTGGGCTGCGTCGCTTGACACGGTGTGGGCTGCGTCGCTTGACACGGTGTGGGCTGCGTCGCTTGACACGGTGTGGGCTGCGTCGCTTGACACGGTGTGGGCTGCGTCGCTTGACACGGTGTGGGCTGCGTCGCTTGACACGGTGTGGGCTGCGTCGCTTGACACGGTGTGGGCTGCGTCGCTTGACACGGTGTGGGCTGCGTCGCTTGACACGGTGTGGGCTGCGTCGCTTGACACGGTGTGGGCTGCGTCGCTTGACACGGTGTGGGCTGCGTCGCTTGACACGGTGTGGGCTGCGTCGCTTGACACGGTGTGGGCTGCGTCGCTTGACACGGTGTGGGCTGCGTCGCTTGACACGGTGTGGGCTGCGTCGCTTGACACGGTGTGGGCTGCGTCGCTTGACACGGTGTGGGCTGCGTCGCTTGACACGGTGTGGGCTGCGTCGCTTGACACGGTGTGGGCTGCGTCGCTTGACACGGTGTGGGCTGCGTCGCTTGACACGGTGTGGGCTGCGTCGCTTGACACGGTGTGGGCTGCGTCGCTTGACACGGTGTGGGCTGCGTCGCTTGACACGGTGTGGGCTGCGTCGCTTGACACGGTGTGGGCTGCGTCGCTTGACACGGTGTGGGCTGCGTCGCTTGACACGGTGTGGGCTGCGTCGCTTGACACGGTGTGGGCTGCGTCGCTTGACACGGTGTGGGCTGCGTCGCTTGACACGGTGTGGGCTGCGTCGCTTGACACGGTGTGGGCTGCGTCGCTTGACACGGTGTGGGCTGCGTCGCTTGACACGGTGTGGGCTGCGTCGCTTGACACGGTGTGGGCTGCGTCGCTTGACACGGTGTGGGCTGCGTCGCTTGACACGGTGTGGGCTGCGTCGCTTGACACGGTGTGGGCTGCGTCGCTTGACACGGTGTGGGCTGCGTCGCTTGACACGGTGTGGGCTGCGTCGCTTGACACGGTGTGGGCTGCGTCGCTTGACACGGTGTGGGCTGCGTCGCTTGACACGGTGTGGGCTGCGTCGCTTGACACGGTGTGGGCTGCGTCGCTTGACACGGTGTGGGCTGCGTCGCTTGACACGGTGTGGGCTGCGTCGCTTGACACGGTGTGGGCTGCGTCGCTTGACACGGTGTGGGCTGCGTCGCTTGACACGGTGTGGGCTGCGTCGCTTGACACGGTGTGGGCTGCGTCGCTTGACACGGTGTGGGCTGCGTCGCTTGACACGGTGTGGGCTGCGTCGCTTGACACGGTGTGGGCTGCGTCGCTTGACACGGTGTGGGCTGCGTCGCTTGACACGGTGTGGGCTGCGTCGCTTGACACGGTGTGGGCTGCGTCGCTTGACACGGTGTGGGCTGCGTCGCTTGACACGGTGTGGGCTGCGTCGCTTGACACGGTGTGGGCTGCTCCCACTTCAGCGATTCCCTGTTGAACTTTTCACATTTTGCAGAAACAATAAATTTCAGTCTTTAGAGGAGTCATTTGTCTTAATCATTTGGCTCAAACTACAGTACTCGAGGGCTAGTGTCCAGCAACATTTAGATGTCTTCCAACACACCTGAAGCAGATACTAAAATTTTCTCTTCTGCACACAGAAGTTGGATAGTAGCTATCCAATTATGCCAGTTTGATTCAGGTTTGTTGAAAGTCAGACATCTAAAAGTTACATGACACTAGTCTGAAACCCATGGTCTAAAAAAATAAGACGTTTTTACAAATCATCAAATGAAATATTGGTTCATTGAGTAATCATTTACCTTCAGCAGTTTTCCACCTGGAATCACTTGACTGGAAGAAGACCTGGTTCTTCAGATGATCATTTTTTAGTAGAGCTGCCATCAAGAAGAAACCATGTTAGTGCTAATACAAGTTTAATACCAAGAATCTTCTCTTTAACAAATAGCTTACAGATTTGCGTCATTTGCAGTCTGCCAGGACCTCCCTTTAATTCCTCAATTGGGAAGCATGACCCTTTTGTGAGAAAAGAAGTTTACATGAACTCAAATAGTTTCACATGATTACTTATATAGCCAAGGCTTAAAACAATGCCACAAACCTCTGCAAAGCCAAACAGCTACAACAGCAATACTCAGAACACAACCACTTCCCATGGTGCCTGCCACAACTTGAATTTTCCAGCAACATTCAAGCTTTAAATAACTCAATCTGCAGCAAACACAGCTGCATCTCATCAACTCAATTAGTCTGCTTCTCTTCACTCAATGCTCTACCTTACAGTGATGCATATTTAGTGTTCATTCAAAACTGCTAGAATACATTTGTCACCACTAAGCATAAATAAATAACGCTGATTTTTGTTTCAAGAATGAAAAAAGACTGACCATTCAAGAATATCTATAAAGAATATTCTTTCTTGAAATGTTTCTGTCTCTCTTTTTTTTAGAGAGAGGTGGTAATAGTTTTTGTGTATAAAATGTTTTTTAAAGTAATGTTCAAAGCTCTTTTTATCCCCAAAACATTGAAGAAACTATTGTATAATCATCAGAAACTTGCAGACATTTAATGCTGCACATGTACAGCAATTTTTCTTTAAATTAAGCAGAAAGAAAAGTACCATTGTGTGAAGTAAATCAGTAAAAATAGAATGTATTTATTTTTCATTTTGATTATGTCTATTCAGAAACAATCATTGTTGGATGTGTTCTGAGGCATGTCTTTTAATATGCAATAACCTGCTGTTGTCCATTAAAGAGGGAAGTTGGTTTAAGTGGAACTCTCATTACGGAGTATGACCCTCCTGCACCTTCTGCCAAAATGTACAATTCAGCATTTATGACTTGGGAGATCTGAAGTTTAAATCTTTCACAGAAAAGCCTTTTGCAAGTCAATTAAGGAGCTGGTTTGGGTGAGTTGGAATAATCTAAAAGAATTTTTGTAAGTTGTACATAGTCCCAAACGTTATCATAATGTTCATCTTAACAAGTACTGCACATGTAAACATAATCAATTAAAATGATTGGCTTCTGTTTTTAAATGTCATCTGAGATGCTCTACAGGCTTGTTCCTGCACCAAGTTTAACTTTATCTTTTCATGGTCTTTAAATAGAGAAATAAAAGGGAAGACCAGCAGAGATCTAATTCATCCTAAATTTAACATCCATACTTCTAAAAAATAGTTGAAGGTCAGAGTTTTACTCACAGATGGTGGTTAGTTTTCTGATTCTGATCTGATCGTATTTCCATTTGATCTGATTGTGTTTTTCTTCTGTAAAACATACAAACTCCTTTGCTTAAACTTTGTTTTAATTCTACAATTACATTAACAAATAAACAATTTGTTTGTTTGTTCTTAATGTAATTCCACAATTACATTAGAAAAATTAGAACACACTTTGTTTATGAGAGCAAACAAGCTCCTTATTGGGGTTGAGGTTTTAAAGTGCTGCCCCAGAAAACTTTTGTCATTTTACTTCTTAAATGTAGCCATTGGTCAGAAGAGGAAACCAACGCGATCTTGCCAACATATTTGCACACGCTGAGAAAGGTTGGACATCCCCACAAGATGGTGGTAGACGACATATACTGACAACAGTATGAAAAGCTCTATTGAAGGTGTATTTTACTGAATTTATAATCTTTTATAGGCTTTTCTTCCACACTAATTACAAAATTTGAGAGCATGTTTGATAGAAATAATTAAGTTTGGAGGAAGATGGAGGATGATCTGAGGGAATATTTTGTGAGCTGTGACTTCCTGACAGTCATATATGACTTTACTTTTTAGGTTACCTGCTAGCAGAGGCCCAGCCGATAATATTTTGCACCCACATTTCATCTTGTTTGAGTAGTACAATCAAATCATTAATGTGCTATATCAGCTGATATCGCAATACTTCATAGAAAGGAATGAGGTTAAAATATATAGAATATATCTATTTTAATACAATAAATAACCTATTAGTAATTTCACTAACATTTTTAATGATTTATTCAGTAAAAAAACAACACAACAAACAAACAAGGAATCTAACAAAGGTCTACATTTAGAGAAATTTCTTGCACCGTCTTATATAAAACATGTTTTTGCCGTCGAATAGGACCACAAACATACAGGAAATGTTCCTCAAAGGCAGACTTGGTCACACCTATTCAATAAACCAGGCTGGATACAGCAAGTGTTTTCAAATAAAGTAACTAATGTACTTTTTTTGATCCTAAAAATAGTCAAAGAGATTTTTATTGGCCAACAAAATTAAAAATAAAACATATTTTAGGAATTGTCTTTCTTTTATTGAGGCAAACATGCCGGACCCTTTTAACATTTCTGATGTACAATGACTTACACGTTTCTTTGGAACAAAAATCTGACTACTAAATAAAATTATTTTGTGTTTAAAAAAAAAAAAATATATATAAATATATATATATATATATATATATATATATATATATATATATATATATATATATATATATATATATATATATATAAGTATACTTATAAGTAAGTAAGCCTTATAAGGCTTCGGGCTGATTGAGCACTAAGGGATTTTCTAAAGAGAGACAATTAGAGTCCATGAGGTGCAACTGTCCCACTTATAGACTGCATTATTTAAACCTCAGAATGTGGTTCTGATATTTCGACTGTTAACTTTGTTTTCTCTCAGTGTTTTTCTCTCCATAGAAGATATACCTGGTCTGGTATCCTGCTTGGCTGCAATGCCCTGTTGGACGGGGGGCATCAACTGGGATGATCCTCCCAGTAACTGAACATCCACTGTGTCCTGTTATCAACTTTTTACTTTCTGTAACATAGAAAGTTCTCTTAAATCAGATCTTCTGTTCCCTCTGTGTCTCTGATCTGTCTTCTCAAACCCCCAGACGGTCGTGACAGATGGCCGCTCCTACTGAGCCTGGTTCTGTTGGAGGTTTCTTCCTGTTAAAGGGGAGTGTTTCCTCTCCACCGTCGCTACATGCTTGCTCAGTAGGAGGGATTGCTGAAGGATTGCTGTGGTTGGAAAGTCTGCATCAACGGGGCCCAACCTCACGCCAATGACTGATGCAATCTGCTGGGATTCCTTAAATAGGAAACTTTTTAACTGATTGGAATGTTTGTATAAATGTATTGAAATGACTTCTTGTTAAGTGCCTTGAGATGACATCTGTTGTGAATTGGCACTATATAAATAAACTGAATTGAATTGAATTGAATTGGTTGTTGCTTCAGGTTGTGCTTGAGGGCAGTTCTGCTAAGCAAAGGTTTGTATTGGGCTTCCTGTCATTTTAAATGAGTAGCTGTGGTGAATTTGTGGAAAACTCCTGTAATGAGACCTGTTCAGTGTATTTGAAGCTTATATTGTCTGGGTATATATAACTGTTCTCCTGATATCCTACCCAGTTTTTCTTCGTCTGTCATTGGGTCTGCTTAGATTAGTGAACTCATCCCTCCTGTTGGGTGTTTCCCCCAGGCATTAAAAAACAGCAGATATTAAACTACTGCTAAAAAAAAATAACATGGACATGTTGTTTAAGAGCTACAGGCCAATCTCTAATCTTAAGTAAGATTAGAAAAGCTGTGTATAGCAGTTAAAGGGGCTATATGCAATTTTCTGAAATTTAAACTTGTGACTGACACCTGTGGCCAAAAAATGGAACTGCTCTTCCTTTCTGCTCGCTCTCGCAGCCCGCGCTCGTACACCGGTCGCTCTCAATCTTTGATCTTTTTTGGGCACTTGTCAGGGGTTAAATTTTTTTAGTCTTGTGTGGAGTTACTGTTGGTGTCAAAGTTGTCCTTGGTCTCTACTGTGCATTCGCACAATCCATTGAACTGCTTGCAAGTGCTGACTAGAGGTGGTGGCAGAGTGATCTGAAACATTTAACATGAATGCGCTTGACTCTCACATCCGCAGACAGCGCGGGAAAATCCAACCCGATAGAAAAAAATTGGATACTGGCTTATAGGTGCACCCACTGTGAGCTGACAAGGTGTCAGTATGGTCATCAGGAGATGAGTCATAAATGGTCAAATTAAAAGACTGTTAAGTTTATTTTGGGGAAAAAGTTGCCTATAGCTTCCTAACAATGACAAACTACTTATATTTTTTTTGTTTGGCTAACCCCCTAACCCATGCTCACCACAGTACCAAGACTGCCCTTGTCAAAGTTTTTAATGGCATCTGCATGAATAGACAGTGGTAGAACCACAGTGCTGGTACTTTTGGACCTCAAAGGAGAATTTGACATGGTTGATTATGTATTATTGGAAGGACTGGAGAGCTGTGTCTGACTCTCTGGTACAGTACTTGGCTCGTTCGAGTCTTGCCTAAAGAACAGTGACTTCTTTGTTTCACTAGGAAACTTTTCATCAGAACGAACAGAAATCACATGTGGGGTACCCCAGGGCTCCATTCTGGGGCCACTCTAATTTAATATCTACATCCTCCCACTAGCCCAGATTATAACCAGTAGGATTAGCTACCATAACTATGCAGATGTACTAAGGGTTTTGATGGGTTCAAAGTCACCTCTTGACATAATGTAGTGCTAGTATTTGCATCAAGCAAATCAATGGATGGATGTCCCATAACTTTCTCCAGCTGAACAGACACAAAAACAGAATTAATTTTGTACCAAAAGAGGAATGATCAACAGTCGGCACAAAGCTTCAGTTAATACAGCTAGAAACTACTGATCGGGCCTGAACTCTAGGTGTAGTAATGGACTCGGACCTGAACCTCCAGGGTCACATAGGCAATAACGAGGTCAGCCTTGTATCACCTGAACATTTCTAGGATTGAAGGACTGATGTCACAACAGGGCCTTAAAAAAACTAATCCATGCATTTATCTTTAGTTGGACTGATAACTGCAACAGTGTCCTCACAGGTCTGCCTAAAGTCAGACAGCTGCAGCTGATCCAGAATGCTGCTGGTGTCCTCACTAGAACCAGGAGAGTAGAGCACATCACCCCAGTTCTAGTCATTGCACTGACTCAGAGAATAAACTTCAAAATACTTTTGCTAGTTTCTAAATCATTGAATGGCCTAGAACCAGAGTATCTTGAACTGTCACTATACCAACCCCCAGATGACTCGGGTCTAACTGTAGTCTACTAATCATCCCTAGAATCAGAACCAAAAATGGAGAAGCAGCTTTTAGTATCTACGCTCCCCTAATCTGGAAAAAGCTGCTGAAACACTGAGTTCTTTTAAATCACGGCTAAAAACCCACCTGTTTAGAGCTGCCTTTGAATAATCACGTTTTGTGTATTTTATTGCGGTTTACTCTATCCCCTAATTATATAAAGCACCTTGAATAACCTTGTTGAAAGTGTGAGACGTCAAGTTTTTAGAACCGTAAGTTTAAATTACACCATCAGATTGGTGCACTGCATGCATGTTAGTAGTTAGAGTAGTTAGTCAGGAACTTTGATAACCTTAAATGTGTATGGTGGCTGGTGAAGCCATAAATGGATTAAAAACTAGAAATCAAAACTAATTGAATAGAAAGAAGTTGAAGCCTTTAAATCAAGGGTCCCCAACACTGGTCCTCAAGATGCTGTCCTGCAGGTTGTGGGTGCATACGAACTTGTTAGTAAGCCTTTGCCAAACCTTTATGGCCATACTGCCGATTCAAATTGGTGATTCAGCAGAGATTCGTCTGGACAGTAGCTCTCAAATTGGAGAGTTGGAGACCCCTGCCTTACAATATATGTTGTTTCCAAAGGGGCTTAAAGCATTATATTAAAAGGTTATGCAAAATAAATGATTGACAATGAATACTTACAGGGCAACTGGAAACCAATGTAGTGGAAGGCGTGTCAAGCGACGCAGCCCACAACGTGTCAGAAACTTAAATTATTTAAAAATAAACTTTTAAAGCAGAACTAGCACTTGCATTTTCTGTCTGGATTTCCTAAATCTAGTTTAGTCTGTTTTCATTGCTTATGACGTAAGACTATTGGCAACTAAGCCAAAACGTGTACTGAAAACACTTGGTGCTTTCCAACTCTGCTAAATTTCACAAGTAATGCTATGAATTCCTTTTATACCAGGAAGCTTCGGGTGTTCCATATTTTGTACTTCTAGAGCACCATAAAAATCTGCAGTCTTTTACATAAAGCAAAAGTAATTTTCCACTGGGGAAAAACTTCAAATTGAATTCCATCAAGTTAGAATTTCAAATGGCAATTTTTAGCAAAGGGGGGTTGGCCTGGGCTCACCCAAACTGTGTTCAGATTTGAGGGATTTCCCTGGGTTAAAATCGCAGGTGACATTTACATCTTTGTAAGACTTTCTGTCATTGGCTGTTTTAAATATGCCCTGTGGACTCTCTAGACAAGCTAGGGCTAGCTGAGATTTCTTAGTCTAACAAAGATTGTAGTTTTGCAAAACATAAATATTGGGATCCTTGGCTAAGCATTCCAGACTAATCAATGCAATTAAATGTACATTGGCCATTGTACATAAGTGTTTAGGGAGATCTCTTTGAAACCCATTGCTTCCAAGTATGTCATGGTCCCTTAAAAAACTGAGCTCAGAGCCTATAATGATCTTGCTCTATTTTTTTTTATCCCCCCCCCCCCATCTGGTTCACAAAAATGGCACAATGAGGCAACATTAACAGCTTCCAAATCTTTTTCAGTCTACTGGGTAATCTGCCTAACTCTACAGGGAGTCAAAGCATTTGGTGACAGTGGCCATATTATTACACTTTGTAGTCTAAATGTAGTGTACTTTGCTCTTCTAAGCTTTTAAAAACTTCTCAGTTTCTGTTGTATATCTAATGTCATTTCAGCAGTGGAATTTACAAATAAACTTAATTTCAATATATGGCCCACCCATTTTTTTGTAAGGCCCACCTGAAAAGCCATTTCTGGCTATGGTACTGCTGTTAACATGTAAGTTTATGTACAGCTTTGGGTACCTGAACTATTTTTGGAAAGCATTCAGAAATCTGCATAATTTGTAATCCCTTTAAAGCAGGAAACCTAGTAGGTTGGCAATGGAATTTATCATTTGAAATGCTGCAATTTCATCCTTTTGATTCTGTCCCAATAGAAGCAAATTCCAAAGATTTTTATTTTTTCATGCAATCTGGTTAGTGGTACCCCTAACATATATAAAATATAACAATCATTTTCAACACTTTGATCAGTAGAAATGTATATATTCAGTGTCACACAGAACATATGGTTTCTAAAAATAGAAATATCATTTATTGTCCCAGTGAGGAAATTCTGATGTTCCAGCAGCAAGTTGAAGATGGAAGCATGCAAATCCACACTATGGGAAAACTGAAAAATAAGAGGCTGTACAGTACAGGAAAATATATAACTTAAAAATACAATGATATGCTAAACAGCAGGGTTGTCATTTGAAATGGAAACAAAGCAAGTCAGGTGCTTTTGTTTTTTTCTCTTCCAAACTTAATTCCCCTCCTGCTCCAAAAAATATGGAAAGGAACATTATGAAACTGATTCCAGATGTATTTCAAAATATAGGCATTGGATTTTACATAGGAATGAATATTGTTTACATTCCCTCTTGTGGCCATTTAGTGAAACTACACTCTTGAAATTCTGTACTTAACCATCACCTCTAAACCATAAACATGTTCATTTATTGTTCAAAAAACCTGACATTTAGAATCTTTTGTGATTTGAAATCTAAACTTAAAAACTAGGCTTTTACTTTTCAGTTATGTGAGATGACGACATTTGTATTTTATGAAATCCCAATGACAAAAAACCCCCACGTATTTTTGCATTTTCCCCAACAGGTAACTCCTCTCCAAACTGCAAGTTTTTTAGTTTCCAAATATAGACTCAAAGGCAGGCAGTTATAAGGATAAAAGTGCTGAATTTCAGTTTTCTGAACATGAGTTAAAATAGTTAATTTATGCAGAACTGGAAAGCATTGATTTTGAATGACTTTAGTCCTTTTTAAAAAAAATACCTGACATTATTGTTTTTTCATCTTGGTAGATAGAAATTAAATTAGTTTTTTTTTTCTTCAGAACCTTTTTTTTCCTCTTTTAGACATGCATCAGTTCTGTACTGAATGACCTGCAGACCTTTGCTTTTCAATGTAAAAGCAACTGAAACCTAATATAAGTATTCCAAAGCTTTCAAAGCAAATATTTTTTTGTTTTTATTCTATCATGCACTGATCATACATGTCTGATTTGTTTTCACCTTTAAATTTGAATATCTGCCTAAAAAAAAGAGCTTGTGAAGAGATTTTTAGGTTAATACTGCATCACAGAAATCTGTCAGCTTTGCAATAATTTTTTATAGGGCATGTGCTGTTACCATTTTTCTTGTCTATAAGTCAGAAACTCAGAAGTCCATGGCTCAAGTTCACATCTAGGACAGTAGTTTAGTATAAATATTTTTTAGGGCTGCAACAGGTTGTTTAAAGTTATTCTGAAGAAGTGATGAATATCACTCTGTCTTTGTGGATCATTCATCTGGTGAACCTACTTCAACTGTAGCTGCCTGAGTGGGTCTTTTTTCTAGGATGTGTGGACACATTCCTTGCTCAAGAGCTGTTTTTTCTTTTCATTCTTGGTTAATCTTCCATGGTAATATTATCGGTCAACATTTTTGTATTTTACCTGCAGAGAAAGGTTTTATCCCAAGAAATCTCAAGCAAGTTTGAATAAAACTGACAGAGGCACCAATAGGCATTGTTAACCATCCAAAATTTAAAGTACATCTTATAAAATACAGTAGTTATTTTTCTTGTTCCATATGTGGTAGTTGACCTCCTCATAATGGTACTCTAAAACTGTTGTTACCAACTATTTACATCCATCCATCCATTTTCCATACCCGTCCATCCTATGTAGGGTTGCGGGGCGGCTGGTGCCTATCTCCAGCAGTCAAGGGGCGAGAGGCAGGGTACACCCTGGACAGGTCGCCAGTCCATCGCAGGGCAACACAGAGACATACAGGACAAACAACCATGTACGCACACACTCATACCTAAGGGCAATTTAGAGCAACCAATTCACCTAACAGTCATGTTTTTGGACTGTGGGAGGAAGCCGGAGTACCTGGAGAGAACCCACGCATGCACAGGGAGAACATGCAAACTCCATGCAGAAAGACCCCAGGCTGGGATTTGAACCCAGGACCTTCTTGCTGCAAGGCAACAGTGCTACCAACTGCGCCACTGTGCAGCCACCAACTATGTACAGATATGATAAAATTAAACTGCTGAGGAGATTGCATGGTGGTGTAGTTGATAGCCCTTTTAGTTCTCAGTGAGAAGATCCTGAGTTTTAGTCTCGCCTGGTGCCTTTCTGTGTAGAGTTTGTATGTTCTACCCATCCATGCATAGCTCCATAGGGTTCTTCCCATAGTGGAATAACATTCGTGTTGGGTTAGCTGTAGCTACCTCCTTTTATGATTAATAAATATTCCTTGGTGCATTCTCTATCTGCAAAAGAAAATTGGCACTTAAAAATAGTTGAATGCAAAACTAATATGCTCTCTGTGATTGCAAAACTTGATAATGTCAAATCAATTCTGAATAAAATTTGTTTTTATCTCCATTCTTGTCTGTACCTGTTCAGTTGACAAGGCAAAAATCAATATGGTGGTATACATTATCAGTCCTTTTCTTCAGATTTCTCTAGATTTCCCCTGATCTCTGAAAAAATAAGGGTCTGGTATGACAGCATTACCCATTTAAGATGTAAATGTTAATATTCTCTCATACTTTTACCAGTACTTGCTCTGCAAGAGACCAATTTGTCTGTGTTAAAATGTTTGACTCAAGGTTACCAACAGAATTAATGTAATCTAAAGATTATTTCAACTGTTTTTCCAAAATTACTTTTTCCTAATCTTTTGTTGTAGAAAGATTAACATTTCTGTTTGGGATTTGAAGAACAAGCCTGCACGGTGTTGCAGTTTGTAACATTGTTGCCTTGCAGTAAGAAGGTCCTCTGTTCAAATCCTGCCCTGGTGACTTTTTGTATAGAGTTTGCATGTTCTCTCCATGCATATTTGGATTCTCTCCAGGTACTCCCTCAGTTCAGAAATATGCATGTTAGATTAATTGATCTCTATACTGACCTTAGGAGTGGGTGTGTCTGAGCATGGTTATTAGTACTGTGTTTACTCAGCCTCTATCCCCTTGATCTGTGGAGAAATACTCAAGCCCCTGTCTGACGTTGCAAGGATTCTGCAGGTATAGAATATGGATGGATGATTGGCTGGAGTGTTATCAAAAGCAGAGACAGCTAAATGAAAAGGACATCCACGTTACAATCTCAGTGCCAAACTGAAACTGCTTGAAAGAACAGGGCAGATTCAAATATATGAAAAACTACCTCACATGAATAATCAGTTACAGTTGGGAGAAAGAACAGTCAAGATAAGTTAATGGAGTGGTGTGGGGACATTCTCATCAGCAAATGCGTAGTACCCTTCAACTATTCATGGAGCACAACTGGACGAAAAGTTTTGGGTTCAGTCCTCTTTCGGATATGAATATAAACTTTTTTCCACTGTATTTTAATGCCTGTCATGATGATGGTAATTATTGATCCTCATATTTTTCTGAGGTTGTCTAAATTATGAAAAGTTTGAGATATCGGGCATTTAAAATGTGTTTTTTCCATAGTTTTGGAAATTTAATGTTGAGCTTCTCTGCTGCACATAATGAGAATATATTATATGCTCAAGCAGTCTATTACTGTATATGGGCGATAAAGGAGTGTGGACTGTATATTTGTTGTTCTCCTAACTGTCAAGTGTGGAAACACATGCTATCACTAAAGACATTGCAAAATGTATTTGTGACTATTTCCAGTATAGTACATTTTCCAGTATATGTTAAGTAGTTGTTGACTATTGTGACAAAGTATGCATTTATGAAGTGAGGCAGGCTATAAAATAATGTTTTTAGTAGTAATTGAAAAGATGTGGAGGGGACGGACTGTTTTCTTTGGACATGTAAATTCCAGAATGCTCTCTGTTTGTCCGAGGTCAACAAAGAATCCCATCAGCATTCCACTCATACTATCACGTTCCTGCAGAATACCCTACCCATAATGCACAACAAAAAGCAACTGTGCTACAATAGCTCTTGTAATACTCTCTAACCCAGATATTTGTGCAACTTTAGTATCATTATGGCAAAAGAAGGTAAGAGCAAGAAGTTCCTTATAAGGAACTATATTTTAAAGATGGAGTTTGTAGCTTTATCGCTAAGCTCTCTTGGAAAATAAGTCAGTTTGGTTCTCAGACACATCATATGTTTAATCTTTTAATACCTTTAGAGCATAACATCCACGATTCATATATTGAAGATGTGGAGATACCAGGCTGGTATATGAACAAAGGACCTTCTTGCTGCAAGGCAGCAGTGCTACCAACTGCTCCACCGTGCAGCCAAACACAAAGGGCCTCTGGATCTAAGTCATATTGACCAATGTTGTCTAATTGGAAGAGCTTGTTCTGAATAACTCAGCTTGGTTCAACAGCTTCAGTTTGGAAATGTATTGGTATCTTCAATATATGATTAGTTATTAGGTTTTAATAACTATGAAGAAGTTATGGTAAACAAACATTAAGGCTTGAGTAACAATAATACTTTGTCACAAAAAGCACATGGCAAGACATACAGATGTTTTCCTTTTAGCTTCAGAGAAAAAACCCAGAGAAATTCTGCTGTTCTGAAAAAAAAAATCTAACAATCTAACAATGGCTTTTCATTGGTGCTGTGTGTAATATTCACCCACCCCCTCTAAGACTTTAGGATCCTATACTGTATCTTACAGAAGTTTACATACTACTTGAACCTTTTCAGATTTGGTCACATTCCAACCACTAACATTAATGTATTTTATTAGGAGTTTATGTGATAGACCAACAACAAAGAAATACATGACTTTGAATCAGAAGGAAAATAGCCACGTTTTCATTTTTTCTTTTTTAAAATAAGAAAATTCATTTGAAACAGTCCCCTTGACTCCCATACCCCTAAATAAAATTAAATGCAACCAGTTGTCTTCAGATGATAGATAATTAGTATATTGAGTCCTCTTCTATGTAATTTAATCCCAGTATAAATTAAGCTGGATTTGAACATTACTGAACAATCGATATTAGGATAACCAAACAACACAGCAGACAAGCTAGTGTTGTGGAAAACTTTAAAGCAGGGTCAGGTTGGCAGAACGTCTCATCAACTGCTTTTAAATCCATCAGCACCCGTACACACCATCCCTGCTATAAAAAATAACAGTGGCCGCATCATGCGGGTTGCTTTCCGAAACTTGGTCAGAGTTGACGAAAGAATAGAGGGAGCTGAAAGCAGGGCAACATGGAATGCCGAATTGCTACAAATTAAATAAATACATGAAACCTTGTGAAATAAATAGCTACATGATAAAATTCTGAAAAAACTGAATTCATATAAAATTCTGAGCTGATTAGTATGAAATATTTTTAATTTTCCTTTAAAAATGTATTTATTAAAAAAAAAACTTAAAGTAAATGTTTTCAGAATAATACATTTTAATTTTTAGCCATTTTTATTTAATTCCATCAGTCTTTATTCTCTTAACATCTTTTTCACAAAGTCAGCTTTTATTTCATAATGGGGTTTTTCCGCAGTGGCTTATCTATTTCAAAAGGACACCTTTTATCTGAACGAGTTCATCTGCCAATCAGGGTCAGTGGGTGGGATCTGAACGCCTATTTGCTGGTGCTTAAACATTGATCTTCTTGGACAGTCATTCTCACTCACTGCAAGCAGCCTGAGACTGTTGTACAGCTAGGACCAACATGCTAAGTCAAGGGTCGGAGTTGCATGAAATTCATTCAACTCCGGTTACTCTAGCAGATCAAATTGAGAGGAGTAATCTATCAGAGGATGCTATCTTGAGTCTTTTGGGTTATATTTTTGAAATGATCCCAGGCCCAGCATTCAATACTTGAGTGCTGTCCGAAAAAAATCTGAGTTATTGCTGACATTTTTTCTGTGTCATCCAGCACAACCCGGAGGAGAATGGCGGAAGAAGCCCTGGTTGGTGGTTAGATACAAACAATTAAACTGAGAATTATTTAAACACAGTCTGTGCTATTTATGAATCCTTCTATTGATTTTTTGTACCTAACTTCGGCAGTCTCATCACGGACACGGCTCCCTGAGCAGCTTTAGGCCTAGAATGCTGATGAGCTAAGAATTTCATATGAATTCAGTCTTTTTCACAATTTTATTTTCACATTATATATTTGTCTATTATTTATTCTGGTAGACATTTATATTATAAGGCTTTATTTATTTAATTTTGAGTATTTTGGCATTCCAATACTGTAAGGAAACCTGTAAAAAGACCAGGGGCAGGTGCCTGAACATACAGCCAGAACCACCATGAATGATTTACGGTATAAAAGCATATTAAAATGTTAGAATGGCCTAGTAAAAGTCAAACCCTAAATCAAATCGAGAATGTGTGGCAAATTAATGTTCATATTAACTCTTTATTCAGTCTGATTCAGCTTGTGCTATTTTAAAAACATGAATCGGCAAAAAGATGCAGCGTTCCTTCCACTTCATATTTACTTGCTGCCTAATGTTGGTCTATCATAAATATTCTCATCACAATACACTAGAGTTTGTTGTTGTAACTGACAAAATATTGTTTGAATACCACCCACACACCAGAAAACTAATTATTCTGTCTCTTGCATTTATGGTTCAATGCATAATTAAAAGATTTGCACTTTACTAAAGGAGTTACATTTTCTGCTGCTTCACACTTTATGTTGAGCTGCATCACATTATTCTACTTAAACTTAAACATGGAGCACCCTCTTGTCTTTGGATTTCCCATAGGCAGGGGACGTGTACTCAAACACAATGTCAACATGTGGGTTGTTAGAACTGAAAACAATGTGCAAGAATTGACACAAAGCTATGAGAAGTATTAATCACACAATGTGGGGGAAAAATGTCAGTGTGAATTCCATTTGTGTGTTTTTTTGGTACACATGTCTGGTTTACCTGTGTTATGACCCCCGATTAATCTGCCACTGCAGCTCCAGATATTAAACATTAAAATTGCCTAGAGGGAGATTAGTTAGTACTTATCACTGAATTATTTAAAAATTACTTTTAAAGTCTAAGAATATATCATAAAGGAGCTGCTTACAGTTACACACAGAGGTACATATGATAAAGTGACCTCGATTTCAACAAAAAGAAGGCAGACAAAGGAAAAAAAAACACTGTTTAAAGAAAATGCGCTTGGTTCCTAAAACATGAATTTATCTTTCTGTGCCACCTTGTCACTCCTGCTAAACCTTCTGCAACAACCTCAAATATGCTCATCTGTCACTCGTTTCTCCCACTTACCAAACATCTGACAAAAATAAATACATAAATCACTGGTGACAGGAATCAACAGACTGTCATATCATTCACAGAATACTTTTTTCCTGAGGTACAAATGCTGGGAAAACCAAGACAAGGCATTCACCCACAATATGAAGAAGTAGTAAGAGGGAAGCAAATCATTTCTATTACAAGATCTTTTGGATCTTGTAACAGTTTTATAAATGTAACTTTCCATTTCCCAAATGATTACTTGAACTAACAGAAAATGTGCCAAAACAACATAGAAGAAGCGACAGATGAAAGTTAGCAGGGCCACTTGTCTCTTTGATGAAGCAGTCTGTAAGATTTAGTGCCATCTTGTGGTAAAACTGCAGAATGCAGCCAGTAAGATTGTAACTAGCAAGAACTGCCTTTAAAAAATTTCATCTAAAAATCCATCCAAGCATGCAGCCTTGAAAATGTTCTTGGATATCTTAAAAGTTGCAATGCAAAAGTTATATATTTACCTCTATACATAATTGTGTACCAACCCTAGTGATACTTTTATATCAGAGGAGCTGTTTACTGTTCCATTTATGTCTGCTTCTTGACAACACAGTGAATCTGTGCAGAGCTCCACTAACAGACACACAGATTCATATGGGCAACTTTGAGTTAAGGACTTGCCCAGGAACACAGTGATTAGTGGCAGTGGAAGAACCTGGAATCAGTACCACAACTTTCCGATTAGATGACAGTTCTTCCCATTGAGCTACAGTCACACCAGGAAGTCTAGCAAGTACTAGATTGAGTCCTGCTTGAGATTAACAAATATTCCAGATTTATTAATCAATCATTTTATGCCAAAATGCAGAATTGCTATTTTAATGAACATGTCTATGCGGCATTTAGAAATTAAAACTAATAAAAATCAAATTTCAAGGACTTGAAAGTCAGAAAAGTCACCCTCTGATGATCAGTAGACAGAATTTGTGTTTAAAAGATATTCATATAAACGTTGTTTTAAGCTAGGTTTCACACTGTGCTATTATCTGCCACCATGGGCAAAATCTTTAGTTGTGAGAGAAAATCTCCCATCGTGAGCAAGATTCAAGGGTCTGTGGTCATTCAGATCGACAGATGCAAAGCCTGCTGATTTAGAGCCATAAACCAAAGACATTCTATGTCAAATATCAAGCAATATCCAATACTTTCTGGGAAAGTCGTGCCATTTGACTGCTGCTGTGAGTGATGTCTGATTCCTCTTTTGTGCAGCCACGGTCCTCTCCTTTTCCTCATTCTCTTCTCCCTTTTTTGACCATCCAGCTCTAAGAATAAGCTCTTAAACATCTATGGCTTGCTGTCTGTTCAATGATGGTGTGTCCGTTAGATCTCTCTGACATGACCGCACTGCAACATAAAGTTGTGCAGTGTGACAAAAATTATGCCCCTTTTCCAATAGTGTTGACTCTTCTTGGACCGGGCTGGGTCTGCCCCTGTTTCCACTACCTTTGTCTGGGTCAAACCGAACCCTTTTTTCAGACAACAGGCACTGGAAGTGCTTTGCAGAGATGGACGACATTTATTGTGAAAGGCTGGCAAGCAGTGGGGAGAGGAAGTGGACTAGATACCGGCTCCAGCATTGGCATCTGTAATGTTGGAAAACAATGAGTGATGACTGATTTTTACTGGAGCTTTGCTACGCTGAGCCTACTGCCGCGTTCCTGAGATGGTAGTGGAAACACAATCAGGCTATGCTAGGCTTAGCTGACCCTAGTGGAAAAGGGGCATTGTTGTCATATGCCACTCTCGTAGTATGACACGTTTAAGTCGTGTACAATTTTTGAAGCACACGTCTGCTGGGCTTTATGGACAGCGTACAGTGGTTCACAGACATAGGTGGATGTTGATATGGGCCATATGGACAGTTGCCCAGGGTGGCATTAGAGAACGAAACACATCTGCTATTTTGAGGAAACGTTTAACTGGGACAAACCCCTTTTTAATATGTTCCTCAAGATACTGAGTCTTTTCTATGGGCCATTAACCACCATGCCTTCTCATACTTCATAAACCCATCTGCCTCACATCACTGATGTCATCACCAGGCAGCCCAGGGTTAGACAGTAATGTTACAGGCTGTTGAGTGAGGTGAAGGATTATTAGCTAGGTGCCGCATACATGTACTGTTAACATATGGTATGGAAAGTGCATGGAGGAGACACTGTTCATATGTTTGAACATGAGGTGGTGTACCTCACAGTATGTGAATGTATGCAAGGTTTAGTGTCACACTAGTGTGTGAAAACTTGTCTCAGTTCAGGCCATCTGTGAGTGGGAAGGTGCAGGCCCCTCTGTGCATTAACAGCAAACTCTTAAAGTTAAACATGGCCTTTAAATGCAGAGGCACACATACATGTACATTAGAACGTTTGTGTCACCAAGCCCAGTAGACTACTAGGAAACTTTACTCCCCAAGATGACTGTCTCTAAGGAAAAGGAGTTTTGGTGTCTTTGCGGTCGTAACTGTTGTTTGAAGTTGAATGAGATTTAGCTAAATTACATGTAATCAAAGGGCTTGTGTGGTACATGATGGCAATTTAAAGTGAAAACTTGGCAATATTAGCTACATGTTTGGTCTTCAAGGGGAACCTTGAGGGTCCTGGGATGCTGACCTCAATGGAATGCCTCCCACATATGGCGTGAAGGTTTGTGAGAGAGGAACGCTGTGGTACAAGTCCTGTGAGCTCAACAGTGTGAGCGACAACATTGTTTTCTTAAAAAAACTGAGCAACAAACTTCTGGCCTCGTCGACGTTGAGATGGGCATTTTTACATGACACAGGAGACTCTTTAAAACAAACTATTTATGGCTGTTAAACGTACCAAGGGCCAAAAAAAAAGAAGTATCTTTGGTGCAAATAACAGATTAAAGGTGAAGTCATTTCAGTCAGTGAAAAAAGGGAAATTATTTACTATAAAGCCAAGTGGTAAATGTTTTTAAGAATCATGTAAAAAAACTAACTAGCAGGCAAAAAATTAAATTTTTGGTCATAAAGAAGAAAGAAAAAGATCACCATGGATATACCAAGGTATGGTTGGCTCCTTTGTACCTCAAAATAATTACAAGGAAGAAAATAGGAACATAATTTTGAGCAATTTTCAAAACATGCTCTCAATAAGGTTTTTTCTCACCCTAAGAAATACAGACATTTCTGGTTGGGGTTTGGGGTACAGGTAAGAAAAGTCAATTATTATGACATTTTCATAAAAGGGCTAAAAGGAAACAGCCATTGCTTACTTGGTTTATTGAGTTGCACTTTTCACCTAACTCAGAAATGGTTTGCACATAAGTTCATGGTTTGTAAAAATGTTTAACTATTTTTCAGTATCATTGTATTGTTGTTTTGTCCCGACAGTGATGCAAAAGCAAAAAAGTAGGATTAATGTTAAAGCTGTTTATTTTTAAAATGTTGAGACATAACTGGTGTTGAGTTCCTGTGAACATGACAGCAGAAGATCTTTGGAAAAGTGAGAATCAAATCAAATCAAACTTTATTTATAAAGTGCTTTTCATGCAAGAAATTGCATCACAAAGTGCTTTACAGATTAAAATGACCCCACATTAACCACATTCCCATCCCTTCCTAACAGATTTAAAAGCATGGTCGCAGTTATACCCCCCTCCTCCCAACCCAACTCTCATGCACACACACAGTTAAAAGCAACAGTAAAAAAGGACATTGGACCGGGTGCAGATGAACCATGCAAGTAAACGCCATCAGAAGAGCCATCTGCATCGGCAGCGGTAGATCAACAGCAGCAGCCTAGGCACCGACACAGACCGCCCAGTGGAGGCAAGGCCAAAACCCCCCACCCCCACCCAATCTCCACCTTTAGTTCCGCCTCCCCTTTTGATACTCCTCGTTGAATAAGTGAAGTTAAAATTTGGTGGGGAGGCCTTTGTAAGAACAACAGGGGCATCTGCACTCAGCCAAGTTTCTGTTAAAAATTAACAATGAAGATTACGGGGCTGGCGTGGTAGACAGGGGGGTGGCGTGGGCAGGCCAGGTGTGCGGGTACCCTGTCTATTAAGATGGAGCCCATCTGGTCCAAACAGATGCTTCCTGCCCCCAAAAATGTTAAAATTGTCTATAAAACCACTATTGTGAACGACGGTGGCAGAGGAGCGCCAAGTATTCAGGGATAGGAATCTGCTAAAATGGCCAATTCCTCTGTCGACAGTGGGGGTGGGGCCAGAGATAAAAACAGAGACATGCGTGTTTTTAAAAGATTAAAAAGGTGAATAAAATCACGCTTCAGGAGCTCAGACTGCTTTTTATGAATGTCATTGGTGCTAACGTGAATCACAACTTTACTCACATATTTGTGTTGTTCAATGAGCTGAGGGATCTGTTCAGCAATGTCTGTGACATTAGCTCCAGGGAAAAACAGAGTGAGGGCTCGTGTCATCCTCACGTTTCTGACTATGGAGTCCCCGATGAGGAGTGTGGTGGGCGGCGGGTCTGCAGGTGGATGTTTGCGCTGGGCAGAGGATCGTTCACCATCCAGGACTTGCTGTATGACAGGTGGAGAAGCTTCCCCAGGACTGCAGCGATGAGTTAAGTGAGGTCGTTCGGTGGGTCCCCGTAGACTTATTCCTTGGGCCTTCATTAAATGCCAAAGACTTTTGGCCTAAATATGCAAAAACCTGTTAAGCACAGTAAGGAACACAAGCATAAATAACAAGGAAGTGATCAAAGCCCAAATGCTAATGAAACACAAAGAAATACCTAAAGATCATGAGAAAGACAGTCCTCTGCGTAAATGTAAATAAAGTGTGAGGTACATGGAGTGTACTAGAAATTTGGGTACTAACTGTTTATTCTATTTTCCCTTTCTGTGTAAAATATATTTAGTGTTGTTATAGCCCACTCCCCTTCAAAGTTCATGTTTTCACTGCCTTGAAGAAACCCAAAACATCTGTCACTCATTTCAGATGATAATATTTGCATCTGACTGCCCGACCTTACAATTAGGTCCATAATTCTACACTCAATAGCAAATGCTATTGTTCCAACAAGCTAATCGTGAAGTTAAAATGTTAATATTTAATATTTTTGCAACAATTCATTTAGAAACCAAAGTTTTGGGATCCTCCACATCCCCCCAAACAGTTTCTAATATATGCAGAACTCCCGATGTAGAAAACAACACAGCACATTAACTGCTGTTAAAATGCTGATTATTTTCGATACAATAAATTTTTAAAACTACTTTGTTGCTTTATTTCTTGGTTTGGTTATTTCTTTTGACTCAATTGACCACATTATTTTAGCAAACAGATTAAAGAGTATTAATTGGTCTGGAACTGTAAATTGGTCCTCAAATTACTTGTCAGCATGAACACTGAGTGTCCACTATCTTGAGCCTTCTTCTTCTTTTCTTTCAGTATTCAAAGGATACTGGAGGTTTGTTTCTGTGTGTTGTTGCCTTCCTGCTCAGGTTTTTCTTGAAAAGGGGGATTTTAATCTCACTGTGACATTATACAAAAGATAAATAAAATTTATTGAAATTTTTACTGTAGCTTTGCACAGGGGCAGAAAGTAAAAATGCTAAAAGTATAATGAGAAAAAAGCCAATCATACTGTTGTTGAGATGCATAATATTACCCCAATGTACTTGTTCTTGAAAACAATCGCTACTGGCTAAGTGACATCATGAAGAGGTAAATATTAGCTCAGTAAAAAAAAAAAAAAGATATACTCTTTTTTCTATCACAGAGCACATAAATACACAGTCAATTAACGATCCAGACTGATAAGGCTTAAAATTCACAAGTATTTTTGGATGTTACCGATGGGTCTAAATTCCACAGCTCTCTGTGCCTGCATATGAGGTGACACGGACACTTTTAGATGTTTGCTTCTGTTTGCCAGGCAAATTCCAACATTGCCTCATGGTGAAGAGGGACAGAGTGAGGAATGTTGGAGCCTTACAAACTCTGATGCCATAAACCCATCTGAAAAAGTGACCAAGCTACAGGTCGGCTACTCATAAAAAGTTACTAGAATTACTAGAAGACTGTTGCTTTACTATGGTAACAGTAAAGATGATGCAATGTGAGCCGAATGAACATTTTTACATATTGCTTAATTCCCACAGCGGTTTTGTACATATCTGTGTGATTATGTATGTATGTATGTATGTATGTATGCATGCATGCATGCATGACTTGTTGAATTGTGTATGACCCAAAATATTAGGTGGGTGAAGCAGGGAGATCCAGAGAAATAAGTTTGCATATCCACAAAAATTGTGCCTTTAATCAGTTTTGCATATACCTGTTTGAAAGGTTTTAAAAGGGTGTGATAGGATATTTTATTATTTCTCAGGTGTCAGAAAAGTACTCTGTAAGGCATGGTTTGGACAGGGCAGCTAACTGGGCGGGGCCACGTAACTGTGAGGGTTCCTGAGGGCTGAATACAATAGATCCATGAAAATAATTTTGAATAAACTGCAAGTATTATCTTCCCGCTCTAGCACACATTTTGCACTTCACCTGGCTTGCAGATTGAGCAAAAAAAGACAGCCTTGGAATTGTTATGCTCCAACTTATCGGTTCCCAATTTTGCTTCATGAAATACCATTATTAAGTCCAGTCCTTACAAATATTTTGAAGTTTTCTTAAATTCTTAAATAGCCCCTTAAATTCCAGCATTAGCAATAAGCCTCAAAGTTTTATTTGTCCAAACAAAGGGATTGTATATATACAAATTGACAGCTACTCTGATACTTATCAGATTTCATATTTTGTGCAAAATTGTTAAGAAACTGAAAGGCTGTGGGGATTGGCCCGGGATCGCGGCCATCGGCTGGTCATGGTCCCTGCTGTCGCCGCCAGGCCGTCGCGTTGCAGCTGCTGGATGTTCCCCCGGGGCTCTCTTCTGCTCCCCTCCTGGCAGGTGCAGTCAGCCCTGCGTTGGTCTATGCTCTGGGGGTCCTTTGGATATCTATAATTCTGACCTCCTTTGTATCTGCATCGATTCCTGGGAGGCTGATCGATGGCTCCTCACACCAGCTATTGAACACTCGTATGGAGAAACCTTAAATGCACCAGCATGCACACACACAGACACATACACACGAACACACACACACACACACAAGTCCGTATTGCTACCCATATTGGGACTTTAAATTGACTACGATTTATTTTAATAGCTACATTTATGCCTAACCCAAACCCTTACCCTAACCCTAACCATTACCAGTTTATTCCTAACCCTAACCTTAACCAAAATATAATTCACACCAAACCTCTACACCTAACCCCTAACCCTAAAAAAGGTGGTCCACCATATTAGGACCGGGCTTTGGTCCCTACAAGGTCCATCGGTCTTCTGAAGGTGAGCGAATATGCCAGAAAAGGTCCTAAATAGGATAGAAATACAAGAACACACACACACACCCACACACACCCACACACACACACACACACACACACACACACACACACCTACACACACGCGCGCACGCACACACACACACACACACACACACACAGGTGTGGGGATTCTGGGTGTTTACAGATGCATTCTTGGGCTGAGGTTACCACAAATACATCTTGTAATAATCGGTACCATGACCTTTTCAGTGACCGTGATCTTGTATTTATATATATATTTGGGGGTGGTGGTTGTTTAGTTCTCAGTTCGCATTGTTTGGTTTGTTTTATCATTGTTTCATTTTCCTCTCTCTGTTGTCCTGCAGGTGTGGAAGCAGACTAGGATGTTTTCTTGTATTTTCTTTATTCTCCTTCCTCTCTTAAATCTTCAACTCACCCTCTCCCTCTTAACTTTTTTTCCTATCACTCTTTAACTTCTTTCTTTTTTCCACTTTATTTTCCGTCTCCGTGTCCATAATGTCAGGAAAAAAAGAAAAAACCCACAGCAATTTCTGATAAAGATTTCTTACACATATATATCAAGTGGAGAACTATAGCAAAAGCTGTAATGGTCCATTTGCAAAAGTAAATCTGTTGGGCTTCTTCTTGGTAATCAGACACCAATTCTAAATACCATACTGCCAGACAGGACATGTAAAAATAAAAAATAAAAAATCTGAAAAAGTAGATTTTTTTTCCATTCCATAAACAGAATTCCTATACAATCTTATAAAGTCTGGAAAAGCATGGGATTTGATTTAATTCTTAAAATGGAAATGGAAAAAAAGCCTAAATTTCCAGATTAAGTCCACGATCTAAAAGATAATGATTTTCCAAAGAAACTAATAGACTCTTTAAAATAATTTATTTTTCAAAAATCACCTTTAGTTTCTGTTTACCGCTAATCAACTTGATGTTTTTCTAACTTAATGTTTTGTTTTACATTTTGTGATGCTAATAGATAAGATGCACTCATTCTAAAATCAAAAATGCCCCTTTCACTTGATCTATGTACTCATTTTATTTGTGTTTGTGCTTGACTTGGGTCTGGTGTAGATCCCAACAGAACATTTTATTTACTATTTTGTTGGTAGTTTTGAGAAATGAATGCATGACAGGTCACAAACTATGATTTTAGATCTGTTTTTAATTCAGAAAAATCCCATCCAGGTATTAAGTGTCAAACATTTTTAACTGATGGAAGTTTATTCCAAAAAATGTTGTCCACATGAATTCACACAAACTGGTTTAAAATGCTGCAGCACATATGCCAAGCCCACTTGTGGCGCTGTGACAATGCCAGAGAAACACAGAAAAGAACACTGAACATGCGCAGTCAACCCAGTGGCAAACATGACAAATCTAGCTTCAAATGAAAGCTTTATTTAAAAACATATGGTGTCTCTGGTTCTCTGGATGTTTTTTTTTTGCTGCTGGTGATAGAGGAGGGACAGTAAATCATATTCTAGGATCCATAGTAAGGTCAGTATTTGCTTTATTAGGATCACAACATCCTACTGCATGTTTGTTTACTTGATCACAGAGTTGTGCATGTGCGTTAAATATAGGAATGGGGCAATGACGTCATCCCCTCAGAATAAATGCTGGAGAGCTCATGATCACGAAGACAACTGAGCCAGTGTTGTGAGATTTCTCCCCTGTGGGACCCGGTTTAAAACATGATCGTTTACGGTGTCCTGAAACGCAGGCTCCTTGTGGATGAACTATTTGATGAAATATCTTTGCTGCTACACCTGGTTTTATCTCCGTGTAGACAGGGCCTTAAGCTGGAGAGGGGATGACTGAATGAAGAGCAGGTGGTCGATTAATGACTGGATGCAGCTTTGAGGGATGGCAAAGAACTGGAGTTGAGATGAGGAAATGGCTGACAGATGGAAAAAACAGGGAGCAAAGAAACCAGAAACCAGTAAAGTATACAAAATAGGAGGAGAAACATCATAAGAAATAGTCTAGATTGATTATTTCAATATTGATTGAACTGATTGTTGTGTTTACTTTACTTATATTTGTCCAATATCAACATTTTGTTTAATCTGAAACATTAAGGAGCGACGAAAAACAAAAACAGGCTTTGTGTGGCAAATACATTTTCACATCACTGCAGGCTATCTATAAAAATATAATAGTTGACTTTCACTAATAAGAAAGGTGTATTTTAAAAACTAACCAAAAGATTAAAAAATGTGTTGCGGATCATTACTAAATAGAAATAACATGAAAAATATAGGGTTTTTTTTCGTCTCTGTTTCATATCCTTCAACTTGTCTCCTGCACTGCTAAAATACACCAATATTAATGGATAATGAATAACTTTTTCTTTGCCCTGTGTAGTTCAGATAGAAATAACAAAACATGTTTGATTTGATCAAACAAAGTTAACCCAGTATGATAATTTTACATCCAAAATATCATTATTTCTTTTGGAAATAAAGGAAACATATTGGAGAAGATAAATCTCAACTTGGATTGTGTTAAGAACTTTTTTCTTTTGTTTTGCAAAATTTGTTGAGTAGTGCAGTTTTAGGGGGCGTGTCAATCACCCCTCTTGTATTACACATGCATGAAGAATCAAGCCTAAAGAAGTGATATGATCCAGCTGCTCCGAACTGGTTTAGGTGTTCTTTCATGTGTTGCAGGCTGTTTTTAGGCCCATTGAGGCTTCATTAAGAGAACAGGAAGAGAACTGAAGCACGAGGACAAACACACACACAGCTCATTACCCCCTGTCTGCCGTGTACCTTTCACACAGCACCTCAAAGTGTATATCTGCATGTGTGTGTGGTGCATTTATAGCATTTCTATGAGTTTGGGCAAGCAGAACCACACATTAAGCTCTCTGGAAATAAGAACTGCACCGCTGTATTTTGTGAGATACTTGATTTTAAATGCTTACATCATCAATGTTGTTGGAGCAATTAGAGCCAAACCAATCATTTCCTGGCAAATGTTTTTGCTTAATTCAACAAAGAAGAAGAAAAATGTTTGCTACCATTACATTA
Organism: Valencia hispanica; assembly: GCA_963556495.2. Taxonomy (NCBI): domain Eukaryota; kingdom Metazoa; phylum Chordata; class Actinopteri; order Cyprinodontiformes; family Valenciidae; genus Valencia; species Valencia hispanica. The sequence continues at coordinate 36,149,677 of OY747707.1, read as the reverse complement.
GCATTCATTAACTTCCAAATCCTTCCTATAACAATTTCTCTGACTAAGCTGGTGGCTGGTCTTAGTTGATGCAACTAGACAGCCGCCCATTTACACCCGGGTGTGAGTTTGGAGCTACTTGTATTCACTGTCCATTTTACACACACACTGAGACACACACTCAGACATTAAATTAGCCATTAAAAATGACACCGGGATGCTACTGCTTTTCTGCTTGCAGTATACAAGCAGAAAAGCAGTACATACGTCACACTTTATGCACATACAGACAGTTTATATTTAGTCTAGGCTGAAGCGTCAGAGTAAGTGAGATGTCAAAAGGAAGTAGTTGTACCCAGGTGTTAAAACCTGCCCTGCAGAGACTCTGCCGTCACGGGACGACAAAGACCCTCAGAGAAGACATATATTTTCAGTCTGAGGCTGAAACTGAATGTTCCACGTTAAAACTGATCAACAGAGATTATGTCGAGTGATTTTTCCTTGCAGGAGCAGTTCTAAAAGTAAGGATGCAAGTTTCCCTTTGGCTGATTTTTATATAAACATATTGAAAATGTTTTACAAATATCATCCAATCAAAATGTTAGATATTTATCCCTTTTTTATTGATTCCTGTTTTGATGTAGAGTTAAGAGTCTTCAAAAAATGGAATGAAAAATAAATGATTTAAAGAAATTGTACATGGTTGCATTTAATGTTTTTTCTTTGAGGTCATATTGAAAATGAATCAAAACAACATGCTAATGCTTAGTTTGTTTTAGTGATCCTATACTGTAACACATGTTTACCTACAACTATGATCATAAGGATTACAGAAAATTATTATACTTTGTGTAACTTACTAGATAAGAGTAATCAGGTTCCATAATTTCACTGCAATTAAATTGTTCTGCTGCTATTTCCTTGTGTTATTTTTCTTTATTTTTTTCACTTATTTTATAAACTTTTCCTGCTTTTCTAGACTTTTTCCACCATATTCAGTGGTCAAGTCATCCCATAGCTAACAAGAAAAAAATTGTCATATATTGTGGGCGCTTACCAAGCAGACGTGAACATGTTTTGTTGCCATAAATTATGCTACAACTTATTTTTGGGGATGTTATGTTTACTCGAGTCAAATCTGTCTCTTCCTCTTTCCTCCCTCCATCTCTCCCACCCACCCCAGTGACTCCACCCTGCAGCGGATAAAAGCTCTGTCCACAAGGTGAGTGTCTCTTATTGGCACATCTGCCAGGAGGGGTTTTCTCTGTTTTCTCTGTTAGTGTGATTGCAGTGATTATTTCCCCATAAACAGGCTGCTCAAGAGGTAAGCTCCTCACCTTATTCAGCTCTTTTCTTGTTTGTTCTGATTTATTGGCGTATTTAATTGGATTACATGAATGTTGACTTTAATTACCTGAACTTTCAGATCCATTATAACTTCACTTGTGCTCCACATTAGTAATCACAATTTAAATTCTAACATTTATTTTCTCATTTAAATGTATAATCTGTGTAATAATTTTGGATAAACCGGTGAGGATGAAAGTTTGATACTGCTACATTCAATTTATCTATTTAAAGAAGAATGATCCATAATATATACCGGTACATAATATATACCGGTAGTCACATTAAGCTTTACAGCTTTTGTGTAGTTATTATTCTTTTTCATCTATTTTCAAAACTAGAAATTTGACCTTTTGCTCTGCAGCATCAAATCTCAATGTCATCATGTAGGGACCCAGGCAAACCATCTATTAACCCAGACTAGAGTCTTCCAGGTTGCTGCATGCAGCACATATCTGAAACCGACAACTATGTGCATCCATGTCTGCGTGTCAGAGAGAGAGAGGAACTGTGCTTAAACGCAAATATTCATTCAGTCCAGCGAATGCGTGCATGTGTGGAGAAAGTTGAAGCCAAACTAACAGATGAATGCAACGGGGGCGAGAGCAGCAGTTTGGTGAGAAGAGACTGCAGAGTAAACAGCACCTCTAGCCTGCAGGAGCCCTGTCTCTACCGTCTGATATGCTGCATAATGTTCTCTTTCTTACTTCCTTTTGGCTCACAGCTACATAAATCCTTCATGACTTGTTTAGATTCCTATTGCAGGCTTCTGAATTAAGAAGGAACGCACCAATTGAGGCCTAAAGGCTGTTAAAATATACTCTTGTCCAGCTTTTGTGATAATTAAAAATACACATCAGGTATTTTGATAGGGAAACTGCTCCAGAGCAACCATTAATTCTTTTGTACCTTCACAGTGATAAAAAGATGACATAGAAATTAGCAAAACAAGGCAAAAGGAAAGATTTGTTTGAGCACCTCATCTATCAATTTTTATGTAATGTAGGTGCTTTTGCGGATTTCACACATTAAATTAATTAAGGTTTTTATTTCCACATGTCTTCCTTTGTTTTCCAAAAATATTGGAAGGACTCACGATTTTTTTTATTTTTACTCATTGTAAAACCAATTTTTTTTTATTGTTTTAAAACTATTATAAAATGAGTTATGGTTCCATAATTTCACAATAAAACTGATTGCATATGTAAAATACTGTATATATTTACATCCTGTAAATCCCTGTACAGTATAGTTTTCCACACAGTTTAAAAAAATGATTTTATCAAAAAATATTTTTGCAGGATTGGGAAAAATGGTTCCTTGGACTGTAAAGATTGCTCACCCATAGAAGAGAATAATAATTACTCTTTAAATTGATATAAACATCAAGATCAAGCAGATAATGCTTTTAATTTATACTTAATCACCACATTACTTTTAAAAAGAGTTTCTTGGTAATGTTCGGATGTTGGAGACAAGAATATCTGCCACTTCATTTGACATTAACGTTTCGCCACCTATTGGCCAACCCATGCATATTTATGAAAACTTTGTTCAAACCCACATGGCTAATCATCAGCCAAAAATGCTGTGCACCCTAATATCTAGTAAGACAACATTGCATGTAAAACAAAAGAATAATAATAAAAAAAAGATATTGATGATTTCAATTAATATCTAAAGGACTGTATTGATTTCATGTTGGGAGGAAATTGCCTGGGATCACTGGCTAAATTCTATATAAAATTTACCCTTACTATGTTAATCTTGAAAACATTTTAAATCACTAACTTTTTCTGTGCCAAAAACATTTATTCATCATAACTTCTCTATGGAACGGTTAACAGATAAACAATTCTGGACTATTCTCCAAAATGACTAAATTCATCCATTTTTATAATTTTACATTAATGGTCCTTTCTCTCTTTGCTCGTCTTGCTTTGCTCATCTTGTATCAAGGACTGATTTTTGTATTGATCTATATCTATGAACAGTTCTCCAGGCAATAAAATCCTACTTTTTTTTGCTGCTTCTCTTCAGCAATACATAACCTTTGAAACTGACTATTTGCTTGTACAACATTGCAAATCCCATGTTTGCATTATTCAGTAACAACCAGAAATGCACGACACAAGACGGCTCAAAGAATGCCATGAAGAACAAGACTGATGGCAGAGAAAGGATAGGGGGAGAAAGGGAGGTAAACACTTTGCTCATTTAGGTGCACAGCTGTGGCAGTGTGTGTGGAGGAGCTGAGTTCCAATAGTATGTGTACAGCATTTGTTTGACTGAGAAAGTTTCCGACGTGACATGGGGACGTGTAAATTTTACAAGGTGCTCTGTGCTAAAAGCTGCGTTCAGGAAGGCAAGGGGCTGCAAGTGTTTTTCCCTTTCACTGATACACCACAACCAAAGGCTACTTGAGATTAAGTGCAAGTTTTCTTTGAGCTTCAGCGAAAAGAAAAAGCCTCACAAATGGTTATTGATGCAGAGAGGGAGGCAGGGTGGTTTGGATGACATCTTAAAGGGATAGTGAAAATGTCAAGAGGATATGAGGATTTACCTCCACTAGACAACTAACTTGGCATCTTCATTTAGTGTAAGAGGGACCAGCATCAAAGCGGACTTTTGTTAACTTAAAATGACTTCAATCCCCAAAAAACTGTAGTAGTTTAATAGTATGCATGTTTTGGTCAGAATAACTGTCTGACATAAAAGTAAAGTTGTATGAAAAGCTAAAATATTATAGTGGTTTATGAAAATGCTATATTATTCATTTTTATACTGCCTTACATATCGGTTAGGTACTAACTCCCACCAGAAACACTTGCATGAGGTAATGAGGTAATGAGGTAATGCAACTCAGTACATGTTTTACACATGTACTGAGTTGCATTACCTCAGTTTGCTGTGAAAATATTCTTTAGTTTCTGTGTAAATAACTCCCCAAAGCACCAGCAAACAAACAAACAAACACCACAATGGTTTAAGGTTAATAGCATTCTAGCAGTTTATGCAAACTGCCATGACCTTTTTACATTGATGATGTTTTAAGATGGTAAAAGTCTGGTTTAGTTCTTCTCTTAGACAAGCTTGCTTCAGCTACCAGGACTATCCCTTTTGAATCTATACTAAATAAAGATAACAACAGAGTGTTTACTGTTATTTAATTGTTGCTGGGTTTTTTTTAAACATTTTATCAGAACCACACAGAGCCACAAATACCCTAAACTGTCTCTTAAAGTGGTTTTTAACCGCTAACTACATTTAGCTTTGGTTAAATATAATTCTTAAATAATAAATGCTAGTGCTTCTGGTTTACACACAGAGCACAAACTCAGTACTCCCATGAGAAAACAACTTTGTGCTCACATCTCATCACCACCGGATTTTTGAAACATTTCCTCTCATCTGTTAACAAATGTTTTGAAGAAACAAACCATAAGGTTCTCTGACCGTCTGCAACCGTCTGCGAGCTGGTAACTGATCCAGAGCATTTCTAAAGGCAACATTTGGGCCATGCAGGGCAAGCAGACACAGCAACCAGACAGTTGCAGCTCTGAGCAAGCATATACAGAGGAAACACAGAGACAGGGAAAATAGTCATACAGTGGGACAGAGTTTCTGGAAACACATGGAAGCTAGATCAAAAATGGCTTTTCAGTGAGAAAAGCCATTTTTTTCACTCTACCGTCCCGTGTGTACATGGCCGTCACATTCATCAGCTGGGATCCGACACTCTGTGGACGTATGTGTGTGCTTTTGCATGCTTGCATGTGTGTGTAGTATCAATAGAAATCCAGGACACCAAACACAGCTGGACTTCCAGGAGCAAGGAATCTTTTTGCTCCCATCCATCTTCAGGATCTGTGACTCCACGATGATACCACTATAAACCTCTTTAGTATCTGTTCTGAGAAAACATTTTATTTAAATGTAAAGATGTTTTCATCATATCACAATTTGCACATTTTTCGAAAATTGATTTTGTTTTAAAAAATCCATAAGAACAGTGGAAGTTCCTTTTGATATCCTGTGGTTTTGATAATATTCTATTTATTACCCCTCCACTCAGAATATTAAAATACACGAGAACTTTTATTGAGATTCTGGAAGTTGAAGCTTTTATAAAATAACATAGCTAACACCTAATTTCTTGCTTGTTGTCAGCATTAAGTGACAGCCAAAGGAAACCCTTGACTCATCTCACTCAGATGAACAAACCTAGCTGTTTTGTTATTGTACTGGGGCAACTGTGGCACAGGAGTTAGGAGTTCATCTTGTAACCAGAGGGTTGCCGATTTGAGCCCCTGCTCTGTCTGTCTCAGTCGTTGTGCCCTTCTGTCAACTGGTGGCGCCAGTGTTCGACAGCCTCGCAGTGTGCCCCAGGCCCCAGGGCAGCTGTGGCTACAATGTAGCTCGCCATCACCAGTGTGTGCGTGAATGGGTGATTGACTGAATGTAGTGTGAAGCGCTTTGGGGTCCTCAGGGACTAAATAAAGCCCTATACCAGTACAGACCATTTACCATTGTGATATCTCTAAATAATAGAGGCCTGGGAGAAAGAAAATGAAGGAGGAAATGCAAATTTGTGAAACATTACTAAAATTGATATTTTCCAATGTGTCATGCTCAGAGCTTAGTGATGAGGGCTCAAGTCTATTAATTACTTAGGCTGCAGACTTGACATGTTAAAAGGAGGGTGATGCTTGAAATCATTGTTCTTCCATTGTTAACCATGGTAACCTGCAAAGAAGCGCGTGCAGCCATCATTGCGTTGCATAAAAATGGCTTCACATGCAAGGATATTGTGGCCACTAAAATTGCACCTAAATCAAAAATTTATAGGATTATCAAGAACTTCAATTCTTGTTAAGAAGGCTTCAGGGCGTCCAAGAAAGTCCAGCAAGCGCCAGGATCGTCTCCTAAAGAGGATTCAGCTGCGTGATCGGAGTGCCACCAGTGCAGAGCTTGCTCAGGAATGGCAGCAGGCAGGTGTGAGCGCATCTGCACGCATAGTGAGGCGAAGACTTTTGGAAGATGGCCTGGTGTCAAGAAGGGCAGCAAAGAAGCCACTTCTCTCCAAAAAAAACATCAGGGACAGATTGATCTTCTGCAGAAAGTGTGGTGAATGGACTGCTGAGGACTGGGGCAAAGTCATATTCTCCCATGAAGCCTCTTTCCGATTGTTTGGGGCATCTGGAAAAAGCCTTGTCCGGAGAAGTAAAGGTGAGCGCTACCATCAGTCCTGTGTCATACCAACAGTAAAGCATCCTGAGACCATTCATGTGTGGGGTTGCTTCTCATCCAAGGGAGTGGGCTCACTTACAATTTTGCCCCAAAACACAGCCATGAATAAAGAATGGTACCAAAACACCCTCCAACAGCAACTTCTTCCAACAATCCAACAACAGTTTGGTGAAGAACAATGCATTTTCCAGCAAGATGGAGCACCGTCCCATAAGGCAAAAGAGATAAATAAGTGGCTCAGGGACCAAAACGTTGACATTTTGGGTCCATGGCCTGAAACCTCCCCAGATCTTAATCCCATTGAGAACTTGTGGTCAGTCCTCAAGAGGCGGGTGGACAAATAAAAACCCACTAATTCTGACAAACTCCAAGAAGTTATTATGAAAGAATGGGTTGCTATCAGTCAGGATTTGGCCCAGAAGTTGATTGAGAGCATGCCCAGTCGAATTGCAGAGGTCCTGAAAAAGAAGGGCCAACACTGCAAATACTGACTCTTTGTATAAATGTCATGTAATTGTCAATAAAAGCCTTTGAAATGTATAAAGTGTTTGTAATTATATTTCAGTACATCACAGAAACAACTGAAACAAAGATCTAAAAGTAGTTTTGCAGCTAACTTTGTGAAAACCAATATTTGTGTCATTCTCAAAACTTTTGGCCACAACTGTACATATACTCACAAGAAACTTATTAGCTTTGTTTTAGACATTCTTTTATTTAAATAAAACAACTGCACATTCAAAGCCAGTCAGCTGGGTCTATTGGAGCAACAGAAGGTCCGCTTGATGCTACTGCATCACCGCTGGTTTGTGGTGCTGAGGTGGAGGCAACAGAGGAACAGAAGAGGAGTATGTGACACCAGTCTAATAATAGACAAATGATTTAAAAAATACAATAAAATGAAATAATATAAATGAGAAACCTAGAGATAAATACATGATGTAGACCAGGGGTTCTCAACCTTTTGCAAGCTGGGCCCCCCCAAAGCTGGGCCCCAGTGCACCCCCCAGGTAGGTGATGTTGATGTGAGACCGGAGCCTGCTTTGCCTTTCAAAGATCCTCAATTCTTTGCTCAATGTTTGATAAACATAGCCTCAAATCATCTACGATTTGTGCACGATTGCGGTATTTTGTTTTGAGTGCAGTCATTTATGAGAATCCTGCCTCACACAAATATGTCGATGTGAAAGGAAGGAGAATCTTCAAGGCGACGTCACAGAGTTGAGGATATTCCTGCATCAATGCTGTCCAGAATGACGAAAGAGGGGAGGTGCCAAAGAGTTCCTTCAGTTTACTGTCACTCTTCAGCTCAATAAGCTGGTCCTGCATATCAACTGACATAGGGGGACCATATTTTGATTTCCAAAAAAGAGGACATCTGGCACAGTACTGAAACACTTTCAGGATTTGGCCAAGACTTTTGATTTTAACATATTTAAAGTGTGCATTCTCCATGTGGTTAGAAAAGTTTAGTTAAATAACTTTCAAAAAGCCTTTCACAAGAAGAAAATGATTTTATAATCTCTGGAAAAAATTATAATAGAAATAGTTACTCTTCTGAATTAAAAAAAAGTTACCAGCAACAACATTAGTTTACTTTTTAAATTGCACTGGACAAAAAGTGAAGAAAAATCTGAAACAATCTTCTGAGAAAACAAGTATTATTTTCTTTTCACTGTAATAAAAGTAAACAGCTGCAGACTCAAAAAAACAAAATAAAAAAGTGCTTACTCTGTTTAGTTTGTCTCTTCATCCTCCACAGTCAGTTTATAGATGAACTCTCACTTTGCTCAGCCTTTTTATAGTTTTTGTGTCCATGTTATCTTAGGGATATTTGCCACTTGTGTCACACAGAAACACACATGCCAGCTATGTGAATGGTGCACTCCGCCACCCATTTGTTGCGACTGGGCAGTATATCTTTTGTGGTTCGTGCATGAAGCTTGTGCTTTGACTTCTTGTAAACAGCAGTAACTCAGCGCTGCGCAATTGCGTTGCGCAATGCAGGATAACGCGGTGCGGCGCGGCGCAGCTCGGCGCACAGCTTTGTGGCGTAAATAAACGGATCAGGACCAGCTCGGGAGAACGTTATATGAGATAAAGGCTGTCATAATGTATGCATCACCGGTCAGTTTAAGTATGGTCCTATGAAAATAATAAAAACCCGGACATTTTCATCAGCCTATAGATCCTCCCGGATGCCCCGGACAGCACATGAAAAGTGGACATGTCCGGGGAAAAGAGGACGGTTGGTCACCCTAAATTGACAGCTCGTTTGCTGTGCACACAAACGGATCTGGAACCCACGCAGAAGAGCGATAATCCTCTTTAAAGTACGTCGCAAACTTTGCTCATTGCTGACAGGCGCTCAGACGCTGATTGAAACAGAGAGGAGAAATCGTGTGACGTGTCTGCATCAGCGATAAAGTCTACAAGGCTGGGGCACATGTCGCAGTTCCCTCCACTGATGCGCCATAGAGGTCTAGTTTTTGAGTGAAGGCGTGCACTTTGTCTGCAAGGAGCAAAATAAGAGTTTTGCGGCCCACTGGTTGAGAATCACTGATGTAGACCATAGTGTATAACATACAATGGATTTTTTCAGATACAAATTTATATTAGCAATTCATATTAATTAAATTAATTAAATGTTATCATTACAATGAAATTTGCAGAATTAGCAGAATGCAAAATAATCAGTAAACTGCAGTATAATATTGCATGTGGGAATTCTAAGTTATGCTCTAACATTAATGATGTGCACTTTAATACAGGTGTAAAGTTTAACATGATAAACACACTTTATAGACAATATGAGCTGTAACACAGTTATCAGCTGGCGTTACAACTATGGAATTATTATTAGGATTATTAATGGTATTTTGATTGATTATTACAAGCTGGGAAAACTTGAGATAATGATGCCAATGAAATTAACATTAATACACCTGCTGATTAGATGTAATATTTACACATTTGTCCAGGGAAGGTACTCATATTACTATTTCCATAATAATAGCGCTAGGCTTATCTGTTGGAACCATTGACTGTTAATATTTTGGTTAGAACTAGCAGATAGTTGGCTATTTATAGATTAACTAACCATGTATGCTAATGGTATTATTAATCATCGTTCTGTAACATCAAAATAATATCGTTAACATCATCTTTACTATAACATTACCTTTGTCTTTGGTGTGCTTTCCTCCTCTTCTTTTCTTTTTTGTCCTCCCCTGGACACCAGATAATTCGGGACTCTTTGACATATTAACTTTTTTTTGACGCAATAAAAAAAAAACTTAATGCCGGGTAAAAGAAGTCTGATTGGTGGAGGTGGTTTCCCATCCTGCTTTGCGGCGCCTCATGTTTTGTTCTGCACCGTGAGCTAAAAGTATGTGTGATCCCTTCAAATATCCCCTGGTCACGTTGTACATATATTGTAAAGAGGATAGTTAATGCCATATATAATTCATGATTGCCTCATTCATTCTACTGGCAGTTTAGTAGAATTAAAGCTGGAAATTCCTTACGCGTCTCTGGCCTTCTCGGGATGTACGGCGCCCTTAGCATTTGCCTGTACAGCCTAAACCAATCACCGACCTTACATGCCCGATCGTTTGTGTACTAAAACTAAAAATGTAACCTTGCAATATTACATAATGGTGAAATAGAAACATCTTAGACCGGATTTTTCTCAGACATTTGCTTTTTGAAAGGAAATATCTGTCTTTTCAATTCTTCTGAACACAGCATGTTTGTGTTGCATAGTTAGGAAATAAGTGATCTTTTGCTGAAGCTTTAAACTCTGTGTCACGTTTTTAACTATTTTAGGGATTTAAGAGAATACACGTGTGCACTATCAGCATTTGGAGTAGAATATCTGAACTTGCAGATTGCTTCATTGTTTGCTGAATGTTTACAGAATCCAACTTAAATGCACATGAACAACTTGGCGGGGGAATAATTTCCTTGATTCTTAAGCAGGAAAAAATGTGGAACGTATGTGGAATGTATTTCATTTCCCAAAATCATGCCTACAAAATGTGCTGTGTTAACTTATATATACACATATATCAAGTGGAGGACTATAGCAAAACCCGTACTGCTCTGCTGTAACATGCTGTAACATTTGTCTCACGAACTGTGAGAAAATGGTCACAGGAAGCTGAAGAAGCCCTGCAGGATTGTTTTGCAACCACAGACTGGATGACTCTTTGCCAAGCACATGGAGAGGACATCAATGACATGACTGAGTGTGTGACTGACTATATAAACTTCTGTGTGGACAACATCATCCCCACCAGAACAGTGAGATGCTTCCCTAATAACAAACCCTGGATCACCAGTGACCTGAAGGAACTGCTAAACAAGAAAAAAAGAGCCTTCAGGGAGGGAGACAGGGAATTACTGAGGAGTATACAGAAGCAACTTAAGGTCAAGATCAGAGACAGCAAGGAGGCATACAGGAAGAAGCTGGAGAACAAACTACAGAGGAACAATATCAGAGATGTCTGGTCAGGAATGAGAAAGATCACAGGTTTTAAGGACAGGAAGGATTGGATAGATGGAAGTCTGGACAGAGCCAATGAACTGAACACATTCTTCAACAGGTTCAGTTCAGGAACTAGCTCAGCATCCCCCTCTCCTGTTCCCAGCCAAACAGACATCCCACTATCCTCTGATCAACAGCTTTCCTGTTACACCTCGGATGTTTTATCCTTCACCTCAGCCATGGACTCTTCTAATTCCACAAGTTTGACTTCAACCAAGTCAGGAAATGCTGCTACCCCCTTTGCCTCCCCCTCCCACTTGTCTGTCTCCAAAAGTCAGGTGAAGAGGCAGCTGGAGAAACTGAACCGGAACAAGGCTGCAGGTCCAGATGGTGTCAGCCCCAGAGTCCTGAAGGCCTGTGCAGAGCAGCTCTGTGGGATTCTGCAGCACCTCTTCAACCTTAGCTTAACTCAGGAGAAGGTCCCAGTGTTGTGGAAGACATCCTGCCTTGTTCCAGTACCCAAAAGAACTCACCCATCAGTCATCAATGACTATAGACCCGTTGCCCTGACATCCCACATCATGATGGTCCTGGAGAGACTCCTGTTGGCACCCCTGAGTAAGCAAACAAGAACGTATCAGGACCCACTGCAGTTTGCTTATCGCTGTGGAGTTGGAGTTGAAGATGCCATCATCCACCTACTTCAACCAACCCACTGTCATCTGGACAAAGCAGGCAGCACTGTGAGGATCATGTTCTTTGATTTCTCTAGTGCATTTAACACAATTCAGCCTGATTTGCTTTGTCAGAAACTCCTGAAGACACAGGTGGAGCCCTCAACAATCGCCTGGATCAATGACTACCTGACCAACAGACCACAATTTGTGAGACTGAAGAATTGTGTGTCAAACCAGGTGGTCAGCAGCACAGGAGCACCACAGGGGACCGTACTCTCACCATTCCTTTTTACTCTGTACACCTCAGACTTCCAGTACAAATCAGAGACCTGTCATCTGCAGAAATACTCAGATGACTCTGCAATTGTCGGGTGTATCAGAGATGGACAAGAAGCTGAATACAGAGAGTTGGTGGACCGCTTTGTGACATGGTGTGGAAACAATCGTCTCACCTTGAATGTGAACAAAACAAAGGAGATGATTGTAGATTTCAGAAGAAACAGGGATAAGTCAAACACTGTTTCCATCATGGGAGAAGAAGTGGAGGTGGTTGAGGAGTATAAATACCTCGGAGTTCACCTTGACAACAGACTGGACTGGAGGCGCAACAGTGAAGCCGTCTACAAGAAGGGACAGAGCAGACTGTACTTCTTGAGGAAGCTTAGGTCCTTCAAGGTTTGCAGCAAGATGCTGCAGATCTTCTACAAGTCTGTTGTGGAGAGTGTAATCTCTTCAGCCGTCATCTGTTGGGGTAGCAGCATCAGAGCCAGGGATTTAAAAAGACTCAACAACCTGATAAAGAAGGCTGGTTCTGTTCTTGGGACAACTGTGGAAAATCTGGAGATGATAATGCAAAGAAGGATTCTTCATAAAATCAAAAAAATTATGGACAACCCTGAGCATCCTCTTCATGAGACAGTCACACAACAACAGAGCATCTTCAGTCGGAGGCTTCTTCAGTTTCGCTGCAATACAGACCGCTACAGGAAATCCTTCCTGCCCACAGCCATCATTATCTACAACAACTCCTTAAAGAATTGATTATATGAGCTATACCAACACTTAATTTCCCTCTGGGATCAATAAAGTATTTTTGAATTGAATTGAATTGAATTGGTGAAAGTAAATCTGTTGGACTTCTACTTGGTACTCAGACACCAATTCTGAGCTCCACACTGCCAAACAGGACACGTAAAAAACAACTTATAAATAGCAGTATAAACTTAGATTTACTGATTTTGCTTGTCTGGAATATTCAGCGGTTTTTTTTATCCCAATGTCAAGGCAATTGTTGCTGCCATTTAATCTGTAAAGACCATTTCCAAAGATTTTGAAGTCCATTATTCTGCTGTGAGAGAGATTATTTACTAGTGACAAACATTTAAGGTAGTTTCCAGGCTTCTCAGAAGTGGGTATTTAAAATTCCCAAAAATTGTCTGTGCAATGCTTAAAGAAACTGTAAAAAAAATGAATATCTAAGGCCTACATCTTAGATCATGGGTATCAAACTACAGTCCTCAAGGGGCGGTGTCTAACACTGAGGGTGTGGAGGTTTAAGCCACAAGGTTATTGCAGATTCTTAAGAAAATTAAAAATAAATCAGGTTTTCTCTGATATTCAAATTTTTTCAAATGATTCATACAGGCTAAATGGTCGTTAAATTTGGAATGAGTTTAGGAATAATTAAAATGTTGTTTTTTCTCATCACAAAAACCCGACATTTCAACAGGGTGTATACACTTTCAAAAGCCACTGTAGAAGAATATTGACAGCATGTTCATGCTAATGTGGCTACAATAGAATAGCAGTGTGGCTTCACTTTTTTATGACCCTATCAGCACTAAGAAATACCCTGAAATTCAAGCATTTGGTTTGAGCTGTGAAAAAAACATTCTTATTTGTTAACGCCTAAACCTCACAAAAAACTTCAGTTCATCCAACACAGAATTTAAGTGATTATTAATGTGGGGATGCTTATATATAAATTAAACATATGCAAAGATAATGATCCAAAACAAAACAAAAAAGGTTAGTTTTTGAGGTGGATAGACCTTTTTCTGAATTGAAGTTATTGAAGTTACTGAGTTTATTGCACAGGAGTATTGGTGTGGGCTGTGAGCATTTTTGTTTTCCACAACAGTACATACAGATGTTTATCCTTTTCTCCATTTTGACATTCAAACAACTCGACTGAAAATTCTTCAACTTGAAAAAATGATGGGCCGCATCTATTAGTATTTAAAGACGACATGTAGGTTTGCTGATTTCTCGATTTGAATGCTTGTGAATCACAGCCAAGCTGCATACAAGATCACACTACAAATCCAGCAAGTGTAACAAACAGCTCATAACTTATACAATCTCCCTCACAGCTCTGCCACATATTATGGAGTTTCCATATGTAGTGGCCCAGGGGGATGAAACAAACCACTGAACATATCTTAAGTCTGTATTCTAAACCTTCTCCTCAGCTTGTTTTCTTTAAAAACTAATTTAAAACACTAGGATTGCATGTCCGTGTTTATGTTGGGGTCTAATAGCGGGTCTTGGATATGAATGAGCCACAGGGGAAAGCAACACTGAACGGCGTGTTGGAGTAAACCCAGTAGGTAGAAAAACATTTTCTGTCAGTCTCCTACTATACAGGATTATAGAGAGGGTATATGCCAATAAGTATTAGCTGTTTCAAAAGAATATTTAAAGAATATTCAAAATATAAATCAAAAGAGTTGTTCAAAAACCAAGGAGTGGCTACAGAGAGAACCAGAAAGACCTTTAAATTTAAAGTTTTTAACATGAAAACAAGAGGCAATGAACTCAACAACAATGCGTCCTTGCAAACTTACTGCACAAGACCCCACCACTAAAGAAAAAGCACACCTAAGCTTGTTTACAGTTTGCTTCAAAAGATTTGGAAAATCAATTGAAATACTGGGAGAATATAATCTAGACCAGATGTCATTGCACACACCATGTTAGGAGAAAGAATGGTTCTAAACATCAGCCCAAAAACACCATGTTAAAAGGGAAGTTTGCAGGTTGGAACATGGTAGTAAGGCTTGTTTTACAGAATATGGTACTGGCAGACTGACAGAAGAATGAATGGAGGAATGTACACAGACATTATGAAACAGGTGTGGATGTTTCAAATATAACATCAGTTCCGAACACAGCCGAGGAAACTCTCAATTGGCTTCAGAGAAAGAAAGTAAAACTGGTAAAATGGTCCAGTCTCTCCTTTGACTTATCCAGTTGAAGGTCTATGAAAAAAAACTGAAGATCAAAGTGCATAGAAGAACCTTCAAGATTAACAAGAAAGACTTTTCCACAAAATATTTAATGAGTTTCTGTTCATCTGTTTACTACTTATTCCCTGTGTCATTCCAATTATTTACATGTAACTTCATTTGTGAATAAATTTATGTTATTTCTTTGTAGAAATTGTTCACTTAGGTTGTGACTGACATTTGTTTTGAATTTCATGTCAGTATAAATATTAGAAATATTTTTGCTTAGAAAAACATTTTGTTTAATGCTTATTTTTACCTGCTGTGTGGCTATGAACAGAACCTGCTTTATGGACCCACTGATTTTTGGAGCTTCATTTTGGAGTTCTTTGAAGACTTTAAATACATTCACAAAAACAGAGACAGTCTTCATGGCCTTCATTTAGAAGGCTAAGTTAACATAAACAAGCTGATTGTGCTCCAGCTGCAGCGTTGTCATTGTTTTAGATCTTACATTCATCTACTGTTCAAGCAACCAATTCTGCTCCTAGTTAGTCAGTAAAGAAGCAAGAGGATCAAAAGGGGGATCTATTGACTCCAAAGGGCATTAATACCTCAAGCTTCTCAATATACACATAAAACTAAGTGTCAGGAAAAAAAATCAGTATGCCCATGTAATTTGAAGAATTTCCTGATTTAAATTCTGAGCTTTATCCTTTCCATTAGCGTATGTTGAGATATTTTCCTACTTTGAGGTTTTCTCAGGCTTCTGGTGATTTTAACATAGCTGTGCCACCGTCTGTTTCGAGGAGCGGTTGCCTTTGAAGGAATGATGCTACTCCTGGTGCCTTTAGAGGCCATGCATACCAAGGAGAGCAGAGCAATTATAACTTTAGTCAACAACATATCTTTCAAATGGAACTGGGACTTTTTACCTCTTGGCTGGAAGTGGTGGTTTCCGTTATCATGACAACTGTGTTGGAATTAACTGTATTGAATAGACTGATTGTATGAAACATGATTTAAGTTTGACCTTTTTGCCTTAATGCAAAGTACCACGAGTTGACTTTTGTTGTGAAGAGACAGAACATTAAAAACTGAACCAAATTTAAAAAGTAGAACGATCTGTAACACCCGACCTACACCTGTCTGCACTCCAGTCTTAAAATAAAATGGACCAGTCAACTGCATAACTATACAAATTGTTGAATACTGTAGGTTAGACATGAAAGTCACCGTCTTAGAGGCATTAATCCAGAAATCTTTCAGGTACACCTTAGAAAGCAAAGCAAATAATCTTTGAAAAAAATATTTCTCAGAATCCCACTTTCTCTGATTATAAAAGCTTTCTTCTTTTTGTTTTTTCATGCTGAAAATTACATTTTTAAATTTCTTCTATATCATCTGTATGTACATACATAATTTCTTTTTTGGCATTTGTTTTGACATTTCTAGCTTAAAGACAAAAACAGCTTGTTTTTTGATGAGTTGGAAAATTATGTTTGACTTGATTACAGTCTTTTCTTTTGTAATTATTTTTGTCACAAAAAGCTCTGATATATTTGAAAAAATTAAACACTATCATTGAGTGGGACAATTGAAAGGCTAGGTCAGGTTTTTTCAAGTGAGGTTCTGTGAAAAGGTTGTAAACAGTTCATATGTTTTCTGCAGTGTTTCACTCTCTTAGTATCTTTCTTTACTATATATCCGGATTAGGGTTTCCTAGGTTAAACGTAATGCCTTGTCAAAGAGGGGCCTTGATCCTGGCTGCTGTTGCACTTGCCATAAGGTTCAATCTTTAGAATAGACTATTCAACTTTTTAACAAATTCATTAATTAAGCCGGTGGATCAGCAAGGATTTTCCTGTGTGAAGTAAAGATGTGTAAAAAAGCAAAAATTGCATACCAAACACTGTTTTGATTGTCTATACACAACCTTACTTTTGTATCAGATAGCTACTTTAACCAGAAACGCTGTACATGTAACATTCTTCGTGTTTATGAAGGCCTGATTATTTCCTGTGTAAATAATCATCAGCCCCAGAGTAAATAACTACAGAGTGCAAATGTGATGACAGTTTAAAGATGCATTGAATAACATTTACACAAACCAGTTTGATGCTTTTGAGATTGAAGGTTTTTGAAGACAATTGAAGTCTGCTTTGTTCTTGGGATCTTTCCCAATAGTGGTTGGCTGCAACCTCAGTATCAACTAGTCTGGATTTATGTTGAATTAAGATACAAAAAAAAGTTATATATTCCTTGATAGTACCTGTTTATAACATTTTAACAAAACCCTAATTCCAAAATTCTGACTGTCTCATTAGCAAGTAACAGATGTAGTTGTAAGAAATTTCCAGGAGAGGGAGACAGAGTGTGGTTCTTGTTTCCTGTGTAAATGTCTGAAGGTAAATGAAAGGAATGGATGATTAGATGAACGTGATAAATCAGCTGTGTCCCATCTAATATTGTTACTTTTGTACTCTCTGTACAGGCTTTGGTCATGCCTCCCCTTCTTGGCCCCCTCGTCACTGTTCTGCTACAGCTTGTAGTCTTCAAATCTTTGACTGATGGTGCATACTACGGACACAAGCAACACCCTCAGCCATACCGGCCAGTGCAGCACCTTCAACACATGAACATGGGCAAGGGAGGTTTCCCTCAGCAACAGTACATTGGCAAAGAAGTACCCTACATGCAGTATCCACACTACAGGAAGGAGCTCCCACAGATGCCCATGTTCAAAGGCAAAGAGAATCCTCATAAAGGGGGAAACTACAATGGTGGTAAAGACAAAGGTGAGAGATCCTTTTGAACACAGCGACACATCAATCATGTGCATGTACATTAACATATACATGGCAAAATAAGCTGAAATGTGAAAAGTACAAAATATTTATATCTTCACAGTTTGGTAAGTTTCAAGTTACATTATTCCAGAGTATAATTAAAAATTTTTTAGAAGTATCTTCACACCCTGATTCTCTTACTCTGATTAGCTTAATGAAATGGTCACTGACTGTGGTTGATATAGCAATATTGCTCTTTTCTTATGAATGTTAATTTGGCATTTACTACCTCAATGACTATTTAGTAAACCATTCCCACAATCCCTCCCTTCGGCAAGACCGTTGTGGTCCCCCCAAAAAATGATAACAACTTAAAGAGCAGTGAGTCAGACAATTTAATGTTTTTACCAAGGCTTAGCCCTGGTTCCTAAGAACAGAAACATTTGCATTCTCTCCCAGGGCTGAAATTACATCAGTCTGTAATTTCAGTTCTTTCAGTGCTGGTTTTGGAGTTTTTGTAGCTTGTTCTTGACATGTGTTAAGGGCAGAACTTTGTGTGGTGTCCAAGAAATTATATGTGAAGAATCAGATATTTGCTATGGCCATGATTGCTACACAGACCAATGCTGCTGTAGAAAGAACCAATGGGAACTTCCAGTAGTTTTGCTCTTGAATTCTTGTTAAGTATGAAATGCCCTTGATTAAAATAACTTTGTTTTTATTCTTCCAAACTCAGATATAAATTTATCTGT
Organism: Valencia hispanica; assembly: GCA_963556495.2. Classification (NCBI taxonomy): domain Eukaryota; kingdom Metazoa; phylum Chordata; class Actinopteri; order Cyprinodontiformes; family Valenciidae; genus Valencia; species Valencia hispanica. The sequence goes on along the minus strand of OY747707.1, from coordinate 36,131,167 downwards.
TCTTGTGAAGCATATACTGACGTTTACTCTACAGATGCTGATCCCAACCTAGAGAGAATCTTTAGCACAATCCCCTGAGTACAGAGATTATCTTTACTGATGTCCAAGAACCAGACATCTCTGGATAGTTTCACATTCTCACTGTTTATTTCCTGATTGGTCATACATGTTTTGGTCATACTAAAAGGCTTAACTGTTTGATCATAATATTATTGGAGGTCAGATTGCTCACTGTTTGTACAAGAATGCGCTCTTTCATCTGATAATTTCAAGATTAAATGCTTTGCTGCATTTTTGTAAATATGTACTTTCTGTATTCAACATCTATGTAATTGTTCATAGGTCTAACAATCCCTAGTGCCGTGGAAGGTGCTGCCCAAAGAGAACAAGGCCCAGCTGGACCACCTGGACCAGCGGGGCCTCCAGGACCTCCAGGACCTCCTGGACCTCCAGGAAATGGTCTGCCTGGTCCCGAAGGCCAAACTGGACCTATGGGTCCACCAGGATTACCTGGAATGGGGAAACTAGGCTTGCCTGGACTGCCAGGAAGACCAGGTGTAAATGGTGAGCCTGGGCCGCAAGGAAAAATGGGACAAAGAGGTGAAAAAGGGCCAGCTGGTCAACCAGGTCCTCAGGGACCACTTGGCCCACCTGGGGTTCCTGGAATAGGTAAACCAGGGATACAGGGATTACCAGGACAACCAGGCGGCAAAGGAGAACCTGGTCACAAGGGCCTGCCAGGACTGACAGGATTACCGGGACCAAAAGGAGACAAAGGGATGGGCCTGCCGGGACAGCCTGGTCACAAGGGACTTCCTGGACCTCCTGGACCTGCTGGCCCAAGAGGGCTGCCAGGTTTTGGAAAACCCGGGTTGAATGGTTTGCCAGGTCCACAAGGACCACCAGGACAGAAAGGACATCCTGGAGAATCAGGGCCCCCTGGGCCTACTGGGGAAGGAGGAAAGCCTGGCCCACCAGGTCTACCTGGTCAAGGAAAGCCAGGTCACAATGGTCTTCCTGGACAGCCAGGAAGGACAGGTGAGAAGGGCCTTCCAGGACTGCAAGGTTTGCCAGGAAAACCTGGACTTCCAGGAATAGGTAAACAAGGACTTCTAGGACCAAAAGGGGATAAGGGAATGAATGGACCACCTGGTCCTCCAGGACCCAAGGGAGATATGGGTCATGGTGGATTACCAGGAATGCTTGGACCCCCTGGACCAAATGGTCCACCAGGCCCTCCAGGACCTATTGGACGACCTGGAAGCATAGGTGTACCTGGTCCTAAAGGAGATTGTGGAGATGGAGGACCTAAAGGGCTTGATGGGGCCAAGGGTGACCTTGGTCCTCCAGGACTACCTGGTAAGAACGGTCTACCTGGGGAACTTGGGGAACCAGGTCCAAGAGGTCCATCTGGACCAAGTGGTCCTAAAGGTGCTGATGGGCATAAAGGTCTACCTGGCATGCCTGGTCCTCCTGGAACTCCTGGTTTAAGAGGATTGGCTGGATTGCCTGGGGAGAGGGGTATCCCAGGACCTCAAGGAATCTCTGGAATAGACGGTACAGCTGGACCAATTGGACCTCCTGGTCCCAAAGGATCTAAAGGGGAGAATGGTCTTCCTGGTCCACCAGGCATTGCAGATGCTGGGAGTCCAGGCCTGCCTGGTCCTGTGGGACCCCAAGGAAGAGAGGGACCATCTGGACCCCCAGGACAGCCAGGTCAACCTGGTCCACCTGGACCACCAGGGGCACCTGGTGAACCTGTTTTTTCTCCAGAAATGACTGGAGTACTCTCTGAGATGGCCCCGGGACTAGATGGTGTTAAAGCTGGAAGTTATGGTAAGAAGAGCAAATATGGTGGAGGTGGGGCTGAAGTAATGGGTTCCAGTGGGCTTGAAATGCCTGCATTTACTGCTGTAGTATCTACTCCCTTTCCACCTGTGGGCACTCCAGTTATTTTTGATAAACTGTTGTACAATGGCCGCCAAAACTACAATCCCCAGACAGGAATTTTCACCTGTGACATTCCTGGCATTTATTACTTCGCCTACCACATTCATTGCAAGGGAGAGAACGTGTGGGTGGCTTTGATGAGAAACAATGAGCCTGTGATGTATACATATGATGAATACAAAAAGGGTTTCTTAGACCAAGCCTCAGGAAGTGCAGTACTACCTCTTCAACCTGGGGACACTGTGTACATTCAGATGCCATCAGATCAGGCCTCAGGACTTTATGCTGGACAGTATGTGCAGTCCTCCTTCTCTGGGTATTTGCTCTATCCAATGTAAAGCCACATAAGTTAGGGAGAAGGAAAAGAGGAAGCTTACTGTTGTATAATGAATGATGGTATAATAAATTATCTTAGACTGATCATTATTTAATGTAAAGTCAAAAATTTTGCTCTCATCAAAAGAGATGAAAGCACAAGATTTATACTGTATAACCTATAAGTCATTTCAAATGGGAGACCTAAGACTTGTTTTTGTTTTTTACAAACACAAAAGCGCCTGAAAAAAGTCATAGTTGTATTTTCTTTCAGAAAATGCCACAAAACAATGCTATTTGTGCAACTCGCAAAATGTAAATTGAAACAATGGGAGTTAAACGAGTGTTTTAAAAAGATGGTAAGAGCTTTCTGTTTATTACACTGTTACAGCAGTGTCAAATTCAATCTCTACACAGTGTCAAAATTGGCAGCTAATTCATTCAGCAGGTAATGTAAAAACACAAACAAAGATGACAACTTGATTGCATTTTGATAGGAAATAATTATAACTTTTTTGCATTGCTACCTTCTGTCTCTCAGGGTATATATGTAAAAATATAAAATGCAGATCATTTTCACCATTTTGCTTGATCTTAAGGTTGACACGTAATATTATGTAGCTTGCAACTGTCTAAGATCTTGGAAATTATTTGATTAGTAAATTTCAGTGAGAAGAATGCAAGAGCTAACTAAATGACAAAATATGCACGAAGGAACTGGATCTATTTATACAAGTGTATGTTCATGATTCTATTCTTGTCTAGAGGAACACAAACCTTAGATGGTAAAGACAGACATGACAACTTTTCAATGAATATTGAGCTTTTAGAGGAGATTAGAAAAACAATCTGTTATTTTTATTTTGAAGTGTTTGCTGATAATTTTGTGAATCTGCTGCTGTGAAACAACCATTAGACACATCTAGACACATCATTGCTCTGAACTATAAAGCCACTCAACAGACTACATTAGACCATTTTACCACAGTAAAAATATTGACATAAAATATTGTTATAAGCACCATACAGGTATAGTGTCCTTGTTTGCTAGCAACCTTTAGTGAGGAATGATATTCATTCAGTTTTTTTTTTTGTTTTTTTTTACAGTTCATCAATTCATAAAAAAGACTATTTTTAGTATTTTTACATATTAAAACGTATTTTTAATTGTCCCTCTATCAGAAGGCTAATCTCTTTTGGGACTAACAATTTTAGTTGAATAGTTTATTTTGTTTCATTTCATGTTAAAATGGATGAAGTAAATTTATCTGTAACTCAGGTTACAGTGATGTAATTTGTAACTTTGTAATTGTAGGACCCAATTTCATTTGGGAAGCATATCATTTAAAATCCATTTCCCATTAAATGGATTACAATGTAAAGTAACGTATGAAGGTTTTAAAAAAGAGTAACCATGGTGATTATGTTGACCCTGTAATCAAATAGTTATTGTGTTGATGTTTAAAGTTTGTCATGACAGTTTTTTTTCTAAATAAAGGTTGTTTATTAAAATTGTATCTGAGACATTCTTCCTTTTCAAAGTAAGCTGCATGCATATGTATTCTTGTACCTGTTTGATATTTTCCTGTGAAGCATTGATATGCATTGAGAATATCTAAGTGTAAGATCCCTTATTTATCAGTTTATTAATTTGAAAGAAAAAATTGTTGCAAAAGTACTTATCCTTCAAGGCAAAGTGACAAAGTTACACTGACTTTTTCCACTATAATTAATGATGCTTTAAGCACACGGTTTGTAAACGGGGAAATCTCACATAAAATTGAGTCTTACTTTACTCATAAATATTGTTAAACTAATTTATCCATCTATCCATTTTAATTAGTAATCAGAATGAGCTTAGCTGGTGATATTGGTTGTGTCCATATGCCTAGGGTGGCATTCACAACAGAAGCAGCTCTGTGTATGACACTGTGTCACAGAAAACACAACTTGGGTCTATATCCCGGTTGAATTTTAGCAGGAATAACTTGGCCAAGTGACACTGGTAAAATGTTTGAAAATAAATCGTTATAATTAAGTGTGTCCACGCTTTTTTCTAAACGTTGTCCTGAGCAAGTTTTTGGAATTGATTACAAATTTTCATTTTTTGCTCCAAAAGATGAGAAACAATTTGCCAAAAGGAGTGTCAACTTAATCAAACGAAGTGTAAATAGCTGAGAATCAGGAAACACAGATTTTCTTAAAAAAATAAAAAACACTCAACCTCACCCCAACCCAAAAACCCCACAGAGAAGTTAGATTCAAATCAATGGGATACCAGGAAGAAATTTTAGACTGGTAAAGAAGGTTGCCTCCTTTGTGAAATGATTTGATTAATTGATTCATATTAAAATATCTTCTAAAATATGTTCGCAAATAAGAGATTAGACCAAAAATGATTGGTCATGTAAATATGATAGGCAGGAAGCAAACTGTAAAATACAATATTTTGACATTAACACAATGTAAGGCAACAGAAAATAAAACACTTTATTTGTTGATTTATTTTTATTTACTCATCTATTTCCCCTTAGGGATTCTGGAGATAAAGTGTGTTAATAGAAAAGAACAGAAATTAATTTATTTGAATTGGGGATCAAATGCAATCTCCAATCCTCTTAATTTTACACGTAATAATTAGCGTACTGAAATCCATGTAACTGCGTCTTCCTTTATTACTTGCTGCTCATCAGAAAGGATGTCAAATCTTTAGCTGGGTGGGGTCAGAATGGGGATGCTGATGCTGCGATCCGACTTTGCGCATGCGCATTGCTGTCCTGTATTCCATCATATCTATTGTGTTACTGTACAACACATTCAACCGCCGAGCTTGTCCAGAAAGGTGAGTAAATAATAATAAATCATAACATGACTCAATGCTTAACTATCGTTGATGATACTATGTCGAAGGTAGTCCAGTATTTAATACGCACCTGTTCCAAGCCAATCCAGGAAATAGCCAGACTTAGCAGCTAACGCGCTAACCTGCTTCACGCTATCGCCCTTATTATCGGCCTTATTAAGTTTTCGGTTTATATATAAGTAGCGGTTTACATCATTGTCTAAATGTTCGCTACAGTAGAGTATTTACACTTCATAACCTGTTACTCATTTTGTCACGATACAATCAAAAAAACCTCAGTGTATTTTACTTGATATTATGTTGTAACCCAGCAAAAAAGGTTTGTATTACTGCGACCTGGAAATAAAATAGCTTTCTTTCTTTTCTTTTTTTAAATGAAGGTCTGAAAAGTTTGTCAATCATTTGTATTCAGTCTCCTTTTCTAAATAACAAATCCAAACGGCACTTGTTGGCCGACAGGCAAGACACTACTGGAAAATCTAACACTGAACACACCCTTCCCACAGTAAAATGTGGTGATGGCAGTATCATGCTGAGGGGATGCTTTTCTCCAGGAGGGACAGGGGGAGCTGGTCAGAATGTATGGCACAATGCAAAGAGAGATAATGCAGGGCCTTCCTGGAAGCAAAACCTGTGGATATTTGCCTTTAAGCATGTCAACGACCCTGAACATACAGCCTGAGCTACAATGAAAATCAAAGCATATTATGTTAGAATGGCTCAGTCAAAGTCCCTACGTAATTCTAACTGAGAATATAAAGCAAGACTTAGAGTGCTGTTGACAGAGGCTCTTCATCTAACTTAAATAAGTTTCAGTCTTATTTTCTATCTAATGAATAAATGAAAATGGTTGCAGCTTATTTTGTGTACAGTTGTTAAAGTTTTTTGTGCTACAGGATTGTCCAAACATGACATCCCGTGTTGGCCCCAGAACAGCCAGTACTAATGGAACTGACTTCAAACACAGAGAGAAGGTGGCCCCACATTACCAGATGAGGCAAGTAAAGGGTTTCTATATCTATATTTACTGGAGTTTTTTGTTGTTTTTTTTCATATCCAAACAGCAATCTGAATGTTGACTTTGTATATTACAGTGCTTCCCTGAAGTCAGAGGTGCGGAAGCTGAACTGGGTCCACCTTCTTATCTGGTTGCTAGTGGCTGCACAAGTGATTGTGAGCCACTTCGACCTGGTGTCACATGACACAGTGTCAATACCATACCAGTGGGAGTACCCCTACCTGCTCAGCCTCATCCCCCTGCTCTGCAGCAGCCTGTCTCTCCCAAACAATAACATCAGCTACCTGGTTATATCCATGATCAGTGCAGGGCTTTTCTCTGTGGCGCCTCTCATTTACGGTGGCATGGAGATGTTTCCTGTAGCCCAGCAGCTCTATCGCCACGGAAAAGCTTACCGCTTCATTTTCGGCTTCTCCGCTGTGACTGTTATGTACCTCATCATGGTGGTTGCTGTTCAAGTGCATGCATGGCAGCTATACTACATGAAAAAACTTTTAGATTCGTGGTTTGATGCCACTCAGGAAAAGAAGAAGAAGTGAAGGTATAAAAACAATTACTACTGGAGAATGGGTTTTTTATTTGATTTATAAATTATCTATTAGTTTCATTCAGGTCTATTTATTCGATCTAAAATACAACACAGCATAATATATTAAGGATCCTGGAACAGCAGTATTTGTTAAAAGCAGCAAGTTAGCTTGCATCTTGTGTCAGCAGTAACCAATGAAAACTTTGCGACTTCTTCAATATTAGGCTGGCTTCTGTTCTCTAAAAAGAATGAACGACAACTCAGGTTAGAGTGATTTAATTTTGACGTGTTCATACTTACACAACCATAAAGATATGAACTGCGCCACTGTGTATACATATATTGCTTCTAAACTCTCACTGTATTTGTTCATATTAGGTGGTTTATATTGTCTCATTTTATTATGTTACCAGTTATCTAAATTATGATTATGCCTCATAGAATTATTTTCTGTGGAAATAAACCATTAAAGAAGAAATTTAATCATTACAACCTCTGTCTGCTCTGGTATTCTAAGCACCCCATTGACACCAGTTCATTGTGAGTTGTGGAAGCAAAATAATGCACAGTATATTTTCTTGATTACATTTCCTTAATGTCTCTTAAGCTATAGTAATAAAACTAACTCCAAAATAAACAGTGCAGCACAACTGCATATAGTAACACATTTAGTTTTGGTAACAGTAGACTTAGTTGGATATGCAAAATATGCTTTTTTTACATAAAAATAAGCTAAATTTCTTATGCTGGCAGTATTTCTGGATTTGCTTGGGTGATTGTAGATGGAGGACATAGTTTAAAAGAGACATCGAATTTAAAATTCCATGGTATTATAATTACTTTTAAAAGTGTGTGTATTTTAATAGCAGGGGTTAATAAATTATGGAACAGTCTAACGGCAGAATTAAAACAAATATTTAATAATGGAAACGTTCAAAACTTGAAAATATACATTTGTCGTTTTATTTTATATTTTTTTGTGTTTTTGCTTTCCCTAATTGAAATAAATCATTTTATTTGAATGAAACAATCTATTACCAAATTTGGAGTTTGGCTTAGCTTTCTTTTGATTGAAAGAAATTGTGTTTGGGTATCTTATGTCTCTTCTTGTGAAAGAATACAGTGTCTCCTATTTTTTTCTAGTTTTTCTTTAAATGGAAAATAATGTGTAAAGTAGGAAACTGAAAAGAAAAAGGGGTAGGGTCAAATAAGTTTAAACTTATGTAAAACTCCTTTTCAAACAAATGGTTGTGTAGATATGTATTATGGTGTATGAATTGAATTGAATTCAGTTTATTTATATAGGGCCAATTCACAACATATGCCATCTCAAAGCACTTTACAAGGAAAGTCAATGTGAATATCTTTGAAATAAACAAACAAAGAAAGACTAATATTATTCTTAGATACATCTTTGTGCTATGATTGATTGTGTAAAGGGGTTTTAAGGTATTCAAGATATTTAAAGACTTTAAAAGTAATTTGACCCTGTTCATCTCTCAAATAAAGAGGGGAGTATCCCCAACACAGCTTGCCCCGTACTGTCTGCGGCTGCGTGGAGAGAATGCCACGTACTGGTTGACGTTGACAGTCTGGATGACACTTCCTGATGTTGGTTCCTGGGCTTAGCTAGGCCAGCTAACTAATTAGTAATTCACGGTTTGGGGAAACCTGTGAAACACAGCGTGGTTAAGTCGTCTGATTCAGGTAAAATACCGCATTGGGTCCGATGTTTAGCTGTGATCACATTACAGTTTCTGTGTAATCACTGTCTATTAGCTGCTAGTAGTTAGCGGTAGCTGGCTAATGTTTCGTTTGCTAACCATGTAGCTAACGGTGCGTTGGTTCACCCAGAGACTGATTCAGCAAAATTTCTGTTGTAAATTATCCGAATGTGCTATACTTAATCAAATATCAACACAGAGCGCGTTAATACATTGTTGGATTATCAAACAATGACTCTCGTACCTAGCTGTATGTGCTTGATAAATGTAGAAACACTTGTAGGTCGATTCTTACTAACCATTGGTATAAACAGAAATTAAACAAAAGCGTTTATTACATTTGTTTGGTGTTGTGTATACATTTTCTAATGCGATTAATTTATTTTGTTTAGCTTATGTTGTAAACACTGACGAGTGATGAAAAGGCCTGGATTGTAAACTTAATCTACCACAGTGCATTGTTGTTAATGTGCTAAACAAAGTTGGGCGACTAATTCACGCAAAGCTGAGGGTTCACTGTTATTCTAATCGTTAAATCCCAGGGATTTTTGCTACGAGAAATCAGGGAAGAAATCAGTTTCTCACTGTCGCCATTTGATCTGCTTGCGTGCTAAACCTTAGCAACAACACAATCCTTAGCATCTAGCCAATTACTCATCTGGCCAGGACTGCCAAAGCAGTAGGATTTCCGCAAATAAATCCCCAGTAAGGTTTTGTTTGGCTTAAACCCTCAGAATATACTGAATGTACAGAAAGATAATACCTGACATAATAGATCACAGTTGATGGTAACTTGGGATGAGCAAGATGACTAGATGGACCTGACACTAAATCAGAATGTTTTGTGGTCTTAAAGGTGACTGTCAAAATTCACACTGGAGTGTTTAAAAAAAAAAAAAACTTCCCTACAACTGCTGTATTTACCAGGGCAGCTGTACTTCTAAACAATACACAATATTCAGTGATAAATTCACAATTTATTAATGATGCATAGTTTTTCGATCACTTTTTGGGTTTGCAAACGTCGTCAGGTAGTTTATCATTACCTGTAATTAAATGTCTTTTTCCCACAGTAGTTATACATAATCTGATTGTAGCCCATGTATAATGTTGATGGATTTTTTTAATATTGTCAAATAGTGTGGATTACTAGGCTGTTGTCCAAGATGATCAGATTATAATTTCAGTTACTTATTGTTATAGTCACTTGTGTTCATTAGTGACAAAAATATTTCATTTTATATTTATTAATTCAGATATTTTCTCCTCTCTGTGGATTTTAATCTACTCTGAGATTTGCCTTCTAAAAAAAAAACCACTCCCTTAGTAGTACCTTTCTGTTTAGATCTAACCCTAAAAGTAGGAGAGTAATATATATGGGTATTCAAAATCCAATCAAATAATAGATATATTAAATTATATCGACAAAAAGTTGTGACATTCCATGAAATTGGAACGGGAATAATAGGAGGTTGATGAAAAATAAAATCACTCCTAATGGTTGTTGTAAATCAATCTAGTGGATGTAAAATTAAGGTGAAAGGTTATTCTTATCATTAAGATTGAGAGTTATGGTCAAAGTCAACGGGAAGGTTTGTGACTGCCAGTGGCTATCTTTGCCACTTCACAGGGTGACGTTTGACCCTTAGACTTTTCAGTTCACTGAATCTCTTTGACATCGTTAGACTTTTCAAATAATCAGAGTCCGCTTGTTACATCAGAACGCAAATTTAATTAGCCAGAGTAACTGATTGTGAAGAACTGCTAAATACATTAGCATTCACCTTTTTTACAGTGACTTATTTCAGTCCTACATGCTTATTACTGCTACCATCCACCTGACCTGCTAACCTACTTTTGAAGGAATTCCCGCTTGATATTGTTGGCCTGATGACTGGCATCACACAGCGATCTTTGTGAAGCTCGCCAAACAGGACGGTCACCATGGTAGAGTCTGAAAGGATACGAGCGGCTCAATATACAGAAAGACTAAATATAGCAAAATGCTACAACTGACTAAAAAAAATTGCCTAATAGTAATGCCTATTCTGTGAACCAGTGTAGTTGGGCTTTTATGTCAGGGACGCAAATCCTCCAAACTCTTCTTTTGGTACCACTTGATGCACAGAGGCATATTTTCTATGCTGCTTCTATGTTAAAGGAGAACTTCAGTGTGGCAGAATAAACAGCAGCTCCATTCATGGACTTGACCTAAACATAATGACCTCGTTACAGCACACACCCATTGTCTTACCCAGTGTTCATTTTTTTAAGCCTGTCTGATAAATTTATTAACCTCAGTGTTTTATTATAGTTAATGTTAATATAAAAAAGGGAAGGATTTAAAAAAACTTTAGATAGTAATTTAATACCTTTAAAAAAAATCTTAATTCATTAATATTTTTATTTCAGCTGTTAAATACAGGAAGATGAAGTGTTAAAAATTAACTTTATGTCTTGTTTTTAAAATGTCTCCTCTTGTTCCTCGGCAAGGCAGTGGGAACAGTTGAGATCAGACGACACCATGAACGGCCAGCTGGACCTAAGTGGCAAGCTGATCATCAAAGCCCAGCTGGGCGACGACATTAGACGCATCCCTATCCATAATGAGGACATTACATATGATGAGCTGGTGCTGATGATGCAGCGTGTCTTCAGAGGCAAGCTGCAGAGCAATGATGAGGTTACCATTAAATACAAAGATGAAGGTGAGTCCATCTTTGTGAGTCCCCCCCCCCGCATGGAACACCAAAATTCTCAAAATAAATAAATAACACCTTATGGTAAAAATTTCCACATGAATATAATAATGTGGTAATAAAATTGAGGGGGAAAAAGTGAATTCATGTGAAATAGATTTTTTTTTCTTTCATTTTCCTTTAAAAATATTAAAAATAATCATTTTTTTAGCCATTTTTATTTAAAGGAGTCATCACCTGGAATTTTCTTACTTTTCCACGTGAAAACATGTATATTATTGTTTCCTAATGATTTTTACACTGGCTAGGAAGCCGTTTTTTAGAAGTTGAGTGTGTCTTTGCTTCTTCAACCAGCCCACGTACAGCCCACCTGCACGGAGACTCATAAACATGATCTTAATTTCTCTCCCGTCTTGACGTCAAATCGGCAGGATATACCATATAAAAATATCGCAGACAAACGCTGCTGCAAGCCCGCCCTGCCCTTCTCCCCCTCATATTCAGTCGAGCGCCGCCATTACTGAATGCAGATTGGGAGTACGGAAAATGAAGAAACAAGGTGCACATGTGAGTTGCTTTGTTGTTGTTTGCCAAATTTGCGTTCCAGCTCAGGTTCGGAGTCTGGTTCGTATAAATGAGGCTGAATTCCGTAGGTCGCGGCCAGGTCGTGTTCAGTCATAACTTGAGCCATGTTGTTATTTTTGAGTGAGATGCTGAAGTGGAGCCTACGATGTCAAACCCCCCTTCTTCCTGCCACCAATCAACACGCCTCTCATCTGCATTATTATAATGACCATCCAGTACAGCCACAATATCGCACGTAATCTCTCGAGACAATATTGCCTTCACAACAAAGGTCAGAAAAGTGGCGGGTTTTTTTTGTTTTGTTTTTTTAATGGCCTGAAAGACCATAATAGAGCGTGTGTCACCACGGTAGTAGTTAATTCAGTCAGATTTTATTCCAAAACGTCTTTTTCACAGAGTCAGCTTTTATTTTATAATAGTGTTTTTCCCCAATGGCTTATTTATTTCAAAAGGACGTCTGCCAATCAGGGTCAGTGGGAGCTGAATGCTCATTGGCTGGTGCCTAAACATTGATCTTCCTGGAGGAGGAGAATGGCAAGAAAGAGCTGAAGTTGTTTTATACTGTTATTGAATTTAATGCCTGTTGGATATAGCTTTATCCAGATGCTCATAATACTTGCAGAATATTTTCCCACTTTTTTAATGTGTCTGTCTAAATCCAATTGGCTGATGTTGCATCAGTGTTCTAGGTGTAAAGCTGCCTGTGGTGCCATGTCTGTTATGAGACTGGCAAAAGAAGCCCCTGTCAGAAGTTAGGTACGAACAATCAATAAAACGTTTCATAAATAGCACCGACTGTGTTCAAATAATTCTCAGTTTAACTGATCGTTTGTATCTAACCACCAACCAGGGCTTCTTCTGCCGTTCTCGGGGTTGTGCTGGATAACACAGAAAACACATCACAATAACTCCAATGATTTTTGTCAGACGGCACTAAAGTCTTGAGTGCTGACCCTGCGATCATTTCAAAAATATAACCCAAAAGACTCAAGATGGCGTCCTCTGATAAATTGTTCCTCTCAATTTGATCTGCTAGAGTAACCGGAGCTGAATGAATTTCATGCAACTCCGACCCTTGCCTTAGCATGTTGTTCCTAGCTGTACAGCAGGCTCAGGCTGCTCGCAGTGAGTGAGAATGACTATCCAAGAAGTTCAATGTTTACGCACCACCCAATGGCCGTTCAGATCCCACCCACTGACCCTGATTGGCAGATGAACTCGTTCAGGTGAAAAGTGCAATTATGAAATAAACCACTGGGATAAACACTATTTTGAAATAAAAGCTGACTTTGTGAAAAATATGTTAAAGGAATAAAAACTCAAGGAACTGAAAAAAATGGCTAAAAAATTAAATGTAATATTAGGAAACAATTTTTTAAAAGGAAAATAAATATTTCATACTAATGACTTAAGAAATTTATATGAATTCTGTATTTTTCACAATTTCCTTGTCACATTATATATTTGTCTATTATTTATTTATGTTGCTATATATTTCACAAGGTTTTATGTACATAATTTTGAGCATTTTGGTGTTCCATATTCCTTTGGCCACACTTGCAGGTTTATTTTGTCTTGAATTCTCACAGGGGCAAGTGTCCATGTTTACCTCAGTTGTGTCATATATTCTAACTTCAGCAAATTTTCTCTGAAATTAATGACAGCGTTGTTTTGTTTGTCTTCTTTCTGTTTACAGATGATGACCTTATCACCATTTTTGACAGCTCTGACCTCTCTTTTGCAATCCAGTGCAGTAGAATACTCAAATTGACATTATTTGGTAAGTTATTTTTGTTCTGTTGGCTCATGTTCATAGAAAAATATCAATTTTCCTTCTTTTTACACCATTCCTCCAGCCTGTCACTGGAGGGCAGTCGAGCTTCTGTTTTCTCACAGCGAACCCCAGCTTTCAGCTGTCCAGATGAAGTAGATTCACTGCCCTCTGACTCAATTTCTGTGGAATTTCACGGAGTCTCCTAGCATTGGTTGAGCAAACAAATAATGACAAATTGGGCTCAGATTTATCACAAAACCCAGTTGTGCCAGTTACACTGGTTTTTAAATCCTAATTTAAATTGTGTATCAGCCCTGTTCGTTTTAGGTGCAGCTCATAGAAGAGTTATGATTCCACAATACCTATAGGCCTCGCCCTGTTTTGTCAGTCAGGGCTTATTCTTGTCTGAGCTTTGGTTTTGGATCAAAAGCGATGACATCATGTAGAAATTACACTCTTGAACTTGTGCCAAGATTTGAAGACGTAGATCATGGCTATGATCCCAGAATGGCCAACATCTCGAACCAGGGCATCATTCCCAGAGCAAATCTGTTCAGTCGTATCCACAAACATAAGGAAGCTGATATCAAAACATGTCTACTCTGTTTATTCGGAACAATTTTCCCCCTCATTTAGTTCACAGTGGGGACGATAAGGGTTGGAGGTAGTTGTTGCCCATGCTGCAGAAAGAAACATTGATATTGCATTGAGGGTTCTCTTCTGCACATAATCCCGCAGGTTTGCTACTAATGATCAATCTTTAATAATGTTTAATGTTTAAATCATTTTGATTTGCAGTGAATGGCCAGCCGCGGCCTTTGGAATCCAGTCAAGTGAAGTACCTGCGCAGGGAGCTCATTGAGCTCAGAAATAAAGTCAACAACCTCCTTGACAGCCTGGAGCCCCCCTCAGAGCCTGGAATGACTTCCACAGCGCCTGAAAATGGTAAGCTTCTCACCTTAAGTTGATACGCCTACAACTAGGTAGCTCCTTTTCGTTTCGCCCTTTCTGGTTGGAGCAAAATGATGTGGAGGAACTCTCCAAAAGTAGTCGTTGCTTCTAGTTCACTTATTTCTCAGACAGAATTGAAGGGATGGTGTCCCACATAGACTCTTGGACCAGACTGAGACAGTTCATAAAAGACCCTGCTAAAATAATCAAATGCATCTTTAATAGAATATTTGTTTGCAGCAGCTTTCTGAATTTTTTATAGACTGGTTCAGTCCAGATTGATTGTGGTCACGCTAAGCCACATTTATGCATAAGAGCAGAAATAAGCTCTTCCCACATCAGAGCAGTGAGCAAAGCTTTTGTACGAGTCTATTCTCGCTCTATTTGTGTGATTCTGTCTGATTCTGTCTGTCTGCTTTCTTGCAGTGAAGAGCTAAAAATGTTCTGTTTTAAAATTGCTTGCTTTTAGAATCAGTGGATGGACGTGAAGGGAAAGTTGTGACAGTGGACTCAACAGTGAAGCAGGCTCCTCCAGTCAGCGCAGCCAGCATGTCGGCCTTTGACCCTTTAAGAAACCAGGACGAGGTCAACAAGAATGTCATTTCTGCTTTTGGCCTGAACGAGGACCAGGCCCCAGGTACCGCACTCTATGCAACAGCTGATGTCTGGAATGTTTCTCTGCAAAAACATTTATTTTTGTCCCTAATGTGTATCTCTCTTTAAAAAAAAAAAAAAAAAAAAGTTGCTCCCCCTGCTGTTGCAACAGAGGAGCGCTCAGGGACTCCTGACAGCATTGCTTCCTCCTCTTCTGCAGCGCCTCAACCAGGAGTGCCCCCTCAACCCCAGGCTCCTTATGCTGGGGTACAACAGGGACCCCCCGCTGGAGTTGATGGTAAGAAACTGCCCCACAAAGATTCTCTTGATAAACAGAGGAAAAACACATTCTTCCTTGGGGGTAGGAAACTTCCCAATAAAGGAAGCGCAGTAGCATACTGCCTGAATAAGCAAAGGAAGTCTGAGTGTTGGGCAGTGTGTTTTACTGTTTAGCTGTGACACAGCACATATTTTCAAAGTTGCCACCAACTTAGCCTTACAAATACTTTACCCAGGTTATTTAATGCGTGTCTTGATTGAAATCTTTTGGAAGCTACTCTCGAGATATGGCAAATATAGAAATTCTACTCAAAATTTGTCTACAAATGACCAACAGTGTTTTTGCCCCCATTTAGATCTTTTTTTTTTATGGGTTTAGGTTTATTACTTGCTATCAGTTGCAGGAATGTATTGTCCCAGATCCATAATAGTTTCTAGTTTGGAAAGTAAATGAACCGTATCAGAGAAAAAGTTACTTGAATTCTTAGCAAATTTAGGATGCACTTTATTCATTCTAGTCCGCACTGACATGTTTTTCATTATTTCCTCACTTATTCATAACTGGATGCTTTTTAAACTTGATTTGTTCTTTGGAACTCACAATCACGATGAAGTTTTGAATGAGAAATCACCACCGTAATCCTAAACAAAGCATAAACAAAAGTATCCAAGGAGGTTATCTCACTAATCAGTGGTCTTACCATTACTCTCCTCAGTATGTAATCTTAGACTTTTACATGTTTGGTTCAAGACAAAAGCCTGATGATGATAGATCCCTGAGAGATTATACGGCATGCTGGGAAAAAAGCTTTCCCATTAGTTTTTAACTTTCTGCTTAGTTCTGCTGAAGTAAGAAGATGCCTCATGTTGCTCCCATTCACGTTTGTAACTTAAAATGATTCCTGTCGGTAGGGCTGCTGTTATGGGAAGAAATGTATCTTCTTCCCGTCATAGGAATGAGGCTGGAGTCTGTATCGGCCTTTTTCATATTTTATTACGGCCAGTCTTAAACATGAGCCCATCGGAGCCAACACTCGAACTCTGCCCCTTCTGCCAGCAGCTTCTGCCTTCAGTCCCCTGATGTTATGTCTTCATTGCAAGGTTAACCAAAACACTCGTCACTGCTGAGGAGTTAGCAGTTAGATCAGAGTGGGTGAAAGGCTTCTTCCCTGACTCTAATAATTACTATGAAAACGTTCTTAGATCACTATCATAGACTTTAGATCCAGAAATAATTTTTCCACATCACTGCACAATATATCGCAAACATGTCGTCATCGCAATGTCAGTGTGCGCAATATTCATGTCACAAAGGACTGTTTGGAATGCAATAATTGTTGGCTTATATATTTTAGGTGTTCTGAACTTGCATATTACCTGCTAATGTAATATTTAGCTTGTTGGAGGGAGTCTCATAACAACGGATGCTCACACTGACGCTAATTTCATTACCCCGAATGCTAAAGGTCACAGTGATGGAACCACAGATGAGAAAAGAGGAAAATAAGCATATATTGCACCTGATATCGTCATCGCAATATTTACCTCTATTATCACCATTGCAAGATTTTCTAATATTGTGCCGCCTTACATGTCAGTTTCTTGTCAAATAGACAAGTAGTTCTTCCTGACCTGAACAGTGTCTAATTGTGTGGTGATGATGTTTAGAAGCTGCTTTTATATACCACAGGAACCTTTTTTTATGAACCATGGTGTGTTCTTTTGTTGTTTTATGTTTTTTTTTATAAACTTTTCTTAACCAGAGCTAGTAACTGAATTCAAATTAAATCGCTAGGTTACAAATCTGCCCCAGAAAGCAACACTTTCTGTTGTTTACTGAGGTAGTACTTTTTTGGATGGACCGTGAACTGAATATGGATAATGGTGATGCTCATCATGTGTTACTGCTTGAATATTCCCAGCATTTTTGTTTGGGCCATCTTTACAGTTCAAATTTGTTAACTTTTTAAATTATACAACAGGAGTAGTCTTTATTACATTCAAGTATATTAATAGAATCAGCTAAACTTTGTAGGAATGTTAATCAAATGATCTAAATTAAACGTTGCGCTTTGACAACTGCATCTATTCTCTCAGCCTCCAAAGATGTAAAAGTTATTTTTAAAGATTTCAGCTATTAATGTTAGAACGTCTTCCAGTGTTTATGCTCTGAGATCCACATGGCAACAGTCATAAGGAGCGAGTTTCGTTCACTGAGGCTGCAGCTTTATGCGTGGTTAATGTTGTTTTGGTAGGTGTTGCACAGGGTTTATTTATTAAAAGTGGAGTAATAAGAACGTCTTGTGACGAAGAAGCTTTTTCTCTTATGCTTATAGCCGAGTACACGGAATTCTGCGTTTGTGAGATTTATTAGTAGTTTCTTGTGGTTAGATGTTTCCATGAGGTTAAAAGTGACTCTACAGAAGTTGTATAGTGTTATCACTTGGGCGGAAACAATCTGTATAGTTGCTTAAAACCGCAGTTTTTCTCATCGTTGGAACTCTTTCCCTCACACACAGTCAGGAATTGGCACAGTTCATTCAAAATCTGATATATCTAAAGATGTCCATACATTTTGGAGTTACTTTACTTGACTGTGGAAAAAACAAACTGGAAATAATGTTGTATTCAACTGATTGCACCATTGTTAATCGCATTATGGAAAATGCTGTTGTGTGGATCAGTATTCTCATAACATGAAACAGCAACACTCTTGCAGTAGGTTGACCCTGTCTGCATCGTCGTATGTAATTTACGTAAACTACCTTGTGTGTGTGCTACAGAAGGAAAACAGGCAACAAACAGCCAGGGTAAAATTAAAGGTTCCAGTAAATTTTAGTGCTGGGAGAAAGCGTATCGTAGTTTATGTAGTCAAAATGTGCTTGAGCTTTACTCTCCTATTTAAATCTGGTGGCAACCTAGCTTTGCTTGCTGCCAGAAAAGTTTAAACCAGCAGGTTTTTAAACAACTTGTCATTTGGATTTATCGAGGCGTGTTTAAACTCGCATCTTTAATCAGTTTGAAGTCCAATAAGTCTTGGTTGCCCTCCATTTAGCTCCTGGCCAACCTCTCCGTGAATGTAGATGAAAACCTTTCCCCAGTAAGGAATCCGTACAGAATATTTTTTTCCTATGATACATTGGCACCTGTGATTGGAGATATCTTTTTGTTATAAATACATCTCTTAAGTCCAATATGGTAACAAGCAGTTTGTCTTTATATCTGTCCCATGGCTTTATTCTCCTCACTTCAAGGCTGCAGATGGTTGGCACACAAAGACAATAAACCCGCCCCTGTACAGACCACTCTTTTACATTGTGGTTTCTTCACTCTTCACCCTCTTACTGCTTTCTGTGGTTGCAGCCTGACAGCCTTGAGACGAGTCAGACCAGCCAGTCTGCGCACAAGATTTTACACAGTAAAATATGAGAGTTTGGATGCCAACAGAGCATTTGTGTTAGCCAAAAGTTCATTTTTAATGTGAACCTTAGACTGCTTGTTAACTCAAGAATGCTGCTAAAACAATTTGTGAACAACTGGTAAAATCTCTGCGCATTTGTTTGGTTTTGATGCCAATTGAACTGCTGTAGTAATCTCAATGTGCTAGAAAAAAGGACATGTCTTTATCAAATGGACAGATGTCTAATTAGTGTAAAATACTCGTTGCCAAACAGGATTTTGTTTTGATGACTCTCAGTGCATCCATTTAAATGGGGTTCTATGATTAAAGCAAATGCTTTTGTGAGTTTTTGTGAAATCAACATTCTGATCTGTCCATCAACCTTACATAACGGTGGACATAATGAACTACAGATGATGGCAACACAAGAAAAAAAAACTATTTCACACATATGGCTCCTCTTACAATAAAGACCACTGTGTGCATGTTAAAGGCAATAGCAGATGACTTGTCTTTTTAAAAAGGTTGAAGCTATGTGGCAACAGTATAGCCCAGACATGTATTTAGTCAGGTGTTTCGTGGGAGGATATGACTGTATATGTCCTCATTCATCGTCATTTCATTGGCCTATATGAAAAACTGTGGATTTATTGAGATATTGGTAAAAATTGACATTTTTGTTGGCGTTGGATCAAAACATTTTCTGATGCCTTGATGCTTGAGCAGCCCTGACCAGTAATTGGCTAATCAAAAACTAATTATTCACTCTATTTCCAGTCAGTGAATGCAACATATGTACCAGGTCTGATTAAGAGCAGAACTTTTTTTGTGGAAGTTATTACTGAGGGTCGAAAACTCAATGCTACCTTTCTTTAGTATAAATAAAGTGAAGTCAGAGGAAGCACAAACTTTGTAAAAACCTTTTAGAAGGGGAAACTATATTTTCTGCTACTTTTAAGGTAGGCAGTGAGACTTTTATTGGTGAAGAGAAAACTGAATGTACAGAAAATTCAGTCTGTTTTATTCTTTGTAGAGTCCAACTCTATCAGTCACAGAACATGTTGGTTCAGAAATGCTCGCAATGTTTTTGAAAATCTGACGGCTAAGGTAAAGCGCCTTAGCATGGTCTGCGGTCCCCGAGTGTTTTTCTAGTCCTTCACATATTTTAGATATGCTCTTTGAAAAAAAAAATTTCCGCCCATAGTTTGAAGGTATGTTAAACACAGAAAAATCCGCAATTCGTTTTGGGGTCCACTGTACACACAGGACTGATGTTCATAAATATCAAAGCTAGGCCTAACTGCGGGTTCATTTTTTGTCATTAAAATAATCAAATTGATTTAATAATTTAATACGGCTAACAGAAAATTATAGCTTTTTTTTCTCAGATTTTTGGCAGCTGTGATTTATTTCTAAATGAATCTTATAGGAAGAAGATGAATATCTTGACTTGTCATGCTTCTACATTTTCAGTTAAACCAAGTTTGAATTGTACACGAGTAAATGAGCTATGCTGTTGTTTTTGATGGTGTTTTTAAGGTGTACTTTTTTCATAACCTAAAGGATTGTGCTGCATTCATGGAGTGAGACAGCTCTGTAACTTCAGGCAGTTTCTGAGGAAAACGTATCTACTAAATATTAACATTTAACTGTAGAAAATGTCTTAAAAACAATTCTTTAAGAGCTACTCACCCCCTACCAAAGTCTTACTCTACCCACATTTCATGTTTGAAAGAATGCGCAAAAAGAAGGTGTTGCTTGGCGGACCGAGGGACACGCGGGGGGAGAGGGCTGGGCTGTGACTTAGTCTGTGTCACTGACGCAGCACCACAGTCAAAATGTCATACAGATGGAGAGACTGAAAGATTCTAACTACATGCTATGCGAAAAAATTGCTAACCTGTTAAACGGCGTAAACACTTGCTTGCTATTCCAAGTCTAACTTGCTACGGAGGCGTGACTCAGTCTCTGCTGCTTTTTTGCCCCACAGGGGCGGTTCAGCTGACATCACATGTACCGCCCAACGTCACATATCACCTCTTAGCCAATAGCGACTTCAGATTAAAATTCAAATGTAGCGTCGACTTTTTATCTGAAGAGGGTGCCACACTGAGGGTTTTTGGCACAAAATTTATATTTTAAATGAGATTCACTAAAATGTCAAAATAATGACTACACATGTAGAAAGCACTATTAGACACTCAATTATACAGTTTATAATCAAAAAAGTTGATTTGGGGGTGAGTTGTTCTTCTGTAGGTCCCTGCTTTACTACACAAGTGGTAGGAAACTGGCCACAAAATCAAGGATCTGTGCATCTTAGTCAAAATGTTTTTATAGTGTCGTTTACGGAATTTATAATTTAAAAAAATGGCTCTAGTATTTTTTAATCACCCCTGAACAGCTTTTTTTAATTGAGACTGTGCTCTGTTCTCGTGCTGCTTGTGTCGTCAGTACAGTTATATGCCCGACTGCAGATTTGGAAGTAAGATTGTGTCCTTGTTTGGGGAAAGCACTAGTCTGCCAAGTATCTGCATGTGTGTTGCACACTTGAGCATTTGATGGAAAATGTGATGAATTAGATCAGAATTTTTAGATTTTTTTTTTTGTGGTTTGGTTAAGCAAGAAATGCTTTATTTTGTCCTTGTGAACATAAAAAACTTGGATGCTTTTTTTTTTTTTGAGAAATATTCAGGTCACTTCAGGACGTGAAGAGGATGAACAGTAAAGTCGGTTTGAGGAAGACGTTGGTGTCCACAAATTATATTTGCAAACCAAAACAGCATTTATGTGTTATGATACAGAAACAAGGTGCTTTCCTTATGCAAACGGTGCATTTTAAGCTGCTCTGGCACTTGCTTTCTGCTCCCTAACCGGGAATCAGACTTTTTCCATGACGATTTAGGCACACCATCTACATATGTCATATATACACATATCATACAGACATAACTGAGACCATCTGATCTTTTTAAAGAATATGTAACAGAGCCAAAATATTTAAGGATGGTGAAAAGATGTGTATCTTTGTTTTTCCTTTACTGTTGATGTATTTAGTAAAGAGCTTCTTAAGTTGAGCAGCTTGCTTAACTGTCATTTTACTGAAAGCTACAACACTGGCTCGGGAATTGATCATTATACACGCTAACTGGTCTGCAGGGATGAGCTAGAACAAGCAAGGCCTGTAAAACTTTCCTCATCCATAATTGCAATTTATGTATCATACTTGAGTTGTTTTTTGGCGCTTTGTTAGCCAGTTAGTTGCTCTAATTAAGGTTTAATTTATGCTACGTTTCCATCTGGAAAAATGTGCTCTGACGTAGAACTGAAGCGTTTGCATGTTCCCCTGAAATCTAAAAATGAAGTTTGATTTATGGTTTGACCTCAAGAAAAGGGCATGATTTATACAATTGTCATGTTTACCCTATCTGGTGTGTAGATTAGGTCATAATGGTGTTAGGTAGTAAGTAGTCATTGTCATTGGAGGGTTTGTAATACTGGTTTAATAACACTGTTTGTCCTTGCCTCTTCAGGCCAGGTGTATCAGCAGTACCAGGCTCCAGGTGGATACCCTCCTCAGCAGCCAGGTGCACCTCCGCAACAGCAGTACAGTATGCAGTATCCTGGTAAGAAGGGAACTGGGTAGGGTTTAAAAAAGCTGCTGTATTCACTTTATGTAGTCTTCAAAAAAAGTTAAGTAGATTTTCTCCTATTTTTCAGCTGGATACAGTTCTCAGCCTGGAGCCCCTCAGCCTGGGCCACCACAGCAGCAGCAGCAGCCGCAGCAGCAGCAGTTTCAGAATTACCCTCCACCCTCCTCCCAGGCTCCAGGCCCTGGCCCTGCCCCAACTCCTGGCTTCCAGACCGGCCAGCAGCAGCCTCAGCAGCCTCATCAGCCTCAGGGAGCTCAACAGTATCCACCAGGAGCCTTTCCTCCCCAAAACTATACCTCCCAGGGCTCCCAGCCTGCCAACTACAGCATGCCACCTAGCTCCCAGCCTGGCTCAGGGTTTCAACCCCGCCCCGGGTTCACCCCGCCGCCAGGCACTGCCGTCACTCCACCACCTGGCGCTGCTAACCCCTACGCCCGCAATCGCCCCCATTATGGCCAGGGCTACACTCAGCCGGGTCCTGGGTACCGGTAAAAGAGGGTAGCAGGTGATAATACTCCCTCTTCCCGCCCCCTGTTATGTGGCTCCAACTGTTTAAGGTGTGTGCAGAAAAAAAAAGGTCTACTGCTCTGCGCTCCACCCATACAGATATCAAGTCCAAATCTTAAAAAAAAAAAAACAGGCAACCCCACCCCCCTCCAGTCTGATGGTTAGTGTTTGTACACACCTCTCTGTTCTGGTCCTGATGTATGCTCCTCATCCTATTTACCCCCCCCTTCTCCTGCCACTTCCACTGGCTGTTCTGTCCTCTTGTATCTGTCATTGTAACAAAGGACCCAGTCTGTATGCACACACCTGGGAGACCAAAACATGCTGTTGCACACAAACCGTTTATCGTCCTTTTCATGATAAGGTGTTGTTTTGCGAGTGGGATCAGAATTAACTGTGAGCTTACTCTGTGTAGGACACTATCAAGACAAAAGTTAGCCCTTTTTTTTTTTTTTTTCCCTTTATTTGATTAACTTCACCACCATGTTGGTATTAATAATGTGTCTGCCCCATGTTGGGAACACTAGCTACAGGTTTAGGTAATGAAGGCTTCTATCATTTTGTTTCTTACCGTTTATCACCTCCAGCACAGCTTGTATTCCTTTCTTTCTTCTCACAGGTTTTTACTAATATATCAAATCGAATTCCTCTCTCAAATGAGATTAGTTGTTTATGTATAAATGTTAACTTTTTTTCTTGAATCTAATAAAGAATTGAGACCCAGTTTCAGTCATTTGTCATTTTTTTAATGTTTAGCAGCTTTTTATTCAGTGTTTTTATGTTCTTAAACTTTTCTGTGGTTTGTGAGTTAATGTCTGTTCAGTTTGGTTTGGCTCGTTCACTCTCCTCACCCTGTTTTGGAAAAACTGCAGTAATGCTGGTTATTCCTGCTTTGTTTTCCTGCCTGTGGGTTGTGGTTGGCTGGGACTTGTGACATGGGAATATGGGGTTTGGTCTGCCATGTGAAACCGTCTGAATGCATAAGTTTATTAATAATTTAGAAAAGCATAACTGTTGAAATCTCTTAGCAGCTGTTAACTGAATGGTCTTCATCATGATGTTTGGATTCTTGTGCTCTACTACCCACTAAAAAAGAAGTAAACTATATTTAGCATATTTTTATTATTTTATATGAACACATTTAAATGTTCATAACTTTGAGTTCTTCAATACACCCTGAAGTGGAAAATCGAAAAATAAAAGTAATAAAATGACCATTTTTCAGATTTTTATCTCTGCTAGAATTCAATTCAAATTCAAATTCAAAAATACTTTATTGATACCAGAGGGAAATTAAGTAATCACACACATTATCTATACTGGCCAGTGTGTAGCCTGTTTCTCCAAAACTCCGAATTGCATTTTCTTATGCTTTCTGTAGCACATTCTAAATATCATGTTTTGCCTTTCAAAACTTAAGTCAAAATTAAATTAGTGGTTGTGGTAAGTATTGGGATTTTATACAATAGACCAACTCAAAGCACATAATGGAAGAGGAAGGAAAAAAAATATTTTTAAATTAATATTTGTTTTACAAATCTTTATAGTTGTAATTATGAGATTAAATTGCATTTGATGGACTATTTACTAACTGATAAAGATGGACGGAAATTGGTTGCATTGCAGTTTAAATTGGGGTATTGGAGTACAGGGGCTGAAAAATCTAGGCAGCATTTAAGTTTTTTGTTAAACATCCTACCATGTATCTCTTTTCTTCCATTTAAGTCCTTTACAAAAACATAAATATGAGAACACCCTTAGGTCTATGTTCATAATGTCTGCCATTTTGGAGTTGAAATGAATGCAACCTCTTTTTATTTCATAATTGCAAACTATTTCACGGCTTCGTACTCAACCATAACACTTTTTTTCGTTTTAAATGGTTATGAGGATCAAATCTTTTTAAAATATCACATAATTTAATGTTTACAGAAGGGTTTATGTAACAACCTGTTACTTTGTTACTTTACCTGAACAACCACGTTTTGTATTTATTAGTGTTTAGAGTTTAATACCCATGGTCTTAACCACAAATTATGAGTGGTTTTTAGAAAAGGCTCACCTCTCCTCTTTAATAATTCAAACCCCCATTTTGTACCAATGTGTCAAATACTATGTTAACTCTCTGCATATACAAGAGTTTTTTGAGTATTAAACAAGATAATTTATGGTGGCTGAGAAGTGAAAAAAACATTAACATAAAACAAATTTACAAATCCAAAAACACAAATACATATCAAACACATTTACAAATTCAATAACAACAGTGGAACTGCAAGCAGTTATGATCTGGTTCCAAGTCCACCCCCTGCTCGCCCCGCCCAGCACATTCTCCTCCACGCTCCTATCAACCCGACGTTGTCTGGTTGACCGATTTGGTAATATGCAGGAAAGTGCTCACTCCTTTAAGGTACTGCCTTTAAAATGTGCTTGGTCCATGGGTAGTAGTGTACAAGCATGTTCGTCCTTGGCCCCGCCCTCCTCCCCACATTCTCCTGCCTTCATCCTGTCAGGTCAGCATCAAGTCTTGTTGCATGTCAACCAAGAGTTTAGAATTTGCATCACAGTGCCTAATTGATACTTCATAAAATTCACAGAACATTTTCAGACAACCATCCCTATATGTGGAACAATGCACATCCATTCCAGTGCCCTTGGATCTAAGGTTTTAAAATAAAATAAAAACTGTAAACTGTATTTTTGATTATTTTTATTTTTTTTCAAAGTGGCCTCAAACTCGAAAAATTTGTATAAGATCCATAGTTTATTATAAAAGTCCCAAAATATTCTCGGGTGACTATGTACAGTGAGGAAGTTTTTGAACACCCTGCAATTTATTTTAATGTATTTTATTGCTGCACATAAGTATTTGAACACCAGGCAATCAGGAAGAATTCTGACTCTCAAAGACCTGTTACTCTGCCATTAAAAAGTCAATCTCTAATCCCCTTATTAATCTAAATCAGTAGCACCTGTCTGAGCTCATTAAAGACACCTGTCCACCCCACAGTCAGTCAGACTCCCAAGTACTACCATGGGCAACATTGAAGAGCTGTCAAAACACACCGGAGACAAAACTGTAGACCTCCACAAGGCTGGAAAGGGCTAAGGGACAATTGCTAAGCAGCTTGGTGAAAATAGATCAACTGTTGGAGCAATTGATAGAAAATAGAAGAGGCTAAAGATGACTGTCAGTTTCCCTCAGACTGGGGCTCCATACAAGATCTCATCTGGTGGGGTATCACTGATGAAGAGAAAGGTGAGGAATCAGCCCAGAACTACACGGGAGCAGGTCGTCAATGACACAAAGAGAGCTGAAACCACGGTTTCAAAGGCTACTGTAAAACACTACGCCGTTATGGTTTAAAATCATGCATTGGACGGAAGGTTCCTCCGCTCAAGACATCACATGTCCAGGCCTGTCTGAAGTTTGCTAATGACCATCTGGATGATCCAGAGGAGGCATGGGAGAAATCCATGTGGTCAGATGAGACCAAAATGTAACTTTTTGGTCTAAACTTCACTCGCTGTGTTTGGAGGAAAGAGAAGGATCACATCCCAAGAACATCATCCCCACTGTGAAGCATGGGGGTGGAAACATCATGCTTTGGGGGTGCTTTTCTGCGAAGGGGACAGGATGCCTGCACTGTATTAAGGATAGGATGAATGGGGCCATGTATTGTGAGATTTTGAGCAACAACCTCCTTCTCTCAGTCAGAGCATTGAAGATAAGTCATGGCTGGGTCTTCCAACATGACAATGACCCGAAGCACTCTGCCAGGATAACCAATGAGTGGCTCCTTTAAAAGCATATCAAGGTTCTGGAGTGGCCTAGCTAGTCTCCAGACCTAAATCCTATAGAAAATATTTGGAGGGAGCTGAAACTCCGTGTTGCTCAGCAACAGCCCCGAAACCTGACAGATCTCAAGAAGATCTGTGTGGAGGAGTTGGCCAAAATCCCTGTTGCAGTTTGTGCAAACTTGGCCAAGAACTACAGGAAAAATTTCACGTCTGTAATTGCAAACAAAAGCTTCTGTACCAAATATTAACACTGATTGTCTCAGGTGTTCAAACACTTATGTGCAGCAATAAAATACAAATAAATTATTTAAAATCATCCAATGTGATTTCCTGAATTAAAAACAAAAATGCTGTCTCTCACAGTGGAAATGCATCTACAATGTGAATTTCAGACCACTCCATAATCTTTAAGTGGGGGAACTTGCAAAATCATGGGGTGTTCAAATACTTATGTTCCTCACTGTATGTATCTTGAATAATATACACACATGTCCATGTCCTTACATTCCATTATTTGTATGAAAAATAGCTATCTGCTATTTCAAACAATATCCATCCATCCATCCATTTTCTTCCGCTTATCCGGGGTCGGGTCGCGGGGGCAGCAGCCTAAGCAAAGAGACCCAGACTTCCCTCTCCCCAGCCACTTGTTCCAGCTCCTCGGGAGGAACCCCAAGGCGCTCCCAGGCCAGCCGAGAAACATAGTCCCTCCAGCGTGTCCTGGGCCTTCGCATGGGCCTCCTCCCGGTGAGACGTGGCTGAAACACCTCACCAGGGAGGCGTCCAGGAGGCATCCTGACCAGATGCCCGAGCAACCTCAACTGACTCCTCTCGATGTGGAGAAGCAGCGGCTCTACTCTGAGCCCCCTCCGGATGACTGAGCTTCTCATCCTATCTCTAAGGGAGAGCCCAGACACTCTGCGGAGGAAACTCATTTCAGCCGCTTGCATCCGTGATCTCGTTCTTTCGGTCACCACCCAGAGTTCGTGACCATAGATGAGGGTAGGAACGTAGATCGACCGGTAAATCGAGAGCTTCGCCTTTTGGCTCAGCTCTCTCTTCACCACGACAGACCGGTAGAGCGCCCGCATAACTGCAGATGCCCCACCAATCCGTCTATCGATCTCCCGCTCCATTTTTCCCTCATTCGTGAACAAGACCCCCAGATACTTAAACTCCTCCACTTGGGGAAGGACCCCATCCCCGACCCGGAGGAGGCACCCCACCCTTTTCCGGCTCAAGACCATGGCCTCGGATTTGGAGGTGCTGATTCTCATCCCAGCCGCTTCACACTCGGCTGCGAACAGCTCCAGCGAAAGCTGTAGATCACGCTCCGATGAAGCCAACAGGACCACATCATCTGCAAAAAGCAGAGACCCGATCCTGAGGCCACCAAAACGGATCCCCTCAACGCCTTGGCTGTGCCTAGAGATCCTGTCCATAAAAGTTAGGAACAGGATCGGTGACAAAGGGCAACCTTGGCGGAGTCCAACTCTCACTGGAAACAAGCTCGACTTACTGCCGGCAATGCGAACCAAACTCTGGCACCGGTCGTACAGGGACCTAACAGCCCGTATCAAGGGGCCCGGTACCCCATACTCCCGGAGCACCCCCCACAGGGCCCCCCGAGGGACACGGTCGAACGCCTTCTCCAAGTCCACAAAACACATGTAGACCGGTTGGGCGAACTCCCACGCACCCTCCAGGACCCTGCTGAGGGTGTAGAGCTGGTCCAGTGTTCCACGGCCAGGACGAAAACCGCATTCTTCCTCCTGGATCCGAGGTTCGACTATCCGTCGGACCCTCCTCTCCAGAACCCCTGAATAGACCTTAACAGGGAGGCTCAGAAGTGTGATCCCCCTGTAGTTGGAACACACCCTGTGGTCCCCCTTTTTAAACAGGGGGACCACCACCCCGGTCTGCCAATCCAAGGGAACTGCCCCGATGTCCACGCAATATTGCAGAGCCGCGTTAACCAACACAGCCCCACAACATCCAGAGCCTTGAGGAACTCCGGTCGAATCTCATCCACCCCCGGAGCCTTGCCACCGAGGAGCTTTTTAACGACTTCGGTGACCTCAGCACCAGAGATTGGAGAGCCCGACCCCAAGTCCCCAAACCCTGCTTCCAGATTGGAAGGCGTGCTGGTGGGATTGAGGAGGTCTTCGAAGTATTCCATCCACCGACCCAAAACGTCCCGCGTCGAGGTCAGCAGCACACCATCCCCACTGTAAACAGTGTTGGTGGCAGACCGCTTTCCCCCCCTGAGACGCCGGATGGTGGACCAGAATCGCTTCGAAGCCGTACGGAAGTCGTTTTCCATGGTCTCTCCAAACTCCTCCCACGCCCGAGTTATTGCCTCAGCAACCATCCGAGCCGCATCCCGCTTGGCCTGTCGGTACCTATCAGCTGCTTCAGGGGTCCCACAAGCCAAAAAGACCCGGTAGGACTCCTTCTTCAGCCTGACAGCATCCCTTACCGCCGGTGTCCACCAGCGGGTCGGGGGTTGCCGCCGCGACAGGCACCAACCACCTTGCGGCCACAGCTTTGGTCAGCCGCCTCGGCAATGGAGGCGCGGAACATGGTCCACTCGGACTCGATGTCCCCCGCCTCCCCCGGACGTGTTCAAAGTTCTGCCGGAGGTGTGAGTTAAAGCTCCTTCTGACAGGAGACTCTGCCAGACGTTCCCAGCAGACCCTCACAACACGTTTGGGCCTTCCAGGTCTGTCCGGCGTCCTCCCCCACCATCGGAGCCGACTCGCCACCAGGTAGTGGTCAGTGGATAGCTCTGCCCCTCTCTTCACCCGAGTGTCCAAAACATGCGGCCGCAGATCAGATGAGACGACAACCAAGTCGATCATTGAGCTGCGGCCTAAGGTGTCCTGGTGCCAAGTGCACATATGGACACCTTTATGCTTGAACATGGTGTTTGTTATGGACAATCCATGACGAGCACAGAAGTCCAATAACAAGACACCACTCGGGTTTAGATCGGGGGGGCTATTCCGCCCAACCACACCCCTCCAGGTCTCATTGTCATTGCCCACGTGAGCGTTGAAGTCCCCCAGCAGAACAAGGGAGTCCCCAGGAGGAGCACTCTCCAGCACCCCCTCCAAAGACTCCAAGAAGGGTGGGTAATCTAATCTGCTGTTTGGCGCATAAGCACAAACAACAGTCAGGACCCGTCCCCCCACCCGAAGGCGGAGGGAGGCTACCCTCTCGTTCACCGGGGTAAACCCCAACGTACAGGCGCCGAGATGGGGGGCAACAAGTATGCCCACCCCAGCTAAATAAAACAAAAAATCATAAAAAATTGTTTAAAGTGTTTGGAGGAGAAAAAAGGCCGAGTTGCAGCCAAAGAACACCATACCTACTGTGAAGCATGGGGGTGGAAACATCATGCTTTGGGGCTGTTTTTCCACAAAGGGACCAGGATGACTGATCCGTGTAAAGGAAAGAAGGAATGGGGCCATGTATCGTGAGATTTTGAGTGAAAACCTCCTTCCATCAGGAAGGGCATTGAAGATGAAACGTGGCTGGGTCTCACAATGATCCAAACACACAGCTCCAGGTAACGAAGAAGTGTTCTTTGTAAGAACCATTTCAAGGTCCTGGAGTGGACCAGTCTCCAGATCTCAACCTCATAGAAAATCTGTGGAGGGAGTTGAAAGTCCGTGTTGCCCAGCGACAGCCCCAAAACATCATAGCTCTAGAGGAGATCTGCTTGGAGGAATGGGCCAAAATACAAGCAACAGCGTGTGAAAACCTTGTGAAGACTTACAGAAAACGTTTGACCTCTGTCATTGCCAACAAAGGGTATATAACAAAGTATTTAGATGAACTTTTGTTATTGACTAAATACTTATTTTCCACCATAATTTGCAAATAAATTATTTAAAAAATCCAACCATGTGATTTTCTGGATTTTTTTCTCTCAGATTTTTTCTCTCATAGTTGAGGTATACCTATGATGGAAATAACGGGCCTCTCTCATCTTTTTAAGTGGGAGAACGTGCACAATTGGGGCTAACTAAATACTTTTCTAAAATGCATAAAGCACTCCAGTCTCATCTTTGTTTAAAAAGAAGCACATTTTTTCTATGACAGGTCACAAGTCTCTTCTTTTGTTATTATGGGAGTTGGAGGTTTGGGAACCTCTAAAACAGCCTTAATGTCATCACAAAAAAGAAACAGCAAATTGTAAGTATAAAAACAAAATTTATTTCTGAAACCATAAATTGAACATTAAAGTTAAAATCAGGAAAAAAAAAATTATATAAAAGTTGTAAAAGAATAAAAGTTATTTACATTTTGCATAATGAGTTTAAAAAACAAATATATTTTATACGTACATAAATCTGACGTTTATTTGTCAAACAAAATAAATTCAAATGCTGCTCCTAAACTTTGGCTGCCCCACATTAGGTTAAGATTTCTTAAACCATAGAAATGTATTAAACCAGAGAAACATAAATTTCACACCATATACATATATGAACAAAGTTTAACATAGTGCAATCTGCAACTGATTTTAACCCCTTGGTGACTGCAAAAGCTTTGCTCTGCATGTCTGTGTATTTGTAATGTACATGTAAAAGCAGTATTTTCTGTACACCTATGACCGCAGTATGTGCTCTCTGACAGAGAAGTGTTAGACACATTTTTCTCCTTCAGCATCTCAGACGTCTGACCGCACACAGACTGTTCATTAATAACCCTTCGATAAATATTATGACATATGTTAATACAGTTTGGGAGCCAGCTTCCCAACAATATATTTATGATTGCTGTCTGGTAATTCGGTTCTGTCAAGACCTACTGTCATTCATTGTGAGATTTTTTTTCATAAATATAGAAATCTAGTTGGGTTTTATGAGACCCATTAGTCTTTTAAAATGTCCCATCTGGAAGGTTGCAGGGAAAAAATCAAACAGATATAGTGGTCCAAGAAGATGGGCTGAAGTCCCTCCAGACCTGACAGGCATCTCATCTTTCTTCTTACCACAGATAAAGTCATCATCCAAGGCAGCCATGGGGAATTTTACCACTTTCCAGGTATGGGTGTGCCACACTCATACCAGCCGACATATGTCACATGAGACTTTCCTCCGATTTGTCCAAAGCTGACCGGTTCCTGTCTCAATGCTCTGAAGAACCCTGAAAACCAAACATGATGGAGATGAGTATCATCATTACAAGAGATAATAGACCTATCGGACCATGACCGTATTAAACTGGCTTGGCTGTGGACAGTGACACTCGTGTTCCAGCATTTTCCACATGCATATTCTTCACACACCAAATTTTGAATTGGTAACACTGGGAGTGTGAACAACATGTAGTTGTGATTTTACAATATTAAACTGTATTTGAAATCCTCTCATGTTTGATTAGATTACATGTTACAGAAAAGTTACATTTCAAAGCCAGATTTAGCAATAGCAGAGGCCATAAAAAATATTCTACATGCCCAAGATTAGAACAGTTTGTAAAGTTAACGGTATGCTCAATAATGCCTCATGTTGCTAATTTGCATCATACTTAAATTTCAAATCTATTTGAAGTGTTCTATTTGTAATTTCAAATAAACTTAAGTAGTAAATATTAAATATCCAGCAAGAATTCTACCACAAGCCTCCTGGTGGCTACAACAAAATGTATTGTCAAGGTGCAAATATTAGTGAGAGGATTTGAATATATTTGAGCCTGTATGCATAACTTTGACTCATTCTAAAATCATGACAAATCAGTGCACAGAAATAACAGTTGAAATACATCATCTAAAGCCAAAAATGCATATAACATTCATGCTTATAAAGATTTGACTGGAACTGTACCTTGTCTGCTTGGTAGCTGATCAGCCAACATCTGGGTTCCAGTCCGACCGTCCAGGAAGGAGTCCACAAACTGACAGTGGTCTTCACCATATCCCGTCTGATCCCCAATGTTGTAAAACTTCCCTGGAATTGGAAGAGTTATAATTTGGTCACTAAAGAAAGGAAGTTGCATTTGTGTAATTAGACAGGTCAGATGGTCAAAAGCTAGCTCATTTTCTAAGATAAATTCCAACATCTTAAATTTGGAGCTTGTTCATTTTAAACCATTGTCTAAATTCAGGTCTTTCATTCATAATAATTTTATATAATGTGTGTAAATACCATTGAGGGAGTCACTCAAGTAGATCTTGTATCTCAGAGAGTTACAAAGCTGGATTCCCACAAATTTCCTGTACCAAGTCCTTTTTATGTACTGCTTTCCGTTACATTCAGAGTAGGCATCAGATTTAAATGGGAACTGAGTCCAGATGGCATCTTTTCCTGTGAGAAAATGCAATACTTTAAAATTATGTTTGAGGGGAACTGAAATACTCGAAAAAGCGAACAAAATATTCACCTGAGGCCTTCTCGCTTACACGTGGATCAGCTGCAAACAAGATGGAGAGTGCAAATCAAAGCACAGGCAAAAAATGCAAAACTTTGGAATTTTGGAAAGCAACCTTTAAAGAGCTACTGAGTTACCAAAGGCCTTGAGTATTGATAACAGAGACCCCCAGGAGAGGTACAATTATTAGAGTAGCAACTGCTTAGCAAATCTTCTAAAATACAAAGAACTGTCATCATCACCAAAAAAAAGTACTACACTAGATTATAATTGTAAAAAATTGTTACTCCTCTTAAGTTATAAAACATCCAATGTTTTTTAGAACTTGCCTGATTCTGTGTTAAATGTGACAGGATCACTGGATGGTCCAGTTCCGAGCTCATTTTTCGGTGTAACTTTAAATTCATAACTGAAATGAAACAAAATGAATTGCAAAAAGGAAATAAATTAGTCATCTGTATAAATAAAAGGAATCAAATAGCCTAATCTAAACTGTGAGTCCTTTCTCATCTAAAACCCATCCGTCTCCTGCGCCGGGATGTAGCAGGTTCAAATGTCTTTGACAGATGAGTGTGGGTTTACTCTTAAACCAGCACACACACATACAATGGTTATTCCACATGCTGCATTCAGATGTGTTGGCAACGGCCTGCTGAACAAACCCAGCCCAGAAGGGAAGGGTTCTGGTGAGTATCCAGATATTCTGAGATCTAGTTTAAAACTCAGTGACCCACTTTATCTCCACACATGTTTTCTCAGCTTTGGTGTCAGTGGGAACAGTTTTCTGTGTGCAGACCAAATGGGGTTCACTGGAAATAAACCATTTGAAATCCCTGTGGTGCCATTTAATGAATTTCCTTGGAATTAGAATCAATATTGAGCCTTTTCAGTGTAATGTTGACCGTATTTTAATATTAATACTACAGGTAGCTTCAAATGCACCTGACCAAATGAGAGATGGATAGATAGTGCATAAAGCATCTGCTGCATACCTGCTGTCTGGTGTGAGATTCTCCACCGCTGTGTGTGTCTGGTTGGTCGTCTGGATGGACACTTTCTGTCCATTCGGTCCTGTGGTTGTTGAAACTACCTCGTATTCTGAGAAGCAAGTCAAAGAAACAGTTTAAACAATTCAGATGCTGTCAGTTTAGTACAAAACCTTTGAAAGGGGATAGAATATTGTGTGTTAATACGAATTTCTCACATGCCTACAAATGTTTCCTTCACTCAATATACATGATTTATCTTTTGTATTATTGAATTATACTTTTATGTCAGAAAGTTGATTCAAGTAAGAGCAAATGAAGAACAGTTACAAGTGACTTGCAGTACAATTTTTATGTTAACTTTTAATAACTACTCCAATGCCCTCTACTTTTACTAGTCACATTTTTTTTTCTTTTGTGAACATCTCACAGATCACTTTTCATGCAAATATGAAGAGGAAATGGGAAAAATGCAAATCTCCTCAGACATGACGATCCACTTTAACTGTCTAGCAGAGCAAGGAGACCATTAATCAAAAAAGCAGCCAAAATGTTCATAGTAACTCTGGAGGAGCAGCACAGCTCAGGTAGGGTAATCTGCTGACAGGACACCTATTAATTGCACTTAACAAATCTGGTTGCTGTAGAAAAGTGACAAGAAGAAAGCCCTTGTTGAATGAAAACAATGAAAAGTGTAGTTTATAGCTTGCATCCATGTAGAGGATGAAGCAAACATGTGAAAGAAGGTACTCTGGGCAGACGAGATGAACAGAACATCCTGTCTTACATGCAAAATGCTACATATGGAGTTAAAGTAACACTGAACATCCCAACACATCTTTACAGTAAAACATGGTAATTGCACCATCATTCTATGGGGGTGCATTTCTTCAGCTGGCTGTTCAAAGTTGATGAGAAGAGGGATGGAGGTAAATGCAGGGAGGTTTACTTTCCAGCAGTTCAACATTCCTAAACACACAGCTATACCTACAATGGAATGGTTTAGACCAATGCATATTTAGCTATTAGAATGACCTAGTTAAAGTCCAGAAGCAAATCTGATTTAAAATCTTTAGCAAGAAGATTAATCTTCAGAGACTCTCCCTCTAAATTACTGATCTTGTGCAATATTTTAGAAATAAGAATTAGCAACTATTTCAGCCTCTAGTTGTGCAAAGCTGGTAGAAATGTATCACAAAAGGCACAAAACACTGATTACTGTGAAAGGTGGTACTAGAAAGTATTCCCTCAGGTGGGCTCAATACTTTTTGCAAGGCACCTTGTGCTAATATTACTTTCCATCTTTCACCATCATCTTGCCACTAAAGTGCACAATATCCAATTACAGTTCGTTCTTTGTACCTCTGGTTTTGTTATCAGATTTCTCCCAGTCCAAAATGACAAAGGATGGGCAACCCTCCACAGTGACCACAGTAAGGTTGGATGGGGGCGTGCGAGGAGGGCCAGTCACGTTCATATCGCTGCCTTCTTCATCAGAGAAGTAAGACAGGGAGGAGGTGATGGAGCATGGTTCATCTGGCTTCTTATCTGTCTTGTAGATGACATGAGGAGCTAAAGACATGAACAGTAAGAGTATTAGTTTTCTTTTTTAATGCTGGTAAAGCTGTAGAACAGTCCTGATGAAACCTTACCTATAAAGCGTTTCTTGCCCATGATGTCTACCTCTGATGCAGGCAAGGAGCTGAATATGGAGGAGTTTTCATTTAGATCAAAACGACTGTCTAGAAAGGAAACAACAGATGGGAGGTGGGGTTAGTTGGGCGCAGCCAGCTGTCTCTGGCAGCTCGTTGTGTGCTTTTATTTTACACCCCTGGCCTTTTTCTACAACAACCCAGCACAACACCTGCTTTGGCTTCAAGTCAGATTTTCAATAGTCAGCTATGTTCAATTGTGCAATCGTGAAAATATCTGGTTCATTGTTTTGTGCATGCTACGCCTCATGCGAATTGTTTAAAAATGTTGTACTGTTAACTGCTGGGACCGCTGTGGTTGTCTGCTTCTTGTGTGTAGGCTTTGGTTTCAGTGTGACTGGCAGTAATGACTTTAGGGTGGCCTCCTTGTCTCCTTGTTTTGGATCCATGGGTTTGTCTGAGGACAGAGGAAAACAGATTAGCTTTTCTCCCACATTATGTGACTCACAGTCATGCCCAGTTGTGATCCATTTGCTCTGGCCATCCTCAGTAAGCAACACAGTGGCCTTTTCTTGGCTCAGGGGAGATCAAAAGATAATATGTAGAGTCAGGTCCCTTGAACGCCTGAAGGAAAGTACAGACCTTGTAGAAATTTTCGGCTGAAGCAATGGATTCATAGATAGATTTATACAACCCCAGTTGCACTTGTTTTGTTCCCCATAAGCATAACAAAAGTGCCAACAGGAACGGGGATCTGAAGATAAATTCCTTGTTTCCATCAGCAAACACTTAAGACTAATTTGAAAGCTACTTTTAGAGTGGGTAGTTTCTACCTGTGCAACATGTAGAAGTTATGTAGATTTTAAAAAATAAGGACTTTGGGTCATTTAACGAATGAATGTTGTTGGGAATAACTAACATCAGTCCTTCTGGTTTAAGTTTTAGCAGTATCCTTAGGAACACAACACTGAAAATACAAGACAAATTTTTCTATTTGGGGGAACCCTAGGCTTTTATCTCCTGTTCCTCACTATTGATGAACAGCTGTTGACTGCCATCTTGCACAGAGACAATCCAAACAAAGCCTCTGGCCCTGAGAGGCTTTAAGGCAGGGTACTAAGAGAATGCTCCGCTTAGTTAAGGGGAGTTTTCACAGGTCTTTTCCAGCACCTTTTGGACTGTTGCTACATCCCAAAGTGAAAGGAGTCCACAATAATTCCACCCACAAAAAGTACAGTGTTCTGCAAAGGTCCCAGGGGATTACAAACCAGTGGCTATTATAAAAGTGCTTTGCAAATGTAGTGAGAGGATATAGTGACTACATATCGGGCCTAGTGTCAGACAAACTGGATCCACTTCTGTTTGCCCATAAAGCAAAACAGTTCTTAGAGGTAAAAAGCCTCATATTTCTTGACACTGTTGCCAAATACTTGAATAGCCTACCACACATTTACACACCAGGATTTTAACAGTGTAAACATTTACAACCTGTTGCTTACGCTCTCCAACCTTCAGATGTACTTCTTAATCTCTCAACCACAACATATATTTCTAATGATATAAAGTTAAGTTAGGTTGTTTTAAAGACAGCTCTCCTCCAGGGCTATGTTTTACAATATCTTCTATTCCCTTTTCTTCACAGCAGTGAAGGCATGGCACTTTTCAAATACACACAAGAGATTGCTCTGGTTGTACACCTAACAGGCAGTTATGCTCTGACCCCTCACCAGCATGCTGTTAATAATCTGATCCCAATGTTTGCTAAGCATTACTTGGAGCTCAACATCTCAAAGACCAAAGAATGATCATATGGAAGACACATGCCTGCCTTTCTCACGGCACACAGAAAATGTCTCGAGGCCTTCGAACGTTATGCAAACTTAAGACTTTCAGTACTATGGAGGTAGCAGCATAATGCTGCAGAGATGCTTTTCTTTAGCAGTGACAGAGAAACTGTTCACTGTTGATGGAAAGATGGATGGAGCAAAGAACATGGCAAATCTGAAAGAAAACCTGTTAGAGGCTGCAAAAGACTTGAGTCTGCGGAGGAGGTTCACCTTTCAGCAGGACAGCAACCCTAAACATAAAGCCTGAGCTACAAGGGAATGGTTTAGAGAAAAGTATATACAGGTTGCCCAGTCAAAGACAAAGGCCAGGCTTTCAATGGAGAATATTTGGCAAGACTTGAAAATTGGTGCTGTCAGACACTCTTATCTGATTTTACAGATCTTGATATTTTTAGGTAATGTGCAAACATTTTGAGTCTCTAAATGTGGAACCCCAATAGCTTGTTTCCACTTTACACAATGCTATTTTTTGGTAAAAATCCTAATACTTTGGAAGTTAGTAGGTGAAGTATAAGAAATTGTGGAAACATTGAAATGGTATGAATACTTTTGTAAGGCACTGTTTAAAGCCATGATGCACCATTCTTCTAGCCTGTTGACTGGTAACGTAAGCATCAACCCTTGCATATTTCTGCAACCATGATCCCTGCATGGGTGGGAAATCTTTATGTTACTGCAAAATAAATTCGACACATTATCAACCATAGCTGGATATATTGTTGTGAAGTCATCCTCACTTTGCATGTTGTTATAACACAAGGGCTGTCAACAGAGTCAGCAGAAGGGTTTAATCTCCTTGTTTAAACTTGAACAAAAAAAAAAATAATAATTTTTTAAAACCCTCACCATGATCACTCATTTTCCCCACCAGGTTTGGTGTCTTGTTGCCAGGAAAAGGGGGTCGCTGAACTGCAGGAAATGTTGGGAAAGAAGAGTCTGTTCAAGACTAAACTCTCAAAGAAAACAGACGGCAAACACAAATAATTTGAAAACAAGTGTTGTTAAAGTATTAAAAAAATACAATAATGATCAAAGAAGGGAAAAAAAGGACATTTAGACAGGCTACGCCTCTTCAGGAATGTTTTTGAGCTGGAAGAATGAGTGCACAACACATACAACAAGAAAGAAGGAAGCAACCAGGCACAACGAATGTTAAATGCTACAACGCTATAATGACAGAGCAGCACAATAACCTTTGACTCATTAAAATTCCCCAAAAGTTATAAAACAGAACTTGAACACATTTTCAAAATGACTCAGAAGAACAGGTTAGAAAATAAAAACTGGCCTATTTACAGAAAAATTTAAAACAAAAACAACAATAAAATGGCTAGCCTCATCAAACTCAATAAGTCATCATTCTTCTTAAATTAGCAAAATGACATGAAATTAGTGCAGATCCCTCGAAAGGCAAGAAAAACCCAGGGGTGCTTGACATGTTACATATTGTTGTGTATCTAAATTAATTAGACAGAGTTTACATTGGATTCTAGAGCATACACTCCTTTTATACTGTAATTTGTCTTTTCATGTCTTGGAGATTCATTAAATGCCATTAAGTTGACAAGACACAACAACCTTCTGGAATCTGAGGTCACTACATATTTTTTTTGATCTGTTTAATCTTTTCTGTAGCTGACTGCCAAGACAAAAGGGTTGATAACATAGACGAAAACTGAGTAACAGCTGCCAGCTCATAGCTGAAGGCAAACATCTGCTCGCATGTGAAGTCCAGTGGTATAGTCATGCAGTTATTTAAATTTCAGTCCAAATATAAACAAAACCAGCAGAGTCAGAAGCTTCTCTGATGAGTGATGTCAAGATCAACTTAGTAAAATGTAGGCTCCGGGGTGTAGAAAATGTGATGCCAATTACACAGCTGCATAGTATGTGATTATAGCTGGTATATACAGTTTCTGGAGCCAGGGTATTTGGTTTCCAGTAGCTCTGAAAGAGTGGATTGGACATGTGATGTATCAAAGACATTAGGTGT
Source organism: Valencia hispanica (assembly GCA_963556495.2). Taxonomy (NCBI): domain Eukaryota; kingdom Metazoa; phylum Chordata; class Actinopteri; order Cyprinodontiformes; family Valenciidae; genus Valencia; species Valencia hispanica. The sequence continues at coordinate 36,091,666 of OY747707.1, read as the reverse complement.
AGATTTAAAACAGTAACAGTGGGAGCACTGGTTTCTATCAGATGATCTGTTCATTTTCTGGTGAGAACTAAAACCCACATTCAGTCAAAACAGAAAGATTTGGAGTATATTGTTCTGGTAAATAAAAGAAAACACCTTTGCACAAGAATGGGGATATAAGGAGGTAGTTTTAAATAAACTTAGAATGGTTTTGTAGTTAAATTCTGTTCCATTTGAACAACTCTGGAATAAAAAAAATATTTTTGAAGATTGTATTGGTAATTAACCATCTTTAGCTTAAAAAATAATAATATGCAGCTGTATGTAATTTATTTGGAGAGAAAGGCAAAGGTTTGGGAGACACGTGGGGGTGGTGCTGGCAATCTGGGGAGCAAAGAGCTTAAAACAACAATAGAAAGCAGTTTCAAGGTACTGGTGCATTGGATAACTAGAATCAACAGTTTTATCAAAAACTTTAAGAAAATATTTTTTTAAAGCTCAATTTTATGAGAACATCTTCAACACCAGGATTATTTCCCCAAACAGATGCTGCCAAGACTGAAGATTAACAGAGCACAGAAGCACAGTAAAAACAAAAGAACTCACAGATGTTAAAGAAGTGGAATAAATAATCTCAAGCAAAACTTAAATAATTTAAAGAATGCAAACTATGAAACTTGCCAAAGCCTGAGTTTTTTAATGCAATTCTTATTGAGAATTCAGAAATCTTTACTTTTCCATTTTCTTTAAAAAGATGGAGAAGAGCATGCGTTTGTCTAAAATGTCAAAGAGGTTGGGTGCTCAAACATTTAGTGCACAAACAGTCGATTGCATGTACAGGACTTGCAGGCAAAACCACTCTTTCTTTCTGTAGAACTGCTTCCAGTGAGCCTTTTGACTCCTTGAAGACCTCTGAAACTGTCCAAGTTTCCAGCAATAACACACACCAGCTGTGACTCGACCCGGGACTGAAGCACAATCTCTCTGTGCAGCTCCAAACGGTTTTAGGGAAGGCGTAACCATTTACACAATTTGTACTGATGTGATTAATTTAATAAAACTAATAACCAGAGCCTGTTTGGCAGAATGGAAACTATTTGATTGACCAAATCTAGGGTTATTCCTAAAAAAGAGGATTTTTTCCCCCCCATTTGCTAAAAAGCGTCTTTCAGGGACTGTATTTTAATTTTCTTAATAGTCAGAAATTTACATACATTTCATCAGTATTTAGTAGCATTGCCTTTGAAACTGTGTAACTTGTGTCACATGTTTTAGGTGCCCTTTCTAAAAGCATCTCACAATAGTTTGATGGCGTTCTGGCCCATTCCTCCTGACAGAACTATTGTAATTGAGTCAGGTTTGAATCCTACCTTGCATACACCCTTTCAGGTATACTTACAAATTTTCCATTGGATTAAGATCAGGTATTTGTGATGGCCACTTCAAAACACTGACTTTGTTGTCCGTAAGCTACTTTGTAATTGCTCTTGGTGTATGTTAAGATGAGGGATTTGTGCACAATATTTAATTTCCTTGCTGATGTTTTCAGATATAGCTTCAACAATTCCAGATCATACTCTTTCTTCATAAGGCCATATATTATGTGAAGTGCATAAGTCCTTTGTGCAGCAACACACCAACACAACAGAACACTGTATTTCACAGTTCAGATTGTTTTCTCGAGTTTACAAGCTTCTTCCTTCTGATCATTATGACCAAACATTCCAAATGTAGATCAGACCACAGGACATCTCTACAAAAATTCGGATCTTTGTTTCTGAGTGCTTTTGCAAACTGTAAAGGCTTCTTGTTACCTGAGTGGCATTTTAGCAGTTGCATAACAACACTGTTTTACCAGCTTTAGTCAGCACATTCACAAGGTCTTTTGCTTTTATTTTAGGGCTGATATGAACAGTTGCACTAAAACACAGATGCAGATTCCCTCTCCTTGATTCTCCAGCATACAATCCTATGATTGCATACTGCTTATTTTTGAGTATAATTGTTTGAACAGATGAACTTTAGGTCATCTGGTATGCAAGCATGAACCAGACTTCTGAAAGTCTACAATTCTTGTCCTTTTATCCTGGTTAGTTTCTTTATTTTTATTTTTATTAATACACAAGAAAACAGAGTGTTTGAGGTGTTGCCTTCAAATAAATCCACAGGATGTGGCTCCACTTAACTCAAATGTTGTGAATTAACCCATAAGAAGTGTACAAAGAGATGACATCATTAGATTAACTTCCCCAAATTATTTAAAGACATAGCAGTCTTAGTGTATGTAAACTTCTGAATCAAAGCAGGTAAGAAAAAAAATCCTCTCTCTCTCACTATTCTGGTTTTTACTAATTAGAAATAGCTTTGGCAATTGTAACTGACCTAAATAGGGAAGGTTTACTCTGACTTAATGAGAAAAAAAGGTTATGTGTCTTTTCACACAGTATATTTAAATACTGGGTTTCAGTTGAAATTATAAATGGCTTCAGTCCCAGTAAAATATAAATCGTAGTCACCTCACAAACAGACGATGATTCAAACACAGAAATAGCAAAGCGTGAGACAGCTAGTGAAAAAGCACAGACCAGCTTGGTCCTCTGAGAGAATAAAACTGTCTCTTTGTTGATTTGAAGGTGTATCTTTACCAGGTTTTTCTCTTGACCACATGACAGGTTTAGGAAGAGCATTGCCCCTATGATGAGCCCCACTGGCTGCTGAAGGGAGAGAAAAGTTGGTTATGACAAATGCACCAGCAGCAAGTAAAATGAAAGTCAAAAAAGGGGTCGAAATACTTCTAGTGCTTTTAAAAGACACATCAAAAAACATGATCGATTTGTGCTTTCAGTCTCTTTTTACTGGATGTACAAATGGAAAAGCCAAGGCTTCAAAGCTTGAAGTTCTTGTAATTTTACATCGATTCTCCACAACTTGCAAAGAGGAGAACTAGAATAGATGGAAGTAACAACTGGGGCAACTGTAATGTTTGCACAGTGTTGGACTTGGCATAGTAACTGTAAGATGTGGTGTGGTTGGGCCAGTTGTTGTGGCCAGACTTCCAGCTTGAACAAAAAGAAACCATAAATCATGTTAATGACCATGAGGTCGTTGACATTTCTAGAGGAGCTCAGAAAAGTACACGAAGCACATGAGGAGTTTAGAAAGCATTTGTATTTTTTAAGAAAAGGTCAAGGAGAAGAGATTAAGACAAGAAGAGAGGTTTTCAAAGCAATTGGTGTGGCTAAATAAATAGGAAAGAGGTTGTTTGTCCTCTGTATGTTCAGCTGCAGATGAAGAAGCTGCTTGGGGAAAAGAGAACAAGCTTTACCGCCAGGTGTGTTGGAAGTGTGAGAGGAGGTGGCTGTCTTGGATGAAGATAGTGATCTGACACCAGGATTACTGGAATGAGACGGAACCCGGGTGCGAGACACTGTGGCATTTCTTCCTCCTGTGGGAACCAATGAGCTAATGGGAGAACGGGGAACTTCAGCAGCGGATGATCTGATGGTTTCAGTACCTAAAAGACCAGAGGGAAAATTACAGAGGATCTACCTGTTTGAAAACTTGAACAAATATTCAAATCATGTAAGAGAAAATCAGTTAAAGCCCTGTGGACAGTGAAGGAAATGACAGAAAGGTATAAAATAGGACCCAAAGCTTGCCAGACTGGTGTGGTTAAGAGAGGTCAAGTGTGAGACGACCTTGCTGCAAATGGACACAAACATGGAAACATTGACAATGATGAGGTTGGGTGTGTGGGCTGGCAGGATGGAGATGGATGCGTGAAACACAGTGCTCCATGACGTGACAAAAAAAGCTGAAATGGTGATGAGACATGGACTTGTCATGGCACTTTACCAAGATTACCAGCCTTCTCTGTGGCCAGGCCAGGTCTTGATAGAGGATTGCCCTCTTCTGGATGACTAGGAGCTGTATGAAAGAAAACGTACTAATTTTTCTTGGATAACATTGGTATCATATGCATTCTAAAGGGGGCATACCATACTCTTATTTGTTTAAAAAAACGGACTTTTATAACTATTATGAGCCCCAAATTTGAAGGTGAGTGCTTTAAGTTTAAAACCCCATTGTATCAACATTTCAGACTCTTATTAAGAAAGTGGATTTTTAACCTGACCCAGTTAGTGGCCTACTAAAAAGAAAACATTGGTGTTGGTACAAGCAAGATAAAAAAGTTTACTTTTATCATCTAACATTTGGCAAGTGCTACTTTCGACCAGCTTTTAATTCAAAACCCCACAAAATCATCTAAAAGCTACACTGCAGTACGTCAAAAATCAAAATGTCTTGGTAGCTCTAGATTAAGCCCAAGCACTGTCTTGGTGATGTCAAAAAACCTTACAACTAGCTGTAATCCAGTGCTAGCAGTGTCTGGTTAATCCTCTGTCCTCCAGAAGGGACAGACACGAAGTTAACTGATGTGTTATTACAAACACCCTATAAGGACTTCTTGTTATGCTGGCCAACAGCACTTGTTTGTGTGGCAGCATTTTTGGCACTTGCGAGACCAAAAACAAGCGACAGAGTGATAAACAGCAAAGGATTTGTAAGCACAGCAGGAATCCCCAGGCTAATAGTTAATAATAGTTAGCTACTCACGATACAAAAATTAGCATTAAAATTGCTTCGGAGCTTCCTAAGCTAAAAGGTTGCTTTTAAAAATAGAGTTTGCGATTAGTTTAAATCTTAACTTGTAAAAACAAAAATTGAGATTTTTGGTTTTACCAAAAAGAAAATAGCTGAAATCTTATCTGGTCTCATTCTTGTGAGCTAGATTTATCATTACAACACTAATCATGAAAGCATAAATTTAAAACAAAATAGATTGGAATGCCCCCTTTATTGTGTTATTTTGTACAAAGGTATTTGTGCTTAATAGAGGAGTGCTGTCAATGGGTCTTTACCCCGATGAACTGTCTTCCTTGGAGAACCCTTGGAGTGATCAGACTTGGTCCTGGTCTGTGGCTGAGCCTGAAACCCTGGCTGTTGTTCCTTAGGTAGATCTTTTGGTCGAAAGGGCTCCTTTTGCGGAAACGGTGTCTGTGAGCGTGATTGAAGGTTTGCCAGGCCACTTTGGTTCTTAATTCTGGGCTTTTTTGAAGGTTTTTGATGTGTTTTTCTCAGATTCTTGGGTTGATTTTGTGGGGTGGAGTGGGATTGATCAAATATTATTTTTGGCTTCTGTGTTGGTTGGATTAACTGAGGTTGTGTTTGAGGTGTTGTTGGTGGAGGCAGTGATTGGTCTTGTGGATTTTTCAACAAATGAGTATCTGCATGAAGTGGAGGTTGGGGGTGGATCTTTGTTGGTGCCGGTTCATCATACTCTAAGTACAGAGATGTTGGCTGCATGGTTTGACGATGTATCACAGAGCGGGGCAGAGCTGTTGTTCGAAGTTGTGTTTGCTGTTTGGTCTGGGTCTTTGGTTGCAGTTGGGTTAGGAGCTTATTCTCTTGTTTGGTCTGGGGTGATGGCTGAGGTTTTGGTTCAGAGTGAATCATTGGTGTTGTCCAAGAAACAGTTTGGAAATTTGGTTCTTCTTTAGGTTGTGAAAGTGGCTCGGTCTGTTGTACAGGATAGATTGTTACTTGAGGTTCTGGTTTGGTTTGGAGGTCATGCGGGGATGTTGTATGTAGCTGTGGTATACTTTCTTCAAGAGGTTCCTGTGGAGGCTGGAGAGGTTTGGGTGTTGGCTCTTGTATGTGCTTTGAGTTTGGTTCAGTTTGTGGTTTAAGTTGATGATGGGGGATTTGTTTTGGGTGGTTCTCATGGTTCTTCTGTTTGCCTTGGTATACTGGCACAGATGCTATGGTGACTGCAACGAGTACTTCAGAGTGGACCTTGGGAGCTAGAGAAACCTCTGGGAAAGGAGTAAAGACAGGTCTGGAGAGTTCTTCTCCTCCTGGTTTGTGTGTGACTGAGAGAGAAAACATAGCCATAAAGCTATGGTACTGAAACATGTAAGACAAGATCATTGGCAGAGATGACCTGGTAAAAAACAACAGCAACAAAACTAGTTGAGATCAATTAAGGTCAAGTGTATCACAAAGAGGAATAAAACACTAAAACTTGATTTCAAGCCTGTTTCAAGGGTAAGCAAACTATTTGAAAGTGTTTGCAGTTTAAGAGCTATGCTGCTACACACAGATTCAGCAAGAGGCCTAATTGCTGATGAGTGATGGCCAACCAAATCCATTAGCTACGCCTCTGAAATGCTGTGACACATGAGGTATTAACTTCTGACTGATCGCTCCTTGGTTATTCCATCTAGTCAGATGTAAGCCTTGAAGAAAGAATGGAGGGTAGAGAAAACACAAAGTAGATCTTAAACAAAGAATGGACAGTCGGATTGTAAAGCAGTCTATTGACCAAATGGAATACCACACATTTTCTACTCCTTGTCAACTTACAAAAACATGTAAGGAACGATGCTGTTCAGGATGGTTGGTGACTAAGGACCGGTCCACACTAACACTGATAGTTGGCAACTGTTTCAAAAACAAACTCTGAGGTATTTAAACCTCCAAATTCTTTTCTGCCATCACTCTTATGACTGTACATAACTACAGTGAGAATCATGAAATATTTTCAAAAACAACAGGAGTTTTTGTTTACCAATAGGCTGCTTGTTGTTCACAGGCAGTTTAGGTCCAGGTGTTGACAGAATTTTCTGTTTAGCAGCTGTTGTAGGAGCTGAGAAATACAGTACGCATTAGTAGACCTGAGGAACAAAGTGTTATTGTATGCCCTGTATGAAGAGTAAAAAAATGAGTTATGATTTCCTGCAAAAAGTATGCAGAATTCAAGTAAGATTCTTGGATCGAATGTGCAGAGTTCTGACTGCTGAATTGGGCCAGAAAAAGTCTTACCAGAAGTTGCTTGTGGGATTTTGATTGTGGAGATGGGCTGTCTGATCTGCGTCCTGTTTTTGGGAGCTGACAGGGACAAAAGAGACAGTTAAAAAAATTATGAATCATAGTTAGATAAAAAGAGGTCATGATAATAAGTGTGTGACATTTAACTAATCCACAACAGAAAAAAACTGCATCAAAATCACATTGCAACTATAGAAGACTAAAGTACATTCTGACACACATATTTTAAAAAATCGTTTAAACTTTTAATGCAACAAAACAACACTGCAACTAAAATACTGTCAGGTTAGGTGATCCCAAACATCTGCTTGAAACATCATCTGCTAACCTATCTGGAAAAGCTTTTAAGTCACTAAATCATGTTCAGCTTTTTCCCATCAGGACACTGGCAGTCAGCTGCTTGGTTTTGAAGTTGGACATTTGGGCTTCTCAAATGAAAGCAGCTGCCTTCATCTAGTTAGACTGTGGCTAGTATGCAGGCATCTGGAGGATACACCATACCTTTTGCTCTAACTCTCCACACGATTTTACAAAAATGTGGCCTCATTTTTTTCACCTTGCCATGCAAACAAAAATACATGCTGGTTATCAGCATCAAGGTATGAAAAGGTTTTAAGAAATGTTAGGCTTTCAAAACTGTAACGATTTACTATTGTAGTGTTCCTCAGGTTTAAAGTCACTTTGATGAGAGGGCAGCAAGTGCTCTTCTCTAGTTGTATGGAGATGTCTCTCTAGCTTTATAGGAAATAAAGCAGCACAGGACCCCCCCGTCCCCACCTAATTATGCACACTGCCAGTCAGCTGGCTCCTACCTATTTCATCATAAGCAAGAAAAAGACCAGTTCAGCTGGGCTTACGGTCCCAAAAAACTAAAAAGTAATGTTTCAGGAACTGAAGGAGAGCCATCCATAACTTTTTTGAAGGGAATTGGTGAAAATAAAAATGTTCAAAATCAGACCTCAGAGAAAAAACAAACTGGTCAGCAAGGAAACAATGATGCACTGTTTGGCATATCACCATAAGCACTGAGGAAATACTGCTCAATATAATGAGTGTTTCTTATTATTTGTGCTTGGCATCTGTTGTGAATCGGTGCAAAATAAATGAACTGAAATTGAAATCCAAGTCAAAATATCTATACATAAATATTTAATAAAATTTTATTTTGGCTAAATTTGCAATAAATTAAAAAAATTTCTTGCAGCAGTAAGAATAAATGCAGTTTTTCTGTTTTCAATTACATCTTTACATTTTGTACTGTAACTAAGTGATGCAGTTGTATTTTTATTCAGAATAATCATGCCATGAGAATCTTATAGCAGCCCAATTCCACTCAGCACTAAATATTTGCTAGATGGAAGAAGTATTAATTATGGCTGCAGTGAAGCAATGTTAAACCTGGTTGATTTACCAAAGCAAAACGAGCCTCATCGAAAGGGTTGAGTTGATTCTTTAATTGTATATTTATATTTTATGGTCAAATGATCTCTCCAAAAGTTATTCTGCAACTTGCAACAGATGGTCCAGCTTCTACAGGCCAATGAACATAGAGTCCTTTAATCAGCCTGAGATTGTATGATGAGACACTAAACATTAAAGCATCCAAAATCCACAGAGGTGTGTCAACATCCTAATGATGCTTTGAAATATCCAGCAACCATCTGCTGCAAAGAGCCAACAGGAAAAAGTAAGACAGGATGAAATGATCTAGTCTGCAACACAACAGATCACAAGTCAAGTGAAAACTTTTTCAGAGTTCAGTTTAAAAACAACAGAAAGGGAGAAGGCCTGAAACAGAAATTTGTAAAATAAGATGTTATACCATCACTTTATTAAACATGGTCCAGCACTTTAGACCGGGGGTGGAACACATTTCTCTACTGGCTTACCGTGTTGAGGAGGAAATGGGAAAGATGGAGGAGCAGGAGTGATGGGTTTCTAAAGGAAAGACACGGGAAAGAAGAGGGAATTAGAGGGAGTTTAGAGATCCCAAAAAACCAGTGTGTGCGTATTTCTGTTCTACCTTCTCTTTGTCTGCAGTGCATAGCTTATCAAGACTCTGGACACCACGTCAAACTGAGTTCCCCGTGAGAAGCAGGGTGTTTAAAGGTTTCGCTCTGAGCTTGGTCACATAACATGAGAAAAAATGCTCTGTGGTTCCCTTTCAATTTTCCACTCAGACCTATCTGCTGATTTCCTTTCTTTGTACTGCAGAGTGAGATACAGACTATACTCTCTGGCTTGGCTAGTCCTGGCTGAACTGATGTCATTTCCATTTAGCAGTTCCATGGAAAATCAACAAGCCAAACAAGCCCAAGAATAGCATGGGCCCACTAAAGTTTATAACAAGGACTCCACATCAGAACATCTGCTCCTAATACACACCCAGTTTTCAAATGTCATGTATTTGTTTAATGTTTGCAGAAAAGGTGAACCTGATTTCAAAGTCCACCTTTTTAATGATTTACATTTATTTCAAAAGATCCATACACTGGACCGGTAAAGGCTAATGTAAAAAGAAAATGTTGAAATATTTGGTTTTATTTGGATATCAAACACGTTCATTACGTACCACAGGGCTGATGGGATTCTTTAAGATTCTTTTGATGACCTTTTCTAAAATCACAGAAGGGAAAAATAAATCAATACAGTGATGGCACAGCAACTTAATTAAATAAAGTCACTTTATTTCAATCTGACAACATAAATAACCAGCATTGTTATACCATATATTTTGTGACATCTTAATCAACCCATCCACTAATTAAAGAAAAAAACAGAAAGCTGTGACAAGTAGAAATGATGGATCCCATCTGAAATATGGAACCAGTGTACTGAGTCAAGACATTTATAAAAGGATCTGTAGTCCATGACTAAGGGGCTGTTTACACGACAACGTTTTTCAGCAAAACGGAGGTTTTTCTCTCCGATTCGGCCTCTGGTTTACACAACAACGGGAAAACGGGGGGGCGAAAACGCAGCTTTTGGGAAACGGCTTCCAGAGTGGAAAGTTTTGAAAACGCTGAGGGATTCGTTGTCGTGTAAACGCAAGCTGGAGACTTTTGAAAACGATGACGTCACTGCCAGCCACCTACGGACATGTTGCACTTCCGCACTCCGCCTTTCTACAAAAAAACAACAACAATGGCGGATCAAGGTATGCGGTTACTGCTGATGCAGCTTCTGAAGTTATTTGGTCGCATACAGTACGTGCGTCAAATAATCAATATCCCTTTATTTGAGTGGAGAACTACAAAAAGACTGGCATTGTTAGGTATCATGAAATGTTTATTTTCCGGGTTGTGAGGGGGAAACCATGGAACACTGCATACACGGGGCAGACTGCCGGGCATATGTACTACATTGTTTTCCATCGCGCGCCCTGTCGTGTAAACGCAGTGCGTTTTCACCCGCGTATTCAAAGAAAAACGGCAATGTTGTCGTGTGAACAGCCCCTTAATCAATCAATTATCATGTATTACCATCCTGGGTGCTGTAATCTGTCTCAGGCACCTCGAGCTGTCAGAATCCATTAAACAGGCTTAATATTACATTGGCATGCAAAGTGTGAACTCATGACACTTGAAGCACTTATTAAATCTTAGAATGTGTGACCGACAAGTAAAGACAAAAGTATTAACAATGACAAAAAGATTCAAATCAGAACATTTCATGGATGATGATACAGCTAATTAACAAAAAATCAAAGTAATGAGTTAGAACAGCACTTTAAGTTTCCCAGATTTCAGTCTACTGTCTGTATGGCATTTTTACTTCTAACAGCTCTGCTAATCAGCATGCTGCTTACATTTGTTGAATCAAATAGAACATGTAACAGGCTAGTAGTAACAAAGTACCTAAGGTAAACGTAAAACGTGTTAATGCAACATTGGTTCATCATTAAGTTCAGAAGCCTTTTAATGCTCGAATGATTCACAGGTTAGAGTTGGGTGCTCAAATTAACTAAAGAAAGATCTGCACTGAGAAACAAAGAATTGAAGGATGACTGAAAACTGATGCACTGTGAGGTACATGAGCAACACCAATGAGTACAACATACCCTGGACGCCTGAGGTGCTGATGTTGTGAAGCACGGGTTTGCTCCACACTCCAGCTCCATCTTTAGAATTAGGCTGGACACCAAATTCATAGATGGTATGAGGTTTCAGATTATCAATGACCGTATCACTCGTCGGGCAGGTCTGGTAGTTCCACCTCCTGTTCTTCTCACGGTAACGAACCGTATAGTGTCTGAGCCCAAGAGAGCAAAGAACAGAACAAAAATCATAAGTGTAGGGAATATAAAGTTTGCACTGATGGGAAACACAACTTTTAATAAGAAAACATACACAGTTTGAAAGATTTTTTGTGCATTTTTTATGTGTGTGTGCTGCTTAATGATGTGATCCCACTGCTTGACTGTGCAACAGAACGTTTTCTTTCATTCTTTACTCATTCGAATACAAAAATGATACTAAGAGAATGACATCAGTACAGTTTTTATTCCAAGTTTAGACTAAATAGTTTGCACATGCTGCGTCTTTTGTGATAGACTCCTCTCTCAAACACTCGGGTGAATTGGTTCCAGTGCGAGGTAACCTGAGAGACTTCAGGTAGTCTTTTACTGTAACTGGCCTGAGGTTTCCTTTCTAAAGCTTGCTTACGCACAAAACGGGGTCTGAAATTGCGTAAGTTACTTTCTACTCAAACTTTGTGATTTATAATAAAAAACGTGATGGAAAAATGTGCTCAACTTTAAGCACACTAAGAGAGTTGCTTACACACATTTTGGACACGGGGAAACTGGCAGTGCACACACACAAAACAGTCAGCCCCCACCCCCGTCTCTGAACTAAGAACAAGAATGAGACTCTGAATGAAAATATGTTGCATTTAAGAATTATATCAAAGTATGTTCATATCTATGTCTTCAGATTATATAGCAATTGAATTTATCGGTGCATTAATTGGGATTAGTAGAATGGATGCACTGCCGCTCATTGAAGATCACACCACTGGCAGCATCTGGATGGGGTGACGATGACTAGCTGCTCAGCCAGTTTAGATTCCCTGTTGCTGCCCTATATGTGCTGAACAGGGCCTGGAGTTAGATCTACCGACTGACTGGACCGTGCATCCCTCCCAACCCCCCACAGCACATTTTGACTGTGGCATGCAATCTCTCTCTTTACCTCCACTTTCTTTTTCATGCCAGCCACACCGCAGTATAAAGGCTTTGTCCCTCACAGCTCTTCCATCTATTTGTGATTCCCTAATAATAATTGCATAGATAATACTTTTTAAAAGTAGACTTAAAACGCACATTTTCTGTCAGCCTTTATACACCTAGAAGTGCTGAAACTTGTTAGGTTCTGCTGTAATTTAGTTTTATTTGTTCTATTTGCTTTTATTCCAATCTTACTGTTGCTACAAGAAGTAATCATATAACTCAAACTATATTTAATGTTCTTATTTGTTTTGATGTTTGTGCTGCAGCTTTTGTTTGTTTTATTTGAATCTCTTTACTCTTGTTGTTACACATTTTCTTAGTCTAATTTCTTATTATTATGCTAACTATATTTTTGTCTTTTGGTGTGAAGCACTTTGGTCACCTTTTGGCTGAGCAAAACTATATACATAAACATTTGTTGATTGATTGATTGAATGTTTGTTTGTTTGTTTGTTTGTTTGATTGATTAGAATTAAATGTTTTTTCCCTGCCTCTATGTTATCCATAAACACCTCGATTTCAGCCTCAGTTGAATTGCGCTTTCTCCACCTCTCGGTTGCCATGGTTACCCATCATCCGGCTTGAGTTTATGCAGAATATTCACTAGGCATTTTGCATTTACCATTTATTGTAAAAAGTGGATGTGTAGGAGGCGGGATATGATCCATCATCACCTGAGCACATTTCTAGGGAGAGCGTAATTTCTAAACGGAAATTGCGAGCAGCTGTGCGTACTCAGAGTTTGATAGATCTGAAACTTTCTTTGCATAAGTACTTTTTATTGCTGAGCTTAAGTACGGTTTTGGTAAGGATTCTACACAGTTTTATAAATGAGACCCCTGCTCTGTAACAAAAAAATGCACAATCTGTCTTCTAAAAGCCAAGGCCCTCTTTTATCAAACGTTTGTAGAAAGTGTCCTATATTCTAAATGAAATTTTGAATGTTCTTAGGAACAGACAAAAGTTGGATTTATGAAATGTGCGGTGGCCACTCCTATGCATGTTCATCTGATGATAAATCCCACATGTGCATACGCAGGTGCTAGTGTCCGTTCTCAGTCATTTGTATACAGAAACGCCTTCAATTAACCATATTTGGTAACACCACAATATCTGTCACATATATGAAGTCCTTGCGTTCTTTCTTAAAATAATGGCCAAGAGAGCGAAAAAAATAATTTCAGTGACACCGAGATCGAGGTGAAACATAGGTGGGTCAATGAAAAAGAATTCATGATGAACAGACTTTAAAAAACTTGTCATAGTTTATACAAAATCATTTCAACACAGATAGTTTTTGCCACAAGCGGTTTCGCTGCTTAATTTCCCTAGCACAAAGCCTTAATATTTCTGCTGCAGAACAGACATAAAAAATGTGGCAAAGAATAATTTCATTTGCTGTTATTAACTTCTTTTGACACCCTTAACTTTTTTGAACAAATTAAATAAGTTAAATTCGTACTGAACATTGCTGTTTGGTTCTATCAGCTCGGGGAGAACCAATTAAAAAAATAACTCTGCCTGGGAGAAAGTGACACAGGCAGTATGCGGTCGGGACAGAGATATTCCTGTTGGAAATAAAGGAAAAAATGGTTCGATATCAAACTGAATACAATAAAAGCACACAGATTGGCCAGATCTCCTACTAAGGGTTCAACCGATCATCATATTTGACACTTGTGTGGCCATGCGTAATTGGAGACATAGCTTTGGCTGCCATCAGAAGGAAAAATCGACAACCTGCTTCACTGATAAGCAGGACCATTATCTCAGTACAGTTTGAAAACCTTTCAATTAGTGTAACAACATCCAATTAAGCAGAAGAGATTGAAGTGACAAATATACAAATAAAGGAGGGGTCTGCGCACGAAGAGCGTAGATTGCTAGTGACAGGATCTCAGTGAATGATCACCACAAACATTAAATTATGTATTTCTTGACAAATTTCAAATATTTCCTGAAGGTTTAATGCAAATTCGTCCATAATTTCTTCAGTTATTTTGCTAAAAGACAAACAGACGCCAACATAAGCTCCTTTGCGCAGGCGATAAACTGCTAAGAGAAATATTATGTCAACGTAAAACTGTTTCAGTGTTGCAGTTCCTCCGTTCTAAAAGTAGATGCTGTGCGAACGCACAATTAGAAGTGTACTTATATTTAGGAACATTTCTACGCACATGTACAAATTGATAAATAACACACAATGCGTAGAATTGTTTCTACGCACGAAATACGCACAGATCTGTGCGTAAGTACGGTTGATAAATGAGAGCCCAGGATTTTTTAAAGGTTTTAGCTCTTCCCACAGGACATTACATTTTCATTTATAAGCAAAAATCAAGCAAAAAAGTTACATTCCAAAAAAATTCAGGTCCTTCTCAAAAAATTAGCATATTGTGATAAAGTTCATTCTTTTCCATAATGTAATGATAAAAATTAAACTTTCATATATTTTAGATTCATTGCACACCAACTGAAATATTTCAGGTCTTTTATTGTTTTAAAACTGATGATTTTGGGATACAGCTCATGAAAACCCAAAATTCCTATCTCAAAAAATTAGCATATCATGAAAAGGTTCTCTAAACGAGCTATTAACCTAATCATCTGAATCAACTAATTAACTCTAAACACCTGCAAAAGATTCCTGAGGCTTTTAAAAACTCCCAGACTGGTTCATTACTCAAAACCGCAATCATGGGTAAGACTGCCGACCTGACTGCTGGCCAGAAGGCCATCATTGACACCCTCAAGCAAGAGGGTAAGACACAGAAAGAAATTTCTGAACGAATAGGCTGTTCCCAGAGTGCTGTATCAAGGCACCTCAGTGGAAAGTCTGTGGGAAGGAAAAAGTGTGGCAGAAAACGCTGCACAACGAGAAGAGGTGACCGGACCCTGAGGAAGATTGTGGAGAAGGACCGATTCCAGACCTTGGGGGACCTGCGGAAGCAGTGGACTGAATCTGGAGTAGAAACATCCAGAGCCACCGTCCACAGGCGTGTGCAGGAAATGGGCTACAGGTGCCGCATTCCCCAGGTCAAGCCACTTTTGAACCAGAAACAGCGGCAGAAGCGCCTGACCTGGGCTACAGAGAAGCAGCACTGGACTGTTGCTCATTGGTGCAAAGTACTTTTTTCGGATGAAAGCTAATTTTGCATGTCATTCGGAAATCAAGGTGCCAGAGTCTGGAGGAAGACCAGGGAGAAGGAAATGCCAAAATGCCTGAAGTCCAGTGTCAAGTACCCACAGTCAGTGATGGTCTGGGGTGCCATGTCAGCTGCTGGTGTTGGTCCACTGTGTTTTATCAAGGGCAGGGTCAATGCAGCTAGCTATCAGGAGATTTTGGAGCACTTCGTGCTTCCATCTGCTGAAAAGCTTTATGGAGATGAAGATTTCATTTTTCAGCACGACCTGGCACCTGCTCACGGTGCCAAAACCACTGGTAAATTGTTTACTGACCATGATATTACTGTGCTCAATTGGCCTGCCAACTCTCCTGACCTGAACCCCAAAGAGTATCTGTGGGATATTGTGAAGAGGAAATTGAGAGACGCAAGACCCAACACTCTGTATAAGCTTCAGGCCGCTATCGAAGCATCCTGGGCCTCCATAACACCTCAGCAGTGCCACAGGCTGATTGCGTCCATGCCACGCCGCATTGAAGCAGTCATTTGTGCAAAAGGATTCCCGACCAAGTATTGAGTGCACAACTGAACATAATTATTTGAAGGTTGACTTTTTTTATATTAAAAACACTTTTCTTTTATTGGTCGGATGAAATATGCTAATTTTTGAGATAGGAATTTTGGGTTTTCATGAGCTGTATGCCAAAATCATCCGTTTTAAAACAACAAAAGACCTGAAATATTTCAGTTGGTGTGCAATGAATCTAAAATATGTGAAAGTTTAATTTTTATCATTACATTATGGAAAAGAATGAACTTTATCACAATATGCTAATTTTTTGAGAAGGACCTGTAGATGAGAATAAAACCATATTTCCACAAGATAGTTTTTTACCCCTTAATTTAGAAAAGTAAATATTATATCAAAAAAATGAGAGCATAAAAAAAATGCATTAGGTGACGTCACATTAATGACAAAAAATACAATTTAACTGAAAGGAAAAAGTTTCAAAGTGGCTGAGATGCCACTGTATGCAACAGTGGTGGGTGACAGCTTGGTTTTAGGTTATCTTTAAATAAAAGCTGCCATGGTGTGCGCCCCTCCTGGTGACTCTAATTAACTGAGGGAAATGACTGTTCCTCACTCTTAGACCTGTTTGTGTTGGTGTTTGCAACATCAAACTGGAACCGGAATATGTGGAGGAAAGTAATGTTCAGTGATGAGTCTGTGTTCTGAATACAGTTGGATCAACATAAGAATTAGTGGAGAATGCTATGCTAATTATTGCAACAGCATTTGATGTTGAGTGAGGCGTGGCCACATTAAATACTGGTTGAAGAATGGGGCACCATCCCACAACAGTGTACAGTCGTGGCCAAAAGTTTTGAGAATTACATAAATATTGGAAATTGGAAAAGTTGTTGCTTAACTTTTTTAACTCAGGTGAGAATGTTGATGAGCACAAGGCTGGAGATAATTGTGTCAGGCTGATTGGGTTAGAATGGCAGAGTTTACATGTTAAAAGGAGGGTGATGCTAGAAATCATTGTTCTTCCATTGTTAACCATGGTGACCTGCTAAGAAACGCGTGCAGCCATCATTGAGTTGCATAAAAATGGCTTCACAGGCAAGGATATTGTGGCTACTAAAATTGCACCTTAATCAACCATTTATAGGATTATCGAGAACTTCAAGGAAAGAGGTTCAATTCTTGTTAAGTAGGCTTCTCGCTATCTTGTGGCGTCCTGGTCCCAATTTTAATATACAACTTAGACACTCGCACTTATAACATTTTCATGCCACACACATGTAGGGACTTTGGGGTGGGCACACTTTTCGGCATCAGAGGGGGAGCGATTCCATCAGCTTCACCTCTGGTGCCGGTGCCCACTGTTAAACCACATATAGACACTGAGGGCTCGGGGTGGGGGTTGGGGGATGTGTGGCTGCCTTCCCCACATCCCACCCCTCTGTTTTGAATGCAGATTATTACAACACGCATCAACACCATAATCGAGCGGTAGGATAGAGGCTAGGGGTTTTCCTACACCCCTGTTCGCTACCGGCCATCAGGGGTTGGGGTTCGGAGGAGGAACAGGTGGTCTGGTCGGGGTCCTGGGCTGTCGGGCTGCCTCGCCACTGTGGGGCCCTTGGCGGTCTGCTTGTCTCCGTCCTAGAAGGTAGGGGGTCCATCTCCCGGGTCCGGGGGCTGGTGGCTCTACCGGGGCATCGGTACCGGGACCTGGGAGCATGAAGTGTGTATGGGGTGTGTGAGTGAGGATACAGCGTAATTTCTTGGGTGTCTTGGTGAGTTAGTGAGAATGTATGTGTTTAAGAGGGAGGGAACGTATGACTGTGTCTGTATGTCTTTGTCTGCCTGTCAGGTTGGGTCTTGGGCTGCCCTCTCGCCTGGCGCATTTCAGGCCTTACATCTAATGGGGGGCCTATTTCCCCTCCGTCACTCCCCGCCGGTGACGGATGCCCCTGGCCACTGGTGCGTCTGTGGTCAATCCGGTTCGGACCTGGTGCGTGCCTGGCCGGGCCTGGGGGGGCCGGTGTGTCGGTCGACCGATGCGCTGGGCTGATATCTTCCTTTGGTTGGTTGGGGCACCTCTTTAAGGGGTGCCAGGTTTGGGATTGTTGGGTGGTGCCTGCTCGGTGGCTCGGCGGGATACGGATCCAACGTCTCTGCTTGTTCGATCACCTGTTCTCTGCGCACTGTGCGTGGTCGGTTCATTGGCGGGTCGGACCGGCCCTGGCCTTTGTTGGATCCCTGATCTCTGCGCTCTGCGTTGCGCGGGATCAGGACTCGGGAGCTGGTACAACTTGGTGTCCAGATGCTGGCTGAGCATGGCCTGGGGATGCTGTCCATCAGCTGCGGCTATCGATGGGGCGCCCCGACGTGGGGCGCTGGGATGTTGGTGGTGGGGATTGGCCCAGGGTGGTGGTGGCGCGTGGCGGCCGGCTGCAGCCCCTGCGGTGCCGGGGGCCCCTCGTCGGCTGGTCCCTTGTCGGGTCTCTGTTGGGGGGTGGGGCAACCCTGGGCCCCGGCCCGCCCTGGCGCGGCTGGTTGCCGGCGGGACCCGTGGGCTCATCACTGCTGCCCCCCGGGCCCCTGCATAGTAGCCGCTGGACATTCCCCTGGGGTTCTCCTTTGCTCCTTTCTTGGGGGATGCGGTCGGCCCCGCCCGGGTCCGCCTGGAGCTCTGGGGGTCCTTTGGAAATCTTGTCTCCGATCTCCTTCATGTCTGCATCGATTCCTGGGAGACGGATTGATGCCTGCTCACACCAGCTATCGAACACTCTTATGGAGAAACCTAATATGCACCAGCATGCAAACACACACACATAGATGTGGGGTCTCTGGTGTTTACAGATATATTCTTGGGCTGAGGTTATCATTACTAGACCTTGATTAATTGGTACCATGAGTTTTTCTGTGACATTGTTGTTGTATTTTTATATCCATTCTTGTGTTATGTGGTTGTGTAGTTCTTAGTTCACGATGTTAGGTTTGTTTTGTCAATGTTACTTTTTCGTGTTTTTTTTTTTTTTTTTTTCCTCTCTCTGCCGTCCTGTGGGTATGGAGGCAGACTTCAATGTTTTCCTGTCTTTTCTTTGTTCCCCTTCCTCTCTTATATTTTCAACTCACCCTCTCTCATGACTTTTTGTTTCCTACCTCTCTTCTTCATCTTTTTTCTTTCTTCCCCTTAATTTTCCGTCTCCGTGTCCATAACATCAGGAAATAAAACCCCCAGCAATTCATAATAAAGATTTTTCACACATATATCAAGTGGAGTACTATAGCAAAAGCTGTACTGCTCCGCTTGTGAAGTAAATCTGTTGGGCTTCTACTTGGTACTCAGACACCAATTCTGAGCTCCACACTACCAAACAGGACACGTTAAAAAAAGAAGAAGGCTTCAGGGCGTCGAAGAAAGTCAAGCAAGCGCCATGATCGTCTCCTAAAGAGGATTCAGCTGCGGGAAGATGGCCTGGTGTCAAGAAGGGCAGCAAAGAAGCCACTTCTCTCCAAAAAAACATCAGGGACAGATTGATCTTCTGCAGAAAGTATGGTGAATGGACTACTGAGGACTGGGGCAAAGTCATGTTCTCCGATGAAGCCTCTTTCCGATTGTTTGGGGCATCTGGAAAAAGGCTTTTCCGGAGAAGAAAAGGTGAGCGCTACCATCAGTCCTGTGTCATGCCAACAGTAAAGCATCCTGGGACCATTCATGTGTGGGGTTGCTTCTCATCCAAGGGAGTGGGCTCACTTACAATTTTGCCCAAAAACACAGCCATGAATAAAGAATGGTACCAAAACACCCTCCAACAGCAACTTCTTCCAACAATCCAACAACAGTTTGGTGAAGAACAAAGCATTTTCCAGCACGATGGAGGACCGTGCCATAAGGCAAAAGTGATAACTAAGTGGCTCGAGGACCAAAACGTTGAAATTTTGGGTCCATGGCCTGAAACCTCCCCAGATCTTGATTCCATTGAGAACTTGTGGTCAGTCCTCAAGAGGCAGGTGGACAAACAAAAACCCACTAATTCTGACAAACTCCAAGAAGTGATTATGAAAGAATGGGTTGCTATTAGTCAGGATTTGGCCCAGAAGTTGATTGAGAGCATGCTCAGTCGAATTGCAGAGGTCCTGAAAAAGAAGGGCCAACACTGCAAATACTGACTATTTGCATATATGTCATGCAATTGTCAATAAAAGCCTTTGAAACGTATAAAGTGCTTGTAATTATATTTCAGTACATCACAGAAACAACTGAAACAAAGATCTAAAAGTAGTTTTGCAGCAAACTTTGTGAAAACTAATATTTGTGTCATTCTCAAAACATTTGGCCACGACTGTACAAGTCAAAATCACCGAGGTGCCAGGCTGTTGTGTTTGTGTATTGTTCTTCAATGCATTAATGAGGCTGCTGTTTATTAAATGTATAAATTATTAAATAATCAGTTACTCTTGTTGAGCACTCCACTTATTTAGGCTTCACAAGAGGTTTTTTATAATGGACATAACAACAACGGAAACAGCTAATATCCCCCTGAACACACAATGGCCACTGTAAAACAGGGGAGTGGCAGTATCATAATGTGGGACTTCATTCCTTCAGCAGGGTAGGCGAAAATGGTCTAAGTTGAAAGGAAGATGGATAGACTTAACTACAAGGCAGTCCTGGCAATACACATGTGTTAAGAGGATAGCCTTAAATACTTAAGACTGGGCCAGAGGTTCAAAATCCAGCAACGAAGGGTTTGGGGGAAGAGTTGAAACCTTTCTATTCACACATTATATATTTTGGCAGGAAAAAAATCTATTCTCAAGATGTCCAAAGCTGGTAGAGGTGTAAAAGCCTTTCTAGCTATTATTTCAGCCAAAGGTGGTTCTTGATTAGGTCTAAACATAAATGAATATCTCGCTTTTTTTTTTTGCAAAAAAAAGTCACACTTCAGAGTTCTGCACTACTTTTTGTTGGCCTCCAGAAATGTGTGTGCCAGAGGGATGTTGTATTTGTAAACTCTGAACTGAAAAAGTGTTGCCTTTTAGAAAATGATGACTACCCTTACCCATCTTCTAAACAGTCATTCATGATATTCCCTTCATAAGGTGTTTTCAGCAGCGTCCCCCAAGAGAGAAGGACTGAGGTGGGCGTCAACGACCCAATGACCAAATGTAGAGGCTTTTCCAGTTCCACTTTACCTGAAAAAAATAAGGAAGTATCTTACTTTTACATTTAAATCACTCCAATTTATTTTGGAAAGAAATCCTGCTGTGTGGTCCTAAACAAACCTTTGCACTGCTTTTTCACCTCATTGGCTGGGATGGGCTGGACAGCTACAAGGTACTTTGGTTCAGCGTCTAAACACAGGAGAAATGTGAGGTTGAGTGTGAATCTGCTCCTAAACTCCACAGATATAATAATTTCTTTTAGTTGTATTGAAACTGTATTATATTGAAACTGTTTGATTGTGGAGCAACACCCCCCCAGCCCAGTTTTACCAAACTCAGTCTCATATGGCTGTCCGTTCTCAGGCAGCTGAATAAACTGTTTGGAGAACATGCTGCTGCCATATCCCAGGATGTAGCCCTCAAGCTTGGTGTCAGTGTTAGGATGCAGAAACTTCATCACGATTGTGTCTCCTGTGGCGCTGATGCGGATTTTCATATTCTGACGTCTCACTGGTGAGGCAGGAGAGGAAACACTGATCAGTTCAACAATATAGAAATTAAAACAGACTTTTTCATACTGAGAACATTTTAGTATTAAGGAGGAGAGTGGTTGTCTAAGCAAAAACATAACGTGGTTGAAAGGATATAAAGCAACACATAATACTCCCTTCAATTTACAAACTACTCTTGGCAACTTCACCAGATGCCTTCCAGAAGTTACCAGATACTTTTTCTCACTGTGTCATGAACTTTCCAGAATTTGCCAAGGAACTTCCCAAAATCTTTCCGAGAACTTACTAGGTACTCTCCCTGAAGTTACTAATTACTTTTCAGAACTTACCTATGTGCAGGTAAATTTTAAATAAATAAATTAAAAGTGTTTTGCTCATAACTGTTTATTTTGGACCTTCAACACTGTTTAGAACATCATATAAAGGTACATGTTTGTTGATACATCAGCCAGATTCAGCATTTTAATTGACAAATATCAAATAGCAGATTATTAACAGCCTGAACAAACAATTTTTATTGTGCATCCATTCATTTAGAATGGACTAAATTGACCTAAATCGCCATCTTTATTGGCACAAAATGAGAAAATCTAAGTGTCTTTTGTCACTTTTTGCCTCAGATAGAAAAATTGTCACTTTATACCAGATGTGCTGATGAAAGTCCAAGAACTGAGACAAATTGGATTTGACAAGGAGTGAGAGTTATAACTGTGAGCTGGCTGCAGCACATGGAAAACAATAACCATGCAGGAAAACTTGGATGTGAAATGGTGAGTTTTAGATTTAAAGTTATTTTCTTAATTGCATTTCCATCACTTCTATTTCTGTTTATTTTGATCTTTTTTATTATTATTTTGCAGTGGAAATCCCAAATGGCTGTCTTAAAAACTCCACTCTTAAAACAATGGCGTGTTTGCCTGGACGAGGACCTGAACTCTGCTCTACTCAGCACATGTCCTTGGCTAAGATTGCAGCTCTGAATGAAATAGTGGAACTTTGCATTAGCAGCACTGCCAGAAGCTGCAGGATGCCAACTCAGACACTGACAGTGAAAGAGGGGGAAGCCCTGGATTTGAAAAATACCATCATGCTTTTCCAGCTTTGTTTCCTATAAAAACTGCAATCATTTTGACCCCCGCCACCATCAATTTTTCCCATTAAAACCCAATAGGGACTGTCTCTTAGGGCGAGAGACTCAAAACACATGAAGCACTGCGAAATTGCGGCCAACTAATTCTTAATATCCAGGAGAAACATACTCTGAATCTGTCCTGTGACAACCTGTCCAAAGTCTTGCTATTTGGCCAACATAGAACTTAGGTTCTGTTTTGGCTTATCAGTGTTTCCAAAATACATTTAATACATTTTTGGAAGGAAGTCAGAGTCCGGGAAATTAATTAGATAATTCACAAGTACAATTAACTGTCATATCCTAACTAATAAAAAAACAGAGAAACAACAAGGTTGTGATGTGTATTTTTGTGGTTGAATAGAAAATAAAATAAATCTGAACTCTATGATTTGTCGATGGGTATAAAAGGTCATTTATTTCAAATACAAGTAACCTGAGTGAAGCTAAATTTACACTGTACCACTATTTTACTGGTGGGATTATTGAACAAAAAAAAACTAGGCAAAAGCTGAAAACTTCCCATTACATAGTAATTCTTTCAACACACTGAATATAAAACACAATCAAACAGGAAACAAAAAAAACGTGACAAGACAGAACGCAATAAACATACAAAGAAATAACCACAAATACAAGTAATTATCAATACTACCTAAAATTTGTTGTCTCTTTTAATCAGTGGTTTTAGTATCAAGAGTTGAAGTAGTATTACATACTGTACTCATTCGAAAACTGGTGTTCAAAGATGTGTTTTATCCAATCTGGTTGAGTTTAATCTATCTTTTGTTGATGGTTTTAGTCTCCTGGGGCATAGTTGTAAAACCTAAAGCTGTAATTGCAGCAGAAGGTTATGCTGACCTATGGGGGGTACATTCTGAAATCCAATGAAACACTTTGACCTAAATGCAAAATACTATGTCTAATTAAAAAAAATATTGCTCCCTGAAAACACAATTTTTGTGGTGAACCATGATGGTGACAGCATCATGCTGTGGGGATGCTTTTCTTTCAGCAGCATGAATGAACAAATTTGTAAATGTAAATGTTGGTCTATTGGGACAGAAACTCCTGGTAGAATACATTGATGTTTCTGGTTGTCATGTGAAAAAACCTGAAAAAGCTCATCTGGTATGAATGTTTTTGCAGAGTGCTATATACACATTTGTACCCTGCTTTTATTTATATGTAGAGTTTAGTCATGGACAGATGCACCTCTGAGGCAGTAATGGGGTGTCTCAGGAAGTTAGGAGGTGAAGGAAAACTTGGCTCTCCTCACCGTGGAGATAAAGACAGATGTTTGATTGTGCCGTTTGGTGTAGCAGTCACATTCAGTTAGGGAAATAAAGTGGGAAAATCCCTAAGAACCCCATGTCAGTCACAGAGATTAGGTTTTGAAATATTTTAGCGGCTGATTTAGTGACACATGGCTTGACCTACATAACCTCCAATGAGAATACATGAAGACCAGTATAATCCAGCACTGAGAATATCTCCTGTAACTCAGCACACGTCTCTTTAATTGGAATAATCACATATCTGGCTCTGAATGTGGGCATCACCTTAAATCCTGGCAGCAGAAAGTCGTGACTGGGATTTTCATATTTTACCCCAAACAGTCATGCTGCTCCCATGTAGGTCTCCCCACTCTCCCACTACATCACCACCCCAGTGTCAGATTCA
The DNA here is from genome assembly GCA_963556495.2 of Valencia hispanica. Lineage (NCBI taxonomy): Eukaryota > Metazoa > Chordata > Actinopteri > Cyprinodontiformes > Valenciidae > Valencia > Valencia hispanica. The sequence goes on along the minus strand of OY747707.1, from coordinate 36,067,431 downwards.
GCTGTGAGCAACAGCTGTTTCTTCTTATCCTTGTATGGCTGCTTTATCCTTCTTCTCTTTTGCTCGATCTCTGCTGCCCCATATGTGTCATCGACATCGTACCTTCAGCCTGGGCCCAGCTTAACTTTCCAAATAATGAATCTCCTACTTTCATCTCTGATGCCGAATGTAACACTTTATTAGTCTGATGATGACACAAAGATCTGTTTTGGCTGGCATGGCTCTAGTTTGTGGACTAAATTTTGTGCTAAACTGTATCAGTCATAGAGAGCCTTGCAAAAGTATTCAAACCCGTTGTTAGAACAGCTCCATTAATACTGGGATTAAGTTACCCAAAAATGTACTTCTGTTACTAATTAGGTGATACACACTGGATTTGATCTACCGGTGTCAAATTGAAATGGGATGAACGCAAATTCACTCCTTCACAATTGTGGAGAATTTTGTGTTAGTGTATTCATAACATTTCAGTGAAATAGACTGATGTTTAGTTGCATCACAAAATTAAAAAATGTTACGCAAGGCACTGCTGATACTTTTACTGATGACTAAAATCATTAGGATACTCATATAAGTGTCTAAAATAACGAAATAAAGCTGTGGAAATAAGAACGATGCTTCTTGTAGTGATGCAGAGAGGCGAGTAGTAACTAGTTACATTTATCTGAGTAACATTTTTGAAGAAATGTACTGCTAGGAGAAGTTTTGTACCAGGCCTGGTGAGACTGGTTTGCAAACAAGCTTCATTGTTCTAATGACATTTTCTATATGCTGAGCCTCAAGTGAACAAACATTAAACTGTGGATATTGTCACTGGAATTACTTCGCACTGTTCTAACACATAAATGGATTAAGGTATACCGTCACCCATGTAAACATTGCCTTCACTAAGTCTTGGTTTTAAGCATTTATGTTGTGGAAAATATTGTAATGTGAGATTTGGAAATGTGTGTTTCTTCTTAATTGGTTAATTTGTGAGAGTGGGATTTATTTTTACTATTTCTTTTATTTTATTTTCCAAAGTACTGGAACCTGCAGGTAATTTGATATTTTTGTCTGTATTACTACACTCAACAAAAATATAAACGCAACACCTTTGTTTCTGCTCCCATTTTTCATGAGATGGACTTAAAGATCTAAAATTCATTCCAGATACACAATATTACCATTTCTCTCAAACATTGTTCACAAATCAGTCTAAATGTGTGATAGTGAGCACTTCTGCTTTGCTGAGATAATCCATCCCACCTCACAGGTGTGCCACATCAAGATGCTGATCTGACATCATGATTAGTGCACAGGTGTACCTTATACTGCCCACAATAAAAGGTCACCCTGGAATGTGCAGTTTTTTGCTTTATTGGGGGTCTGGGGACTCAGAACCGGTCAGTATCTGGTATGACCACCATTTGCCTCATGCAGTGCAACACATCTTCTTTCCATAGAGTTTATCAGATTGTCAATTGTGGACTGTGGAATGTTGGTCCACTCCTCTTCAATGGCTGTGCGAAGTTGTTGGATATTAGTGGGAACTGGTACACGCTGTCGTATACGCCGGTCAAGCACATCCCAAACATGCTCAATGGGTGACATGTCCGGTGAGTATACTGGCCATGCAAAAACTGGGACATTTTCAGCTTCCAAGAATTGTGTACAGATCCTTGCAACATGGGGCCGTGCATTATCTTGCTGAAACATGAGGTGATGTTCATGGATGTATGGCACAACAATGGGCCTCAGGATCTCATCACGGTATCTCTGTGCATTCAAAATGCCATCAATAAAATGCACCTGTGTTCTTCGCCCATAACAGATGCCTGCCCATACCATAACCCCACCACCACCATGGGCCACTCAATCCACAACATTGACATCAGCAAAGCGCTCACCCACACAACGCCACACACGCTGTCTGCCATCTGCCCTGAACAATGTAAACCGAGATTCATCCGTGAAGAGAACACCTCTCCAACGTGCCAGACGCCATCGAATGTGAGCATTTGCCCACTCAAGTCTGTTACGGCGACGAGCTGGAGTCAGGTCAAGACCCCGATGAGGACGACGAGCATGCAGTTGAGCTTCCCTGAGACGGTTTCTGACAGTTTGTGCAGAAATTGTTTGGTTATGCAAACCAATTGTTTCAGCAGCTGTCTGAGTGGCTGGTCTCAGACGATCTTGGAGGTGAACCTGCTGGATGTGGAGGTCCTGGGCTGGTGTGGTTACACGTGGTCTGCGGTTGTGAGGCCAGTTGGATGTACTGGCATATTCTCTGAAACGCCTTTGGAGACGGCTTATGGTGGAGAAATGAACATTCAATGCACGAGCAACAGATCTGGTTGACATTCCTGCTGTCAGCATGCCAATTGCACGCTCCCTCAATGCTTGTGGCATCTGTGGCATTTTGCTGTGAGACAAAACTGCACATTCCAGGGTGGCCTTTTATTGTGGGCAGTATAAGGTACACCTGTGCACTAATCATGATGTCAGATCAGCATCTTGATGTGGCACACCTGTGAGGTGGGATGGATTATCTCAGCAAAGCAGAAGTGCTCACTATCACAAATTTAGACTGATTTGTGAACAATGTTTGAGAGAAATGGTAATATTGTGTATCTGGAATGAATTTTAGATCTTTAAGTCCATCTCATGAAAAATGGGAGCAGAAACAAAGGTGTTGCGTTTATATTTTTGTTGAGTGTACATCATCACAGACTAAATCAGTTTCAATAGTCCTAGTCTGGTACTTGGGACTTAAGTTGGATAATAGTTGAAAATTAGCACTGGCTGTGCACTCTAAAGAGTCGCATCAGTTGGAACTCGTTTTGCACTATGTTGGATCACAATGTCCCTGTTAAATCAATAAATAAATCGAAATTGAAGTGACCTTTTAACTGAAATCTTTTTTACTCTTACCTGAGCCATTTTTTGAATGGCTACTTTTTACTTTTACTTGGGTAAAAATATATTAAAGTAGTGCTACTCCTACGTGAATAAAATTTTGGGGAAATTCACAAACCTTTGGTGTAACACAAAATCCAGAATGCTTTAAAGGGGCTATATGCAACTTTTCCCCAAAAATAAACGTAACAATAGCCTTTTTATTTGACCAGTTATGACTCAAACATCTCCTGATGACCATACTGACACCTTGTCAGCTCACAGTGGGTGCACCTGTAAGCCTGTATCCAATTTTTTCTATTTTCTGTCGGGTCGGATTTTCCTGGCTGTCTGGGGATGTGACGTCAAGGTTAAATGTTTCAGATCACTCCGCCACCACCGCTAGTCAGCACTCGCAAGCAGTTCAATGGATTGTGCGAATACACAGAAGAGACCAAGGACAACTCTGACACAAACAGTAACTCCACATAAGACTAAAACAGTTAAACCCCTGACAAGTGCCCGAAAAAGTTAGAAGATTGAGAGCGACGGTTGTTTAAGCGCGTGCTGCGAGAGTGAGCAGAAAGGAAGAGCAGTTCCGTTTTTTGGCCACAGGTGTCAGTCGCGAGTTTAAATTTCAGAAAACTGCATTTAGCCCCTTTAACAATAATGTTTTATATTCTTTGATCCAAGAGCAAAGACATATAACCTTGGTCAGAGAGCAAAAACACAAACAGCCTCTTAATTTTAGCAGCCAGAAAAACCCTAGAAAACCTTAGTCAGCTATTCTAACTGCTTTGTACCACCTCGCTCAGATTCATTTTTATTGCCAATAAGGCCTTTAAAGGGCTGCAGAGACCAGAGTTAGAAATGGAAAGCATTATCACAAGTATTCACATGTGAGAACTGAAAAACTACAGTACGAGGATAATGAGACAATAGGGAAAACATTTGTGGAAACTTCGTCTGCTTTCCAAGAATGTAGCAAGAATCCTAATCAGACAGAGACGGCTTAATATGCTGTAATCTATATCGTATGGAGAGTGTGTTTTATGGTTTTCTACGAGGAGAGGTGAAAAAGAAAACACTGCATCAGAGCTCATCTTTCAACTACTGTATAAAAAAAGCTGGTTTCAACTTTAACTGTTCTTTTAACCATCAGTAAACTAAAGAGACAAACATATGCATGAAGATATGTAAAAGTTACTAGAATATAAAAGCTTAAAATGCTTTTAATGGACAAACACAGACAAAATGCAAATGCAGACACTTCTGATGAAGATCCCCAGGAAAACCTGAAAATTGTTTTGCAGTAGCATATTCTCACATTGAAAAGTTGGGGAAAATCCAACCATTAGTTTGGGCACACAATTACCAGTGTGATACTTGTTAGCACCCCTGCCTTCTATAGTGCCCTTTTGCCGATAGGACCGCTAGCACTTAGTCTTGCTCTATAGCATTTCTCAAGATTAGAGTGTACAGAGAAGTGGGATGTTTGATTATTTCTCTTTATGCAATCTTGCTAAATCATCCAGACCTCTCATCCTCTTCTATGCTCTCCTCTCTTCAACTCACCTTAGATTTCAGTTTAAAATCTCCTAATATTTCAAAGTGTCCATGATGCCACTCCGTCTAACTGTGTTTCGAAACAGAGCCACAGCATTGCAGATATTTAACTGTAGCAATGGGGTACTTTTTCAATAATTCAGCCTTTGTTTCTCGCCAGACTCACCTGCAGTGTTTGTTGCCATAAAGCTCAATCTTACTGTTTCCATCTGCTGAAATCACATGGTTCATGTTTAAGTCCCAGCAGAGTTTAGCAAACCCCTCACAACACAGTGATGGGCACACAAAAACATACCGTTTCCTAGAAAAGACTTGGGATGTAGATGACTTCTAATGGCTGCCATGGAGACTTATGAACCTTGGTACGTAATGTCACTCCTTGCCTCAGTTCTTCAACAGTGAGCGCTAGAGTTTTATTTGACCTCCCTTACCATCCTGTTCACTGTGCACGATAGCAAGATAGGCTTAGGTCTTTTATTATCACAGATCCAGCTGTTTTAAACTTTTTATTTGGGACTGTGCGTGGGCAAGTTTAGTCAAACAAGCACTTTCTTGTGGTAATTTAACGATTTTATGAAGATCAACAAGTCTGCCTTACTTGTATTGCATGCTCTGTTGTCTTTACCATTTTTAAAAGTGGCCATGACACCTCTTATTTGTACCTCTTGGAAACAAGAAGCAATGGATAACACAATAATAGCTGATGCTCCCTTTGATCAACTTAATAATAATTAATGCATACATTTGAAATACGTCAATTATAGTTATTTTACAAGATTTTTTTTCAGGTGCCAATAATTATTGCACCAGTGACCTTATTAAAACTATTTATTTCTTAGTGTCAGATTTGTTTCATAATAGAATAAATCTGCTCTCATTAAAAATATAAATTTTCAAAATTATTTTGAAAAAAAAAGATCGGTCAAAAGAGCGATCCAATCAGTTTGTTCTACAAGTCAATTAACTACTAACCTGGAAACTGGTTGTAACAGGCCTGTTTGACTCCTATTTCATTACAGGGAAAAGCGGATAAAGTAGATGGAACTGTCCTAAATATATTGTAAAAAAAGAGCTCACACACATTTTCATTGAAGTGGTTTAATTAAAGAGTTTCTCCTTCAGTATTTGAGTTCAGCAACATTTTACAGAATAAGAAAACTAAATCGAATCCAAAATGTATATTTAATATTTGTAAAAAAAAATTTGTTTGGGAAAAAAACAACCAAAACAACCCTAGATTACTCTTCATGCATGTCTTACAAACAGATAATCTATTTTGCTTATCTACATACACGAAATATTTAGAATGAAATGAAATGAAATGTATCATTTATTTGTCTATGAATACCTTTAGTATTTGGAAATAGCATCCATCATTCTGCATGTTTAAATGTAGTCATTTCTATCCTCATTTGTCAGTGATCTGTCTTGCTAACTACATTATTTAGCTAACCCAGCTCATCCGAACATACATTTTATGCAGTCTTAAATTCTCTTAAGTGTTATAGATATTACCAAACCACTTATGAGAAAAAAACAGCTACCTTATGAATTTAATAAATCACATCTATTGCTTAAGAAGTTCACGACAACCAAGAAAAATGCATTAAACTCATCACATCATGTGTGTCACCAGATGCAGATGAGTGACATGATGAAACAAGTATCACTCACCTCTGCTCCTGTGGGAAGTTGATGGAAGAGACAGAACCATCCCAGCGAGGAAAGTAATGAGGAAAAGAAGCAGAAAGCAGTGTGAGTGCTGCTGCATCTTTAACAGTCTTTGGAGTAAATGACCTGCAGTGATCTGAATGAGGTCGGGGTTGAGTCCAAAAGACGCTGTGAAAAGTTTATGCTTCTGCTGCAGGAATCAGGGTGGCTTTTCTGAGAGGCTGAAGTTCTTCTTTGGATGCTCTCAGTAACAGTGCAGCTCTAAGGACCAGGGGTTGTGGATGCTGCAGGCTGCTTCTGCTCCATCTATAACTCTGTAATGGAGGGAGGGGACAGGCAAAGCAAGACACACCCACTGTCCTTGCTCTTCTATCTCTCCATTTCTCCCTCATTCCTGTTTAATTTCATTGTTTGTTCAACGCCATCTATGGTTGCAACTGTTAATCCTGAGTGTGATTACTGGAAATTGAGAAATCTGGTTAATCGTGTTTGTACATGTTGTTCAGAACATCAACAATTGTGTCATATTTGTGCATGATTACTAGTAAAGTAAAGTATAATCCCATTGAGGTTGCTCTAACAGTAGTTTGACAGCTCTGTTGCTGTAAATAAATCAACTTCTCACAACCAACAATTTCCACAGTGCCTTGCAAAAGTTGCAAAAGTATTTATCCCTGAATAAGTGTTAGTCATTTCGCAATGTTTCAAACTCCAACTTCAGCGTGTTTTATTGAGAATTTTAATAAATCATCAAAGGGGGTCATAATTTTGATACAAAAGAAAACCATAGATGGTTTTCAAAATGTCTTTATACAAGATTTATTTATGTACAAATGGACTCTATTTACTAACACCTGAAGAGGAATGGGACACACAAGATTTTAAAAATTGAATAAAAGAGCCTGACAAATGCATACAACCGTAGTTTAGATTGGCTTTAATAAAAATATTTGAAAATCATGTCTTGACTTCCTTCTGCTTCACAATTATTGGCTTGTTTGTATTGGTCTATCACATAAGACTGCTATAGAATATGCTGAAGCTCATGCTTGTACTGTGAAAAAATAGGAAGATGTTTAAAGGTGGTAGGGCAATGGAGTGGCCTCACAGCATCCTGATCAGCCTGGAGATATTGGAGTCTGAAGGTTCCATCTAGACAAAATAAGATTTTTCAAGGAACTCCAGTGTTCCTTTTTAATCTGCTGTATAAACAGGTATGTAGGGTTAATTAGACCTTTTATTTTGGCTCTAGGTCTGCATGTGTGACTGTTCGCTTCACTTTGTGTAACCCTCTGTAATGTTCTCTGTCTTTTTCTCACTGACAGTGGGAGGTAGAAGTGATTCACCTATAAGGATTTGGCAAAATGAAAGGAATTAATTAATTAGTTGAAGGATCCATGTTAATGTAATGACTTAAACCAGAAACTAAGTTTAGAGGATGAAGTCAAATCAGTTGAACAAGGAAAATGAAAGTACACACCCATTTTATAAATGGGTATCCATACCTACTGTTTACTTATATAACACAAACATGAATGTTCATCGACCAGTCAAAGCTGGTTTAATCTGTTCTTTTTTTGTTTTGTTTTGTGTTTTTGTTTTTTGGGAGGGGTGTACTCAAACCACTTAATCACACATGTTTTTGGATTGTGGGACAAAGCTAGAGGACCAAAAAAACAAAAACAAAAAAAACCATATGTACACATAGAGGAACATGGAAGCTTCACACAGAAACGACACAGCTGAGATTCAGACCCAGGACCTTCTTGTTGTCTAAAAAATTGCTCAAACCTGAGGCCACTTTTCATCCTCCACTCAGTAAGTAAAAAACAATAATCACATTAGGATCACATGCATTACAAGCCTGCTGAAAATAAATATTTTTTGCACCAGAAGCATCGCAATCGCATGAAGACAGTGCTGCATCATGGTCTTTCTTCAACAACCAAGTGCTAATATCCATCCCCTTTAGCAGCCAGTGAGTTCAGTTTTTGCATTTGTTCATGTACAAATGTGTTATCTTTTTCCTAAAGGCGGTTTTAATTATTGTCTGCCAAAAATGTCTGCCTGAGAGAGGCCTCAAGGACACCAAATGCCTGGCCTACACACGTCTGCTTGCATGTGTGTTTCATTGTATGCTTAACATCTCCACCCTTCCATACTTCCATGCAGTATTCCATGTCATCACAAGAGACAGGAAATGATGTATCCTGCCAGAGGAGGTGTGTCTCCCAAGGAAGTCCCTGAACGCAGTGTTGATATTCCAACCTTCATCATGCCAAAGTCTATTATTACAGATGAATCATAGACTTTACACTTGTGACAAGTATGACTGCACTGCTCATTGGATTTGTTTATTGATAAAATCACAGATTAAGCTGGAATGAGGAGAAACATGGCAGATGTTTCTTCTACTGATGAAAGATTTCACATTATTTCATGCAAACACTTTTTTCTTGATAAAATAAAGTTTCTGTTAGGACAATCTTCCAAAAACAACCTACAAGCAGCACTACTTCTGCAGTGAAATTATCCCCTTGGGTACCACTTTACAATAAGGCTTGTTGTGCCACAGATAGGTAGGATTTGCCTATGAATAAATATGAACAATTGCCTGGGGGCAATTATTAATAAGATTAATAATTTTATGTAAAAATGATCAAGTTTAGGGGCACCACCTGGGGATTCCAGGAATATATATAGTCAAATTGTTCAGTCTCAGTTTATGTTTATGATTACCTGCCTGATAAGGCTGAGATAATTAAACAGTAGATGAAGGAATAAGTTCTTACGCTGTGGACATTAATTGTACGCATCACTCCAAGTAATCCCAGACAACTTCTCTTTAAAGGAACATGGGGCAGGATTTGTAAATAAAATAAACATGCATGTCCAGTTTTTTAATGCTGTTGGGTGATGAAGCGATATAAACCAAAAAGAATGAGCCCACCCACGTATGGTTCCATTTTCTTAAACTGGCTGTGTGCTGCAAAATGTTCTGCAGTTTGGGCCCCGAATTTCCCGCGCTGTCCCACTGGTGTGACATCAATTGACACTGCTCGCGCATTCTCGACATCTTTAAAAGAGGAAGAAGAATGGTCGCAGACCTCCATTGATTCAATTGTGAGAATGGATTCTTTTGCAACTGGAAAACGACCAAGGACTACTCACAGCCCACTAAAAATTGGCACTAAGAAAAAGAAGTATGTCATTGTGAAGAGGTATGTTTTTGTTGCATGGTCCCGTGCAGCTGGCTTCAGTTACTTGCAGCACCGGCCGCGTCGCTCGTGAGTTTCTTTCTTCATTCTGCCCCATACTCCTTTAAGTTAAGGGGACTTTATTTAGAAAATAGCTCAACTTTACAGCCAAACATTTCATAAATGTATCCCATCTATCCTAAAGCATACAGTTACTACTACAGATCTTAGAAAACAATATTAGGTGAACATTAAACACAATTAACATGAAATGAATCAGTGAGAACAGCTGAGGTTCGGGTCAGAAAAGGAGGGGGGCCCTCACTCCAGGGGGCTCAGCTAAGATAGCCTGTGGGACAAAGAGTCATAAATCTCAGCTCTGTGCCAAGATGGAGACCTGTACATGGATTGTAAGAAAGGGGTCATAAAACTAGCTTTGGCTAAAGGAGCACATGGGGGAAGCGTCCATGTGAAAGGCCTCTGCTTTACCAACAGACCAAAGACAATGGAGTTAAACTTTTCAGCTAAGACCAGCTAACGCAGGCCGGACCGAGCCCGACTCTGCCGACCAGGTGATCAGGGAGCGAGAGAGAGAGAGACAGAGAGGAAAAGAGAGGAAGGAAAAAGAAAGAAAGGTGTGATCTGCTCAGGATTAAACAGTTTTAAACACAGCAATTACAGCTCAAACTTATGCGTGCGGTGACGCCAAAATGACCAAATAGGTTTAGTGCTTAAAGACACTTTAAACCAACAATGAACGAGATCTAACTCGTTAAAACTCTATTTTCTCTATTTATCTCCGCCCAGACACAATATTAGTATAAATGAACCGGTTCAGTCCTAATTTGCTTTGAAGGAGGTCCAGTCCACTAGGAGAAGAGCAAATTGTGTAGTTGAGCAAGAAAAGGAAGAGTTATAAAAAAAAGAACAGTGCACAGGATTTTTAAGGACCGTGTGGCCCAAAGTCAGGCTGGATGGCCTGCCGGTCGACGTCTAACAAACTGTCTAGGAACAGTCTGGAAATGGCTCACCCTGGTTACGCGAACAGGATGAGCACTTCGAAGCTTTGAAATGAGTTCTTCCCGGTCCAGCAGGTCAGAACAAAAGAGAATCTTCACCGGTGAGATGTTCTCTGTTTAGCCGGGGTCTCTTGCTAAGACTTCTGGCATGAGAACATTTGAAATGGACGCGACTCCCGCTTCTTATAGCACCTTTGGCCGTGATGTCATCGTCGATGTCACCATGGGTGGTCACGGACCAATAGGAGTGTGTTAGGGGTCACTGCTAGGATTGCTGGGAAATGTGGTCTGCTCAGTCCATCTTTGAAATCGCTCCCAGCCATCCAAAAGTCTGTTCAGTTCATCTTATGAGAAATGGAATCACAACAGGCTCCTCTTGTGAATGGCTAATAAATAGTTTATGGATATAACATTATTTAATCGGTAAACACATTATAAATCATTAAAACAAGTTCATCATGCATTAAATAAAGGCAAAAAGTGGTAAAACTGACCAGTTTTTTTCTAAATAGTGAACCAAATCTGTTCACCTACATATTTCATCTAGAGGTGCTAAATTTAACATTTCAGACTAAGTCACTACTTTGTAGTATGTAGCTTCACAACTTTACAAGAATCCCTTTGATTGTGCATATTTATATTGAAGTGATAAAGTACAATACTATATGCTAAAGAATTATGTTTACAAATACTCATAGTGCTTATAAAGTAGTAAATTAGTCTGAAATGTTTAATTTAACAACTAGACGAAATATACAGGTCCTTCTCAAAAAATTAGCATATTGTGATAAAGTTCATTCTTTTCCATAATGTAATGATAAAAATTAAACTTTTATATATTTTAGATTCATTGCACACCAACTGAAATATTTCAGGTCTTTTATTGTTTTAAAACTGATGATGCTCCATCATACATCAGAGATCTAATTGTTCCATATGTTCCTAACAGAGCCCTTCGCTCTCAGACTGCAGGTTTACTTGTAGTTCCTAGGATTTCTAAAAGTAGAATGGGAGGCAGATCTTTTAGTTATCAGGCTCCTCTCCTGTGGAACCAGCTCCCAGCTTTAGTCCGTGAGGCAGACACTCTGTTTACTTTTAAGGCCAGGCTTAAAACGTTCCTTTTTGATAAAGCTTATTGTTAGAGTGGCTAAGGTCATCCTGAGCTATCTCTGTAGTTATACTGCTATAGGCTTAGACTGCTGGAGGACAGACTTACCAATTTTCTTCACTCTGCTACTTCCTTTTCTCCTACGACTCTCCAGTTGTATTACAGCACATTCTGCTATTTCGACTGTTAACTTTGTTTTTTCTCAGTGTTTTTCTCTCCATAGAAGATATACCTGGTCTGGTATCCTGCTTGACTGCAATGCCCTGTTGGACGGGGGGCATCGACTGGGATGATGCCCCCAGTAACTGAACATCCACTGTGTCCTGTTATCAACTTTTTACTTTCTGTAACATAGAAAGTTCTCTTATATCAGATCTTCTGTTCCTTCTGTGTTTCTGCTCTGTCTTCTCAAACCCCCAGACGGTCGTGGCAGATGGCCGCTCCTACTGAGCCTGGTTCTGTTGGAGGTTTCTTCCTGTTAAAGGGGAGTTTTTCCTCTCCACCGTCGCTACATGCTTGCTCAGTATGAGGGATTGCTGAAGGATTGCTGTGGTTGGAAAGTCTGCATCAACGGTGCCCAACCTCACGCCAATGACTGACGCAATCTGCCGGGATTCCTTAAATAGGAAACTTTTTAACTGATTGGAATGTTTGTATAAATGTATTGAAATGACTTCTAGTTAAGTGCCTTGAGAGGACATCTGTTGTGAATTGGCGCTATATAAATAAACTGAATTGAAAATTGAATTGAATTGAATGATTTTGGCATACAGCTCATGAAAACCCAAAATTCCTATCTCAAAAAATTAGCATATTTCATCCGACCAATAAAAGAAAAGTGTTTTTAATACAAAAAAAGTCAACCTTCAAATAATTATGTTCAGTTATGCACTCAATACTTGGTTGCGAATCCTTTTGCAGAAATGACTGCTTCAATGCGGCGTGGCATGGAGGCAATCAGCCTGTGGCAATGCTGAGGTGTTATGGAGGCCCAGGATGATTCGATAGCGGCCTTAAGCTCATCCAGAGTGTTGGGTCTAAGAAAGTTGTTTAAAAATGTTTTGATAATAATTTCCTTTTTTCTGTAAAATCTGGTGAACATGATGTGTAATTAAATAACTTTTAATTAATATTTAACGCCAAACTAGTAATAGCAGTCCTAAGGTAGATGACTAGAGCAAAAGTGTTGTTAGACAAAGGAAGTGGAAACAATATTTAAGAATATTAACATTTAAGATGATAACTTAAGAATGATAACATTCTACTTTATTTTACTTCACATCTATTTAAATCTATACATTTTTTATCCACATATATTTGTAAATTTTCCTCTCCTTTAATCATTTAATTAATCCTCATAACAGGTCTCTTCCTTCTCAATCACCCCTACGTTACCACTGATGTACTTTCACTTTTCTACTTTCTCCTCTTTTTACATTTTTTTTTCTTGCATTGGCTGTAGTCACCATTTCATCTTTCATTAACAAAGAAAAAAAAAGATTTGATTACATTTTGGTAAATATTGAACCTTAGATGATGTCCTGATGGACTTGTGCCCAGACCACTGCTACACTGTTTCCCAAAACATACTTCATAAAAAATTGCTTTGACAGGCATGGTAAGGGTGATTTATGAATAACTGGTGTCTAGGATAACATGATTTAAAAACATATCAATATTCCCAAACACATGTATGCCACTCAAAAACAGGAAACTATGAACTGAGTCACCTCAAATGCATATTTCATCTGATTTTGGTGTTAGAAAACCTCCAAATACTGATACTGTTTAAATAAACTACAGTTAGCTTTATAATTGTTTTTCATAAACAATAAACAATCCTTTCCTCCAAGAATTTCCAACGATTACTTGGATGTAAAAAGAAGATGGATGGATTTTTTCCAACATATCTATGTGTAGCTGCGACTTGTTTTTTTCTCAGTGTATGAGCCAAATGAATGAGACCGTTTTAACTCCTCCCTACCACCTACTATGTAGCAATAGCTAGAAGTAGCTTTTATGGACAAACAACCTATTATTACATGAAAACTAATAACAGACAGGCTGTGACCTCTTTTGGATTACAGCCTCGACCAAAGGCAGATCTCCAGCCTTAAGGACTGATATTCTGATATTCACACAATGCACTCTTAGTTTCAACAGGAAGAGGAGGAGTTGTGAACGCCCAAACCCCAAAGAAACTAGGTGCTGCCCTGAACTCTGCCTCTTTTTCCGCAGGCAACCACAAAGGCGAGAAGTGTGCTTTAAACTTCCATCATTTGCTGGCGAGGGGGGAGTGAGTTTCTGGAGAAACTCATTGGATCCAAAAGACACAACAGCCTGCAGATCGTTGATCAGGTAAACTGTATCCAGCCGATGGAATAAGTCCTGACTTGTTCAAAACTCTGCAGAAGGAATCTTATGAATTCCAGATTCCACCAAAGAGAGAGAGTGAGCCTTTCTTTGCTGACGCTCTGCCGCCCTGCCGCTGAGCTAAGGGCTGCTCACCTGATGCAGTTGAGCTGAAGGTTGCCCTTGAAAAAGGATCAGTTGTGGGAGAAGATGGAGCCGAAAGATACTTAGCTGAGCCAAGCTGAGAGGACAAGTCGATGTCCGAGCTAACTGTGTCTAGCTGCAGCCCCACTTGGCACACCCATGAGGCTGCCCTGTAAGCTGCAACCAGCTAACCACACCTGTTGTCCTTTATGGCTGAGTTTCCCTCACCAAGGGATTCACCCTGATACGGAGATCTAAGAATCATTCAAGTAAGGTTATGTCTGGGCATAGATAAATTAGCTTAGGATAAACAATTTAAGGATTGTTTTGCTTATCTATTTCACTGTATGTTGCGGCACTTGTAAGATTTCATTCTTCAATTGTTTGGGTATAAACAGCGTTTTTCAAAGGTTATTGACCGATCAAAAGAGCCATCTTAATCCTGCAACATGAGTTACTCTGTTCAACTGGAGTTTTTCCTTTATTGTTTGGTGCTAAGCTAAACAGAGTGGCTCTTAACTGTGCTACATACATTAGCTCAGCACACTTGTTCTGACAGGGGAAACGCACCTATCGCTTCTTATTAGTGGGGCCAGCTTTTGTAGACAGTTGGCGTTCATACGCAGTAAGGATTGCTTTTAACGGTATTTAAAGTACAGATCAGCTTTAAAATAGAAGCTTAAACACTGAAAACTAATCGTATGAGTCGTTTTTGAAACCACCTTCTTAGTATGTCAAAATACTAAAATTAGATCCATCACTGCGGTGACTGATCCATAAAATCAAATATATTTCCCAAAGGTTTTTGATTTTTAATTCAGCAAATTATTTAATTAAACGCTACTTCCTGCAAAAGGTGCTAATTAGTTTCAAACTAACTTAGCTTCACTCCCAAAACTCTTCAATACAAGCCTTGGTCTCTAAGCATACACATTCAAACTGAACCGTGACATTAAGATCAATTTATTGCTTATTAGTTCTACTTCTTTGCATATTTGTCCATTTTACTGTTTTACTTTTGGTAGTTAGTTTTATTATTCATTCTTCATTTACTTTGTAGTTTAGTTGTGTGGTATTAGCTTAGTGAGTTTGTTGATTAAAGCATTTTGACAGGAAAGTTGAATCATTTTTGTTGATAAACTCTTGTATTTTTGAAAGTCTTTTGTTATTATTCCATATACATAAGTAGTAACTTGCTGTTCAAACGCCAAGAACTTATTCCTTCCCCTATTGTTTAATTACCTCAGCCTTTTCAGGCAGGTGATCATAAACATGAACTGATACTAAACTTTTTGGCTATTATTTTCCTGGATGGTGCTCCAAACTTGGTAATTTTGACATAAAATTATTAATCCTATTAATAATTGCCCAAAGCAATTATTCATAATCTTCATAGCAAAAACATACCTTTTGTGTCACAACACCTCATAATAATCCTTGACAGGTAATATCGAAGAATAGATCAAATATGGACTAATTATTTGTTGAAAGGTGAGACTTTCAGCCCCTTCTGTTTATTTTATTTTTTATTTTCATTTATGTATTTATTTTTAACATGTCCTGTCTGGCAGTGTGGCACTCAGAATTGGTGTCTGAGTACAAAGAAGAAGCCCAACAGGTTTACTTTCACAAGTGGAGCGTTATGGTTATGGCTTTTGCTATAGTAGGCTACTCCATTTGATATATATGTGTAAGAAAATCTTTATTAGAAATTGCTGTGGATTTTATTCTGATATTATGGACAATGAAATGGAAAATAAAGGGGGAAAAAGAAATAAGATGAAGACAGGTAGGAAAAAAGTTAAGAGGGAGAGGGTAAGTTGAAGATATAAGAGAGGAAGGGGAATATAGAAAATACAAGGAAACATCCTAGTCTGCTTCTAGACCTGCAGGACGGCAGAGCGAGGGAAAAAAAACAATGATAAAACAAACCAAACAATGCGAACTGAGAACTACACAACCCCAACCCACAAATAGATATATAAATACAACAACAGTGTCACTGAAAAGGTAATAGTACATTCTGTTTATTGTTGTAATTTTTTGCACAATCACTGCATAGCTCCCTAATAACAGGTATGTTGGAGACATGGTTCCAGGGAAAAATAAGAGTGCTGATACATGTGAGAGTATTGGTGCTGGTTAGACTGAAGTGCCACAATGTTAGTTTTTACTATTTAAAGTTTTGTCACAAGCGGTTATTCAGCACAGTGGTGAATTACAGCCAGTTTAGGTTTATCACAGAGTTCTTTTAAATCCATGGGTTGGGTCTAACTTAGTTGCCATATGATAACACTTCTCTTCCTCATCCTCAGGAGACATGAAGACTAATGTGAGTGTATGACTTTGCTATTAGTACTTTCATCTTGAGTGGCCATGATGTAATGTATTGTTGCCAGATTTTGGTGGTCTATACATAACTTCCTCACTCTTCAGTAGCTTTCAGCATTGTGCCGGGCTGCCTGAGCTCAGTTTCCTTCTTTTTTACATATTTCTCATGTTCAGCCATGGAAATAAATACTACTATCATGAGCTATGGGCATGAACACATGTGAAGAAGAAAAGGTGTAAAGTTACGAGTTATCCGACTTTGTGTGAATTTTCCAGTCAGCTTTCCCATCATAGAGAAAGCAAAAACGTGACATTTGGTGTCAGTTTGGTGATGTTTACACTGGTATTTTATTAGGCCATTATGTACCTAATAAATGAATTGCATTTAGGGTAAGGACTTGATTATAAATGTAATCGTTATTCTTCTGTCAAGGGATTGTAAAGTAAGAGTAAGTTTTGGGGGGAAAGTATCAGAGAAGCTATTCTCTTTCTGCTTTTCTCATCACACATTTGCACTCTCTTTTCTCCATGGGATACATTTTTGATACAAACTCAGGAGGGTCTTCCAAAATGTAGACTAATCGGCCAAAAAACTGTATCAGAAATAGGGGAAAAGGCTATAGTCCCAAAAATTCAAACATTTTGCTTTTGGTTTGAAAATAACGAAGGGGATGACTTTATATGGCTTATCCAAAAATCACGATCTACAATATTCAGATGGAAAAATCACTCTAATTAGTTCCCATTATAAAACAGACACAGTAAAGTCCTAGGATCATGACGTTTATCTGTAACCTTAGCATTCAGTCTGTGCAGGAGACTGGAAAATGTGTCTGGTTGAAGCCAAGACCAGAAGGTTATTCTCAGCTTGGTCTTGATTCTTCATTAAGACAGACAGTAATTTTGAATACGGATTAAAAAAAAATTTTCTTTAAAACATTGACATCCTTGACATTAACATACATACTTCTATACCAGGTTAAGAGAACACTGTTGCAAACATTAAAATATGGATGGTCATAATTTTCATTTAATGCCACCTAGCAGCAACCACTTTTCTGTTGTCACTACTGTATTTCCTTATTCATTATTTTTGAGGCACATCACTGAACTTTCAACCTTGTTCCATTTTTTGTTATTTTACAGGTGACTGAACCTGTGACACATCCTAAACTATAGTTTCAAGTCCAGGTAAATAGGTTCTCTATACTGTAATATCTCTATTCTAAGTATCATACATGGACAAATGTTCCAAATATTCTCCGCAGTCACTTTCTAATTTAAAGGTACGTAATGTGAATAACAGCTCATGTATTTACATAAAACCAGACAGATTTCCCAATCTGATGCAATCACACAAACAATTATTCACTGATGTTTAACCCTCTTATTCAAACGATCTATTCATTTTGATTAATTGTTTTTTGCTAAGTCCCAGGACAAAACTTTAGATGAAAGAACTATGTGAGGCTCTCCACACCAAACCAATGCAAACATTACTGGTAATGATGACTCACAAGAGAATGTTGTTTGTTTTAAATTAAATTGTTACATTGCATGGCAAGAAACATTCATAATAAATCCGTCAGGACAGGCCAACACAAATTGTGAAGTAGAGAAAAAGGGATTTTCTAATATTGAAAAAAAGAAAATCTGAAAGTATGGAATGAATTTGCATTCATCCTCCCTGAGTCAATACTTTGTAGATTTACCTTTAACAGCCCCAAGCCTTTTTGTTAACTAGGTTTTCACCGCCATGTTTTCTGACTATTTTCTTTGTAAATTAGCTCAGGTTGGATAGGTGGCATCTGTTAACAGCAAGATTCAAGACTTGCTACAAATTCGCAATTAGAAACAATTTGTGCAATTTGTCTACAACTGCATTCAGGTCTTGATTTTAACCAGGAAGATTAATGTGAGTATACATCACTGTAACAGTTTGGTTGTAGCTCTAGCTCTATGTTTCAGCTAGAAGATGAATCTCCACCCCAACCTCAAGTCCTTTGCAGTCTCTATCAGGTTTTGTTTCAGAATTGCATTGTATTACATTCATCTTCCCATCAACTCTGACTAGCTTCACTTTCCTTGCTAAAAAAACAAACAACATCCCCACAGATTGATGCTGCCACCCTCACATATCACAGTGAAGATGGCCTGTTTAAGGAAAAACATACTGTTAGCGTTTCTACATATTTAATTTTGAATTAAACTGTTAGTTGAAATCTGCTTATTCGATCCTAAATACCTTGTAATCCAGACTGCTCATCACTCTGTTATAGCAGTCAGGTAGTTATGAGCAATCACTGCTTACTTGCTGTCTTCTGAAGGGACAAAGCAATGATGTCCATCACTGCATGGCAAAAGCGACACAAGGTAATCCAGGGCCAAAATCTGTTTGGAATCACAAGTTGAGCGAATTTTCCTGTATTTGGTAAATGACACAGAACTCATACAGACTGCAAACCAATAGGCCTGCGCAGCCAAAACCAAAAAAAAAAAAAAAGTGTTGTCATGAGGTCACAGTGTTAACCACAAATCGAGAAAACAAGACCCTCAGACCCATTGTCAAGACCCCCTTGAAAGAAATGAGTATATGACAGCCGCCATTTTGGTAATCAGCAGTCATTTACTGGAAGCCAGTGGAGGATGAAGCAATGAGGCGAGGTAATTTAGGAAGACTAAAGGACAGAAAAAAGCAAGAATCATATATCACCTATTTTAAATATGTCTCAGAGGGCATGACAGAGACCCTGAACGCTCAATGTGGTTCTCATTTTGTGTGCTTGACTGTAGAAGAGTGCATGCTTTCTGTGCCTGTGGAAGCGTTCATGTATTTTAGATGTTCAAGTGTTCAGAAAGATAAATTACCACATTAAATGGGAGGATGAAGCCAGCAGCTTAGGGCTCACAGCAGAAAGGATACCAAACAAATCCCCTGAATTAAAGTTACAATCTGGAAATGTTAAAGCAATGCAAAACACATATTTCAGCTTCACATAATTCTCACTTTTTACACAATTTTTTCCATTTCAACTGACAACATTTTCAACAACTGACAAAAAAGCATAAGCCGAAGAATTGTGATAAAGAAAATGGCCAGTTTAGCGGTATAAAAGGATTCTGTTGTCACCTGTGAACTCACGTACCTATCAGTGTGTTACCTCACTTTTTAGGTATATCTGTAATTAACTCTAAAAACATCCTCCATTAATATTCCAAAACAGCGTACTTTCTCACTGACTAATTCCTGTAGAATAAACATTCAAAAGATACATATTAGTCACTTTTTCCACTATCGGAACTTCAGGGTAATTTAACCAGATCTTTTTTCTGATAGGGTAATCTGTTGGCCTGCTCCTCTCAGCCACCGTGTCTCCATACTCAATCCGCCCTTTAAGGAATCAGCTAAAAGACATCCACATATCACACTGTTTCAGAAGCAAGCAGGGTCTCTGATCAGTGCATAAAAGTGTCCACAGCAGCACAAATAACAAGAGTTCAACATGGAAGAAGCAGGGCTTGTTGCTGTGTTTCTGTTTGCTGTTGTTATAAACTGCTTCGCCAGCAACTCTTGACGAATCAAGTTCTACAGACTCATTAAAATGACCAAAATATTTGTTCAGACCTGCTAAAGCTGTCATGATGTGTGGATATTGAGGACCCAAATTTGTTTCTGCTCCCATTTTTCATGAGATGGACTTAAAGATCTAAAATTCATTCCAAATACACAATATTACCATTTCTCTCAAACATTGTTCACAAATCAGTCTAAATGTGGGATAGTGAGCACTTCTGCTTTGCTGAGATAATCCATCCCACCTCACAGGTGTGCCACATCAAGATGCTGATCTGACATCATGATTAGTGCACAGGTGTATCTTTTACTGCCCACAATAAAAGGCCACCCTGGAATGTGCAGTTTTTTGCTTTATTGGGGGTCTGGGGACTCAGAACCGGTCAGTATCTGGTGTGACCACCATTTGCCTCATGCAGTGCAACACATCTTCTTTGGATAGAGTTTATCAGATTGTCAATTGTGGACTGTGGAATGTTGGTCCACTCCTCTTCAATGGCTGTGCGAAGTTGTTGGATATTAGTGGGAACTGGTACACGCTGTCGTATACGCCGGTCAAGCACATCCCAAACATGCTCAATGGGTGACATGTCCGGTGAGTATGCTGGCCATGCAAGAACTGGGAAATTTTCAGCTTCCAAGAATTGTGTACAGATCCTTGCAACATGGGGCCGTGCATTATCTTGCTGAAACATGAGGTGATGTTCATGGATGTATGGCACAACAATGGGCCTCAGGATCTCATCACGGTATCTCTGTGCATTCAAAATGCCATCAATAAAATGCACCTGTGTTCTTCGCCCATAACAGATGCCTGCCCATACCATAACCCCACCACCACCATGGGCCACTCGATCCACAACATTGACATCAGCAAAGCGCTCACCCACACAACGCCACACACGCTGTCTGCCATCTGCCCTGAACAATGTAAACCGAGATTCATCCGTGAAGAGAAAACCTCTCCAACGTGCCAGACGCCATCGAATGTGAGCATTTGCCTACTCAAGTCTGTTACGGCGATGAGCTGGAGTCAGGTCAAGACCCCGATGAGGACGACGAGCATGCAGTTGAGCTTCCCTGAGACGGTTTCTGACAGTTTGTGCAGAAATTGTTTGGTTATGCAAACCAATTGTTTCAGCAGCTGTCTGAGTGGCTGGTCTCAGACGATCTTGGAGGTGAACCTGCTGGATGTGGAGGTCCTGGGCTGGTGTGGTTACACGTGGTCTGCGGTTGTGAGGCCAGTTGGATGTACTGGCATATTCTCTGAAACGCCTTTGGAGACGGCTTATGGTGGAGAAATGATCATTCAATGAACGAGCAACAGATCTGGTTGACATTCCTGCTGTCAGCATGCCAATTGCACGCTCCCTCAATGCTTGTGGCATCTGTGGCATTTTGCTGTGAGACAAAACTGCACATTCCAGGGTGGCCTTTTATTGTGGGCAGTATAAGGTACACCTGTGCACTAATCATGATGTCAGATCAGTATCTTGATGTGGCACACCTGTGAGGTGGGATGGATTATCTCAGCAAAGCAGAAGTGCTCACTATCACACATTTAGACTGATTTGTGAACAATGTTTGAGAGAAATGGTAATATTGTGTATCTGGAATGAATTTTAGATCTTTAAGTCCATCTCATGAAAAATGGGAGCAGAAACAAAGGTTTTCCCTATTTTTTTTTGTTGAGTGTATATATATACACACAAGGGTTATCACATGACAAGAAACAGCAGGGGGTAATTGCAAGGGGATACAATGGGACCACGGAAACATGCAGGAAAGAGACAAAAGCAGATAGACATCTACTGGAATTTAGGACCCCTTCTTTGCTAGGATGACCACTCCTTAAATATCATTTTCTTAGCAAAAATCTTTCTCACTGCAAAATTGCATTTTTAGTTGTTTGGAAATCCTTCCCAGATTAAAGGGATAGTTCGCATTTTTAGACATGAAGTTGTATCCCATCCTCACCATCAGCATAGTGCATACACACTGACCCATATCTGTGGTCACCTCCTGGTCAGAGCTCTGGCCGTTAGAAGTCTTTCAAGAAAGTGGTCCCGGTTAGTTTCGGGGGCCAACAAACTGTGCCGTTTTGCTTCAGAAAACTATATGTGTTTGAAAACATGACAAACAAAATTTGCAACTCACTATTACTCAGCACTATTTTCTTTCCATTCCAATCAATCCGCTCTGCAGCCAGCATCATTTTTCGCGCTCCTAATCCCGTCAGCTGTCAGGAGATAAGGATCATGACGGAAAAATGAAGTTCTGGATATAACCAGCCGATCTTCCTTCATAAGGTCATAAGGTGGCCGGACTCCACCTTAGAGATAGGCTTTGTCATCTGGTAGGAGCTCAAGTAGAGCTGCTGTTTCTCCATATCAAAAGGAGTCAGTTGAGGTATCTGATCCAGATGCCTCTTGGTGACATCCCACTGCAAGGAGACCCCAGGGAGTATACAGGTCTTTCTCAAAAAATTTGCATATTGTGATAAAGTTAATTCTTTTCCATAATGTAATGATAAAAATGAAACTTTCATATATTTTAGATTCATTGCACACCAACTGAAATATTTCAGGTCTTTTATGGTTTTAAAACTGATGATTTTGGCATACAGCTCATGAAAACCCAAAATTCCTATCTAAAAAAATTAGCATATCATGAAAAGGTTCTCTAAATGAGCTATTAACCTAATCATCTGAATCAACTAATTAACTCTAAACACCTGCAAAAGATTCCTGAGGCTTTTAAAAACTCCCAGCCTGGTTCATTACTCAAAACCGCAATCATGGACTGCTGCCCAGAAGGCCATCATTGACACCCTCAAGCAAGAGGGTAAGACACAGAAATAAATTTCTGAACGAATAGGCTGTTCCCAGAGTGCTGTATCAAGGCACCTCAGTGGGAAGTCTGTGGGTAGGAAAAAGTGTGGCAGAAAACGCTGCACAACGAGAAGAGGTGACCGGACCCTGAGGAAGATTGTGGAGAAGGACCGATTCCAGACCTTGGGGGACCTGCGGAAGCAGTGGACTGAGTCTGGAGTAGAAACATCCAGAGCCACCGTGCACAGGGGTGTGCAGGAAATGGGCTACAGGTGCCGCATTCCCCAGGTCAAGCCACTTTTGAACCAGAAACAGCGGCAGAAGCGCCTGACCTGGGCTACAGAGAAGCAGCACTGGACTGTTGCTCAGTGGTCCAAAGTACTTTTTTCGGATGAAAGCAAATTTTGCATGTCATTCGGAAATCAAGGTGCCAGAGTCTGGAGGAAGACTGGGGAGAAGGAAATGCCAAAATGCCTGAAGTCCAGTGTCAAGTACCCACAGTCAGTTATGGTCTGGGGTGCCATGTCAGCTGCTGGTGTTGGTCCACTGTGTTTTATCAAGGGCAGGGTCAATGCAGCTAGCTATCAGGAGATTTTGGAGCACTTCATGCTTCCATCTGCTGAAAAGCTTTATGGAGATAAAGATTTCATTTTTCAGCACGACCTGGCACCTGCTCACAGTGCCAAAACCACTGGTAAATGGTTTACTGACCATGGTATTACTGTGCTCAATTGGCCTGCCAACTCTCCTGACCTGAACCCCATAGAGAATCTGTGGGATATTGTGAAGACGAAGTTGAGAGACGCAAGACCCAACACTCTGGATGAGCTTCAGGCCGCTATCAAAGCCTCCTGGGCCTCCATAACACCTCAGCAGTGCCACAGGCTGATTGCGTCCATGCCACGCCGCATTGAAGCAGTCATTTCTGCAAAAGGATTCCCGACCAAGTATTGAGTGCATAACTGAACATAATTAATTGAAGGTTGACTTTTTTTATATTAAAATCACTTTTCTTTTATTGGTCGGATGAAATATGCTAATTTTTTGAGATAGGAATTTTTGGTTTTCATGAGCTGTATGCCAGAATCATCAGTTTTAAAACAATAAAAGACCTGAAATATTTCAGTTTGTGTGCAATGAATCTAAAATATATGAAAGTTAAATTTTTATCATTACATTATGGAAAAGAATTAACTTTATCACAATATGCTATTTTTTTTAGAAGGACCTGTATAGCTAAGCTTGTCTGGAAACGTCTTGTGATCCCCCTAATGAGCTGGAAGATGTCGCCAGGGAGGGGGATGTCAGGGTTTCCCTAGTGGACTTGGTACCCCCACAAACTGGTTTCAGATAATTGGTGATTGGGAGACAATAGATGGTAGACTGTGGAGGACAGGTGGGCAGGTTTAAGAACCAATGTTGTAGTAAAGTTACAGCTATCTGAATAAAGTTTAAGTTGCAATTTCTGTCAAATACAAAGTTGGCAAGCCTAGAAGACAGAGTTATGTACACAGGGCCAAAGAGACATGACGATTCTCTGGAATAGTTTAGATCAGAGTATAATTAAATGCTAGAAGGGCCTAGTCAAAAACCAGACCTAAATCAAATAAAAAAAATCTTTAACAAGATTTAAAAATTGATGTTTACAAATGCTCTCCATCCATTCTCACTGAGCTTGAGCTATTCTGTTCAGCGGAATGTGCAAACATCTCAGTCTGCAGATGTGAAAAGCTGGGTCGCAACTGTAATTGCAGTAAAAACTGACAACCATGTATCACTTACCTTCTGCTTAACAATTACGCACTATTATGTGTTGGTCTACCACATCAAACCTAATAAATTACACTGCATGTCTGACAAAACGTGAAGAGGTTTAAGTGGTATGAGTACTTTTGCAAGGCACAGTGAGTTAAAACAAACATAAACTGAGAGCCAGCTAGGTGTTTTAACAACCATTCACATTTTACATTATTGATTCTCCATGGTTCCAAAAGTCTATTAACTATATGAATTCAAAACACAGCATATTCAAACACAAGATGCAGAGGAAGCTTCATCCTCACCGATGGTTAAAACAGGAATGCTTTACGCAACACATTTACCTCTAAAATCATCATCATCATTGTGCTAGAATCATTTATGCTTCAGCATATTGGAAAACCTTCAACTTGAGAAAAACAGATTTTCAGACACATGTTGAAATAAAGGTTTATGTTGTAACTTTAGGTCCTGTAGAGTAGATCAGGATGAACACAGTAAAAAAACACAAACTGTTTAAATATATTTGTACACAGAGCATTCTTATACTTAATCTCATATTTATTATGTTAATTTGTGTGAGTTGGATATAACTGTTTGCTGACATATAAAGAACCAAGGGGGTTCAGTGTAAAAATTTTCGTTTAATCCACAATTCTGCTGAAAATGCTGATTTAATATGTTTGAGCGGAAATACAACTTGGACTAAAAAGAAAAGGTTTTAAGAGTAAAAAAAAAAAGACAAAAAAAACAGGCCAAGGATGTTTAAATTTTTAATGCTCTCATGTTGGAATTAAGTTTCTTGACCCACGTGCAGAACACCACTAGGGAGACCAGTTGTAAAGGTTTTAAGGTTTTTATTGAAACAATGATAATGTGAAGGTGATGATAAAGGGCATAGGAACCGGGAACACTGCACAAGGAAACGGAGGAGAGCTGAACTGCAGAGGAAGAAATTCAGAGGTGAGAGAATCGTGAATGAAGAGTAATTGCTTGGATGAACTCAGGTGAGGCTTATTTGGTGGAAGGAAGATTGAACGCCAGGGAGGGAGAGCTAGGAATCATGGAGTTCTGTGGGAGCTTCCTACTGCGTTCTTGGAGATTTGGAGATGGTGCAGCTTGGGAGCGAGGACTATGGACGGCAAGCAGAGCGAGGAAATCAGTCAATCAAACTTTCTTTTTTATTTTTTGTGGAGATGCGGAGGAATGACCAAGGCTTACTGAGAAGCCAGAGAACACATCATGAGAAGGTTGAGATGAGGAAAAACCTTGGAATGAGCACGTTTGTCATAAAAATCATACTAGGAACTCAGGAGATCACATGGAGGACTTGAGGTTTTACCAAACAGCTTTAAAACTCAGGCACAGAACATCAAACTGCCAGCTCCTTATATCCTCATCATTGATGAGCTCTATGAGCTGCACCTGTGCAACAAAGAATTTCGATGGACAGCATCCAGAGTAAATCAGTATATGATAGATGATGAAAAGGCACTAAGCTGATACAGAGCAGTCCTTGTATGACCTCGTAAGAGATGCATATGAATCTAACTCTCAACAGGTGTTGAGGCTCATCTATTTGTCTTCATGTCTGAAGATGGAAGGTTGCTGCAGCAGCAGTGACTATTAATTTATTAATCAATCTTAAGAAAGTAAGGAAAAACCAAAGAAATATGACTTTTAAAGGTACTAGAAACATTTGTACAGCAATGCACAATCAGAATAACATTTATAAGTTAAAATATTATTTACTAACATTAAAGCAACACAACAAACAATTCATCCAAATGTGGCTCTTAAGCCCCTCCGCAGTAACTTTTAACAATTTTGACCATAATTGATAGTAGAAATTATTTAATTTTCACAGGAAAGTTATTCAAATGTTTTAAGGAATATTTTAGTTGTTTTTAGGTCAATATGTTGCCGGGTATGTGTGCTTTATTTTTATAATCGGGTCGCATAGATTTGTTTGTTTTACATAATTGGTTAGTTAGTTAGTTAGTTAGTTAGTTAGTTAGTTAGTTAGTTAGTTAGTTAGTTAGTTAGTTAGTTAGTTAGTTAGTTAGTTAGTTAGTTAGTTAGTTAGTTAGTTCGTTCGTTCGTTCGTTCGTTCGGCATCAGGCCTGGAGTGGCTAATCGGGAGGACGGGGGCAATTCCTGGTGGGCCGGTCTGGTGTTTGGGCTGCAAGGGCCTGTGAACTATGGCAAGCCAAGACCTACTAGTGTGCCAAAGGTGCAACTAGGCAAAAACGAGTTACCAGTAAGAGTATTTCTGAACTAGTTTGGCAAAAGTTCAGACTAGTTAGGGAAAATGTTTAACTAGTTCAGTGTTGTCACCTACTAGTTCGCAGACACAACAGTTCATATCAAAGATATGGAGTTTTTACCGAAATGGTTTGCCGTACTGGGCCGAGTCTGCCTTCACTGGCTGTATTTTTTATTTTTTATTTTTTGCAGTGCACATTGACGTAACACATCAGAGCACTCAGTTAGCTGTGTTTGAAAGTTGAAAGAGCAAGGGTGGTGCGGAGAGAAAGAGGAAATCTCAAACAGACGCTGCTAAATGTGCAAAAATGGGCAACTCTTTCACCAAAACAAGCTTGCGGTTTGTGACCCCAAAGGAGGACGATGAAATGGGTAAGACAACACGTTGAACTTTGCCTGCAAACCACCATCCAAGTTAATTATCAAGTAAATGAATTGTGTGAGGTTGTTGCAACTAGCATAACATATCATTTTAATAAGAATATGATGCAATGCCAAATAAGAAATTTTGTCTTGTAGCACCTCAGAGTTAGAAGGAAAATAAAACTCCTTGAATTACCCTGTTGTTGAAAGTGTACTATACACAAAAAATGCTTTGCCTTGCCTTGCACCAAGCAATATGAGCCCACACGTCCAGAATGGGCAGGATTACTTATTGAGTGAATGTTTTAGTATTAAAATAATGAAGAGCATGGTGCAGACCTGCTCCATATGAAAAGTGCCCTGCAATGCTAGCTGATTCAGCACTGCATTAATAAGGCTGACAAGAATGAATCAGAGGCTTTGTAAAATTGGGAGATTTGTGCAGATTTAGTGTCAGAAGCAAGTAGTGATGAGGGGCTTTCTCTTGTCAGAATGGAGGGTTTGTTAACAACCAGGCATTAGTTCCAGTAAGACAATAAATACACAAAGCCTACATTTGAAAGAGAATAGGATGAAAGTAATAAAAAATTGGCCTTCAAGTTTTGTCATTGAAAATATCTTAATTTGTCAAATGTTTTCCATATCAAATGCACTAAAGCTTTATAGAATAATAATTTTATTTTTGTGACACAGGTGCAGCAGGTGAGTTTAGGGAGACTGGAGGAAGTGTGAACGGGAGATCAGAGTCTACTCAGGGACTGACTGCAGAGGCAACAGCTCAAAATATAAATTCTAATTAATGGATGTGTTGTAAAGAATAATCTAGATGTAAACACATGCTGAGTTAAATCTACCTTGTGAATCAATTAACCCATATTTGTACTTAAGTGGACATTTTTTAGAAAGAATACTCTGAATTACAAGGGTTTACCGAACATTGGGCTGTTGTAGTCTTAACATGCAAGGTTATAATTACATGATTTTAATAATAATATGTTGGAAGTATGAAGTGTGAAGAGGGCCAGTGTGAGGCAAGAAACTCCAGGGCAGAAAATGATCCGCACTGCGGCCCTGTTTAGCATTCTGATGTCAGTAAAATATTGTTTTTATCAAGTCATTACGGCATCATCTGCATTTAGTTAGGTAAATGGTGCCTACATTCAGTATATATTGTCTCTCAAAGTTGCAACACTCCATGGAGTTTTCAAGACATCCAATAAATCAGTGACAACTTGGCTGAGCTGGACATAAAACTGCTTATGTTACAGTCTCAGATGTGAAGAATGGTGATGCTGGAGCATTATTTATTTCAAGCCATTTATTGTCATATGCCATAAATTGCAAGACAGATTTGCAATAGTGTTTGGGGGGGCATTTAGGAAACTTTATGATTGCATAATCTAAAATTAAATGTGAGTTGTTCTGAAGCGAAAGAAGAGAGATCTGAGAAATTTCTGGTGTAAAAACAATCACAACTCGTTCAATAAAAAAATAAATAATTCAAATATTCAAACTGATTCAAAAGACATTTGTTTAGGTGTTACAACACAGATCTGTGTGAACAACACTGTGTTCACATGTGACATAATCAATGTCTGGCACAAATATGATGTAAACTACACTCAGGCAATTTAACGTTCACTTGAAACCGAAATTTACGAGGTCTAAATTGGCGAAGAAGTGATGCTTGTTTGATGACTCTGATTTGTATTTGTTTGTGTGGCTGACTGCTGTGTACTGCACATATCTCAACTATTTCCACTGTACACATCCTTAGTTTTAAGAAACATATCTGTATTCTTATAAAGACTGGAGGACAAAAGTGTTTCATTACAATCATCATGACACATCTTCAAACCACATGTCTTATCTTTAATGTCAAACTCCATGGTATGAAGGAGCACTTCTGGTCCAAGGATGTCCTTAAACTGCCAGACAGGGTCAGGATCAATTAGCCAGCGGTAGTTTATCATGTTTTCCTTTTATGCTAATCACAAAAACACTGAGTCATTCACAACAAGAAAGAAGATCTGATCTGCTGCCGAGGATTAGGAAAAAGCTTTTCTGCAAAACAACAGAAGTGTGGAAAATGTTCAAGATTATGATTAATGAGACCACCAATTCTTGTGAAAAGCAAGTACTTACAGGAATACTCACAAAATGCAAATGAATGTGTGTGGATAGAGTTAGTCACGCTAATGACTTCCAAAAAGCTTTAATGGTGAAAACTCCACATTTATGCTGTTTTGACCATTTACATGCAGGCATTTTACCATGGTGTTTAAAACATCCATCCATTTTCTGTACCCGTCCATCCTAATGCAGGGTTGCGGGGGGGCTGGTGCCTATCTCCAGCGGTCAAGGGGCGGGAGACGGGGAACACCCTGGACAGGTCGGCAGTCCATCGCAGGTGTTTAAAACAGGATTTTCTTATTGGGAATATAATATACCAAGCTTTGAACATCTCACAAAGCACTGTTCAACCCACCAACTGAAAAAATGAAAAAAAACAAAAAACAATTGCAATCTACAAAGACAGAAGCATCTACCTCAAATGAAAGCCTGGGAGAGCATTAATCAGGGAAGCAGCCAAGAGGGTAATCGTAACACTAGAGCAGCTGTAGAGATCCACAGCTCAGATGGGAGCATCTGTTGAAAGTACACCTATTTTGGGGGCTCTCCACAAACGTGTAAAAGAAAAGCCATTACTTAAAGAACGCCATTAGAAATCCTGTTTGTAATTTATCACAAGCCATGTAAGGAACACAGCAAATGTTTGATGTAGTAGGTACATAACCCTGTAGAATGATGAGATGAAAAATAAAATTATGGAAATATTTTTTTCCTTTTCTAAACCACTGAGCTTCCAGGGAGATTATTTGAAAAATTATGTGCGATTCTTTCAGTCTAAAATAACCTTTAACCTGGTGAAGTTTTATAAACAAGCCCACTCTTAAATCTATATTAACCCAGTTTCTGACATCTGGATTTAAAAGTGAAAAACCACAGCTGGAGAAATAGGTGCTCCTGGTGCAAAGGTAGTCAAACTAAGGCTCAGAAAAGGGATTGATCCTTTAACGCGGTAGCTGCATGACTCACACACACACAGTAAATTATAAGATAGACAAGTTCTAGCACACATCTGTTTCACAGTTACGAGTGTTTATCTGGAGTGTTCTTTATTCAGGCCTTGTTCCTATGGATGCAATCAGACAACCTCTTCCTCCATGAATTATTGTCAGGACGAAATAAACACAAGTGATGCACATCCGAGATTTTTGTCACAAACCCAAACTTCAACCTGAATGAGCACGGACGTGTCCTGAAAACATGGTGGATAAATGCTCAACATAAAGGCATGCAGCTAGAGTCAGAGCCACGTCTCTGACCACCGCCTTAATGCTTCACCACATTTTATTTGCTACAAACCACCAGTTAAAGCATACAGCTTTAGTTCACCTTGAGCTGGCATGTTGCGTCACACACAAGTGTCAGTTACTGAAGTCTGAATTGATGTGTTTCTCTGCTTGGTGGAATGGTGTATCGCTACAGTGATGAACTATGATTCAGTGAGAACCTGCTGAAAGACAGAAACAGACCACCACCTAATTGGACTTGGAGAGAAGGGAAGCTGTAGCTCTTAACTCTTTTTTTATTATTCATCCCTGTGTTTCCCATTAAAATAGTTTCCAGCTGCTGAAAACACACAGCCAGCTTCAGGTAGAAGCCTTTGGAGCTTCAGGGGCTTCTAATGTTTAGGTTTCCAAACAATTTTGTACTTTTCAGCAACATTACATTTTATTGTAGCCATTTTATTAATCTAAAAGCAAACACTGAATGCAAAAGCTCTGTGTTTTATAAAATTGGTCATGGGTTCTCTCAAACATACCCTCTGTTCTTTGTTGCAGTTTTCTGCCCAAGAATCACAGATAAATACAATGTGCTAGGTCACAAAGATTCTGAAGAAGTCAAACTGAAATGATGTTTAACTTTCACTTTTCCACTGATCTCCTTTAGTAACTAGGATGAATAGTTCTTCAAATAGACATCTGGAAACTAAGTTGTGTGTCTGGGGAAATATTTCAAAGGAAAAAACATATTTCCATCAGATGTCATCCATAATTTTTATACTGATGGGAATGTGCTCTGTGAATATTGTCTTAGTCATGAAATGTGTGATTGGTTTTCTTTAATATTTCTTTGTATATTTGATTTCTTTCCATTTATTGAAAGGTAGAGAAAATGTATGTGTATTTTTCCCTTTAACAAAACTTGTCTATTTGACAAAGCTGCCTTCCCCTTGATATGACCCTTGTAATTATCAACATGCTGAGTCTGACTGTCAAGATCATTTGAAATAGGGAACTGAACAAGGGCACTATCTAAAATAGTGCAGACACTTTCTTGTCTGTCATTGTGAAGAAAGAACTGAGTCATGAGGCAAAACGCTCAATGAAGCAGAAAACTGTGGGTGTGCAAATGTGTTCTTTGTGGACTTTGACTGGGCCAGTCTTGCACATGAACCTGCTTTTCTCAAACCATTCCAGTGTCGCTTTGGCTGTATGTTTAAGGTTGTTTTCCTGCAGGACAGTGAACCCGAGCCTCAATCTAAAATCGTTTTCAGCATCTAACATGTTCTTCCAGGATTGCCCTGTGTTCACAGTTGGGACCAAAAGTATTCATGCTCTCTGTAGATGTATATTTAACATTATTCCAATTCAACAAAAAGGTTTGTCATTGAGAAGAATGAGACAGGCATGATGAAAATTATTTATACTCATGTCAAGCGCTTAGAATTGCTGGTCAGCTGTTTGCAAGTTTCCATTTCATTTAATTTCCTTTATTTTGAACTCCATTTGCTGCACACGAGCAGCTACTCTTCCTTGAGTCAATACAATCCAACATGCTGCTTACAAGACTTTTACAGCAATAGTGAATGCATCACATTTTGCAAAAAAAACAACAACTAATGTAATCAAAAACACCACACCCCTTCTCACACATACCTACATACAGATCCAAACACACACTCATATACACCAGACCTAGTTTAGTCATAATCCTGAGATATGAAATAATCTTCTGTTACAATAATACAATTTAAGCAAGAATTTATAGTGAAATAACAATTTACCATTTGCAATACATTTTAATTTATGAGCAAATGCCTCTTTAAAAGGACTTTAAACTGTTGTTTACTGTGAGCATTAACAATGTCTCTGGGCAAAATGTTCCAACCAGACATGGCTCTATACAACATAGTCCTCTTTCCATAATTGCGTTTTACTTTGGGTAGTGTAAACTTACCCTCTGTAACATGTCTAGTGGCATGATGGTGCTCATCAGAACTAAAGCATAGCCTTTGATAAAGTAGCCTACTTTTGGTAATTTAGCTAAAATTATGTTCCTTGTTAAATTTAGCAAGGAAATTGTAAATCTTTCTTTTACCTTTAGCCACGACAGTGTGTTATGCATTCAGTTTACATTAGTTCTGAATGGACACTGAATACACTTTGCGCTGCTCTATTTTGGAACATTTGTAAATCTACCATACTGTATGTGTCACAGCAGAACATGACCAAACCTCTGAGCAATAGTCCAACTGTGACAAAACAAGTGATTTCCTAACATCTGCCATCATGTTAAAAAGTGGCATGTGAAAACACCTTCTCAGCATAAAAAGACCTTTACACATCCTGCGTACAACTCTACTGATATGTTTGGACCATGCTATGTGGTTGTCAACCTCGATACCCAGAAGCCTCGTCTGTAATACCTGCTCAACATGCATATCTTTGATTGATAAATTCAGTTTGGGTTCACTCAACAACATATGTCTGGTACCAAAACAATACTTTTTGTCTTGCCAACATTTAAAACTAACTTATTATTTGTAACCCACTCGACTACCGACTTTAGTTCTTCCAATAACACAATTTCAAGGTCTTGAATTGTTTCTTGAGATGGATAGTCGAGTCATCAGCGTACATAGTTATTTTTCCTTTCTTTAAAACTAATGGCAAGTCATTTGTATATATAGAAAACAGGAGTGGTCCTAGGCAAGTTCCCTGTGGTACACCACAACTGCTCTTTCACGTGAAAAACCTACATTGAAATAAACAGTTTGCCTCCTATTTCCTAAATAACTCTGAAGCCAAATTGTTGCTGTTGAGCTGAAACCATAACAGTGCAATTTGCTAAATAGATGTTTGTGATCAATCAAATCGAAATCAGAGCTAAAATCTAACAGTACAGCTCCTGCCAACTTTTTATTATGTAATGCTGTTAGCCAGTCATTTGTCATTTGAGCCATAGCAGTGGTGGTCAAATGGCCTGCTCTATAGGCATGTTGAAATTCTGTATTTAAATTATGATCAAAAAATATTTCTCAATTTGATCAAAACAATCCACTCCATAATTTTACTTAACGCATGCAACAGACTTATCGGTCTGCAGTTGGGTCCACAGAAAGTTGAAGAAGCGCTTTTTGGTAATAGCACAATTGTAGCTGTTTTCCAAGCCTGAGGATTAACCCCATTAGTTTTAGACAACATATCTTTAATATGTTTATCAGTTAGCTGCAGTCATTGAGATACAAAACACATATTGTACAAGGAAAAGTGTGTGGGGGGGGGGGGGGGGTGAACGACATACAGCGCAGATGTGCAAGTAAAGCAATGGAATAGGACATTAGTTAACATGGCCGGAGTGCCTGATCGGAAGGACCAGGACAATTCCCAGTGGGCCGGTCTGATGTTTGGGCCGCAAGGGCCGGTGTACTGTAGCTGGCAACCCGAGTCGTACTAGTGTGAAGTGGGCCAGTCTGAGGCATGAAAATTTAGGGCTGAAAATAAGTCCCACTCCGGTCCTGTTACCTAATAAAATTTCAATTGAAAAATCAAAACATAAAAATATTGCTATTACTTCATTTTTCTATAATTCTATACCAATTCCACAAAATTTGACTTTTTTTCCTGGTAAAGGGAATCAAGCCAAATGATCTAATTAATGCTGACATATAAGATTGTGTAAAAGGTTTTCTGTTTTTATACAAAAAGATTTAAATGGTGGCTTATTTTTATTTCTGCTAGAACTTTGCTCCATTCTACTAACATTTTAAATGGCGAGGCAAAATGTCCTAATCTTGATTTTTTTGACTGGGTGTTGAATGTGTAATTCAACTACTTTTCATCCACCACATGAAGCGTGCTTTTCTTAATGCTTCATCCCCAGTCTGAATGCTGCATAATTAACCAAAAGGCAATAAAGTAAGAACATAGAAATTGAAAGTATGCTGGCAAGCGTCTCTGACACGTGTTCAGCTTTTTTCCTTTTTCTCTTCTAGATGCCTCATTCCACCACAGATATTTTCTGGCTTTACATTTTAAATGATGAAGCTCTTTTGTAAAAATCCTCTGTGAAGTTTACTCTCAAAAGCACTGTTCATCTTCACTTACACTCCTGTTATTCAGAACTGTTAAGTCATATAACGCTGTCTGAAATTGTCCTGCAGTTGGCTCTCCTTACTGCCTCTCCTCTACCATTCAACCAGAGGAGGGGGGTGGGGGGTAGCTTACCCACCACAGATCATAATTCACTGCATTTACTCTTTTTTTTAAAAGCATCTCCAGAGCTTGATGCTGTCTGTACCATGTTTCACATTGGGGATGGGACGTTTAAGGTGACAGTTTCACTTTCCATCACACATGGCCGAATGATTTTGTTTTTACCTTATCAGAGCATCTTCCTTCATGTGTATTATTAAGAGGTATCTAGGTAAGGAGGGTGAATACAAATGCAAAACACACTCTCAACTTTGTATTAAAAGAAATATATACCGTAAAATCAACTGCACCAGTCGCAATCTTTTAATTACACACTTTGGTAAAAGTGTAGGGAAATTAGTATGACAACTTCACCTGGCTTCCATGTGGCTGTCATAAAGTGTCAGAGAATCAAAGTATATCAGCAGTATTAACATCAACAGTTGGTCAAAAAAAGGACCATAGACATCTGAACAGAACAGGGAGACTTTGATCTGTTAAAACCCAACGGAAACAGACTTTTTATTTAACAAAAAGCATAGTTTCAGTTATGCATTTCATTAAATACTGCATTCCAAACCTGTGCGGCAGAGCAACAACAGCAGTGTTCAAGGACGACTGTCTTCCCACATTCAGTCACAGAGCAGAGAGAAACAAAGAAGGTGTTGTATGTTCTTCTTGTTTCTCTGTTGTTATATCTGAAAGCACAAATAATCCACATACCCTCACTGAGACAAGGCACTGTGTTGCTTCATGTGTACATGTTTGCAACAATTTGAGGTTAATATTAATTTTCCATGACCCCCCATTCAGAACTCTGACACGGCAAGCTTAGAGGTTGTGCAGAAATGTGTTCCTTAAAAGGTAAAGGAGAGAATAAAAAACCGAAAAAGGGAATGACAACGCTAAAGAAAATCTGAGAATGAATGTATTAATAAATGGTAAATAAACCACAGTAGTCCTGACAAAGGCTTTGCAACATTAAATTATGTTACAAAAACACCCCTTTTCGTCAATTATCATTATTATCTAATGGCATTTCTTCTTTACATGGTTGGTAAGCAACTGTTTCCTCTAAAAAGCACCTACATATCCATTTAAACTGCATCACTGTATAACAGTTAACATTTAATGCTTCTATGCAACACAGTTACAATTACATGATCTGATTCACTTTTGAAGTTATAAACGTTTCTTCCCCTGTTGATAGCAGTCAAAAAGTGAAAAAAGTTTGTTGTGCCTCAGTGCTGCAACATCTTCTGCTGGTTGTTGTCTTCATCTGGTTTAGGCTGTGTTTTATTGGACGGTTTTATTGCTACTGTCAAACCAAACTGATCATGGAAGAAATCTCAGTATCTTCTCTTTTAAAACTCATAGATAGTAGCTTTATGCTAGTAATTTCCATTAAGTTGGTACTAAAATGGGTTTTATTCTTCAAGGCAAGGCAAGGCAATTTTATTTGTATAGCACACTTTCAACAGCAGGGTAATTCAAGGTGCTTTACATGATTTGGTGATTTAAAAAAACACATAAAAGAAACACACATTACACATGATACACAATAAAGCAAGAGAAAAATAAAAAAAGCAAGAGAGCATGAACACATTTCATACATATGACATCAAGCATTTACTCAAAGGCAATTCTAAACAGATGGGTTTTCAGTCTCGATTTAAAGCAGTTCAGAGTTTCAGCAGCTCTACACTCGTCAGGAAGTTTGTTCCAGATAAGGGGAGCATAAAAAGTGAAAGCTGCTTCTCCATGTTTAGTTCTGAGTCTAGGGATGTTTAGTAGGCTAGAGTTGGAGGACCTGAGTGGTCTTGGTGGTTGGTACCATGACAACAGGTCTTCAACATATTTTGGTGCTAAGCCATGTAATGATTTATAAACTAGTAAAAGTATTTTAAAGTCTATTCTCTGAGCTACAGGGAGCCAGTGTAAGGACTTTAGAACTGGGGTGATGTGCTCTACTTTCCTGGTTCTAGTGAGGACGCGAGCGGCAGCGTTCTGGTTCAGCTGCAGCTGTCTGATTGACTTTTTAGGCAGACCTGTGAAGATGCTGTTGCAGTAATCAATCCGACTAAAGATAAACGCATGGATGAGTTTTTCTAGGTCGTGTTGCAAAATCAGTCCTTTAATCCTAGAGATGTTCTTCAGGTGATAGAACGCTGACCTTGTTATTGCCTTTATGTGACCCTGGAGGTTCAGGTCTGAGTCCATTACTACACCTAGGTTTCATATCCTGATCAGTAGTTTCTAGCTGTATTAATTGAAGCTGTGTGCTGACTCTTGATCGTTCCTCCTTGGGTCCAAAAATAATCACTTCAGTTTTGTTTCTATTCAGCTGGAGAAAGTTATGGCACATCCATCCATTTATTTGGTCAATGCATTGATTTAGGGTTTGAATGGGTTCAGAGTCACCTGGTGACATTGTAATGTAGACCTGAGTGTCATCTGCGTAGTTATGGTAGCTAATGTTATTGGTTGCTATCATCTTGCCTAGTGGGAGCATGTAGATATTAAATAAGACGGGCCCCAGGATGGAGCCCTGGGGCACCCCACATGTGATTTCTGTTCGTTCTGATGAAAAGTTTCCTATTGAAACATAGAAGTCCCTGTTCTTTAGGTAAGACTCGAACCAGCCAAGTACTGTACCAGAGAGTCCGACCCAGCTCTCCAGTCGTTCCAATAAAATATCATGATCAACAGTGTCAAATGCTGCACTGAGGTCCAACAGAACCAGCACTGTGGTTCTTCCACAGTCTGTATTTATGCGGATGTCATTAAATACTTTGACGAGGACTGTCTCGGTGCTTTGGTGAGCGCGGAAACCAGACTGAAAAGCATCAAAACGGTTTGTCATTGTTATGAAGCCATTTAACTGCTGAAACACAGCTTTTTCAATAATCTCACTGATGAATGGGAGATTAGAGATTGGCCTGTAGTTCTGCATAAACGTGTTGTCCAGATTTTTCTTCTTTAGCAGTGGTTTTATAACTGCTGTTTTTAAAGCCTGAGGGAAGACACCTGATAGCAGTGATGAGTTCACTATTTGAACAAGATCAGAACCAATAACAGGAAGAACCTTCTTTAGAAAAGCTGTGGGTAGGATATCAAGACAGCAGGAGGAGGAGCTTAATTGGATAATGATTTTTTCAAGGCTGTTCTGGTTTAATTCGTGGAATTCAGACATTATCTCTACATTGTTGTTGATTGGGGATGGCACTGGTTGTGGGTTCGATATTGAGGTACAGATTGACCGTCTAATTGTTAGAATCTTTTCAGTGAAAAAGCTGGCAAATTCATTGCAGGCCCTGGTAGAATTTAGTTCAGGGGCTACTGTCACTAAAGGATTAGTTAGTCTTTCCACTGTTGCAAATAGAGTCCGTGCATTATTAATGTTTCTGTTGATGATTTCAGAAAAGAACGATTCCCTAGCATCTTTTATAGTTAGCTGATATCTATTCAGTCTCTCTTTGTAGATCTCACAGTGAACCTGAAGTCGAGTTTTCCGCCATTTTCTCTCGGCTAGTCGACACTCTCTTTTTTCACTACGTACCAGTGGATTACTTGTCCACGGAGACTTCTTTCTACCTGAGACTACTTTCACTTTAGTTGGAGCAATGGAATCCATGATGTCTGAGATTTTCGCAGGGTTTTATATACAATTTGTTATATCTGCAGGGATAAAGCAAGGCTAGATAATCACCTGTCCTACAGTTAAAGATGAATTGGACTGAACTCAAGAGATGAAAATGGCGGCAGGACCTGAGGAATATACATTTTGTTGTTGCAGTGAGGGTGAGGAAAGAATTGCAGCAGGGAGCTAAGGTCAGTTCTTTTAATTAACTAAGTGAAAATAAGAGAATGTAATTACAGTAAAGTTCAATTTTTTTTATTCTGGAAAATGCCTCAGAATTCTCAGGAACTGGTTGTTTTGTTTTAAACAGAATGCATGTTTAAATGTAATGCTAGACCAAAAGAAAGAAGGAAGGGAAAAGGTAGGGAAAAATACTCTCAAATGCTCAACTTAATCAGCACGATTTTGCTATTTGTTTTGCGACTTAGACTAAGGTAGATCAGAGCCTCAATTTTTGCATAAGAGTACACAGATTCTTTGCAGTTTGAGTGCAACTTGCATCAGGCAAGTTAATGTCTTCTTTTTCACGGACTGTCCACTTTTCACATTGTGTCCGGAGTGAGGGGGGATTCGTAAATAAATTAAATGGCCCCATTTTTATTGTTTTTCAACAAGCATGCATGTACAGATGCTGGGCTATTTTTTGGGAATTTAAGAGTGATTTAGAATATGTAGAATTAAAGAGTTTTTTTAAAATCACCCTTTAGGCCTATTAAAATGTTAGAAGTTAATTTTCCAATACAGAAAATACATTACTGCAAAGCGAGCAAGGATGAACTCTACTAACTTTAAAAATCAACTGCTGCTCAAAATTAACTGGAAGTTCAGAGAGTAACACTCTAAGGATGGGCACATATAAAGGAACTGTAAGCTAGAAGTATATTAGGGCAAGGCAATTTTGAAAAAAAGAAAACTATTTTTTTTCTCAGCTGCTATGTATCTGACAGGTATAACATGATCTCGTCAAAAAACGGCATAATTTCTCTTACAAACATTGTGATGGTACCTGTCAGGTTAATCTTCTTGGGGTCATTTGGTGAAGGTCACAGCACTTGTTAGTGTTACACTTTTTGATTTATAAAGTTGTAGTAAATATGGAATTGCACTTTTTTAAGTTATTTAATGAAAAAGCAACTACTTGGAGATGTATGTCCCATTGTCTTTCATGCACTACTCAGGAGAGACTGTCTTACTGATGTAAAAAAAAAAAAAGTAAATAAATAACTTTACTGTGAGTACATTTTAAATAAGCTACTTTTTACTTGAGTAAATTTTTAGACTGGTACTTTTATTTCTACTTCAGTAAGATTTCATCACAGTAGTAGTATTTTAGTTGAGTAGAATATTTTAGTACTTTTTCCACCTCCTGTATTTTAGGGTCACATAAGGATTTTAAATGAACACATTTGGAAGTGCACTACTCCATTTTGCAGGAGGAACAAATCATAAAATAAAAAGTAGTGAGCAACCAGACAAGAGAGCAAGAAAACACTTCTCTTTCATCTGAAAGGCCCAGGTTTCTGTTCAAGACTCGATCATTATAGGTTTTATATGGTTTTTCTCTTTTTTAGTTCACTTTCACACATTTAGTTAATTTAACTTTATGCTCTTGGAAAACAGTACATCTAGGTTTAAAAAAAAAAAAGAAAACCTAGCACATGCAGAACACATGGTGCAAGCAGATGCTGTTTTCATTTATCAGAACTGATTTTAGACTTTTTTTCTTTGAAAGACTGGACACAAAACAACCTAGAAGACTAAATCTCATCAATTTAAACTTTAAGTAATAAAAAGATTTTGTTTTGCAAAGACTTTTTGAAAATTCAGGTGCACATTGAATTAAAGCTCAAAGAGGCTGAAGATGATGTACAGAAACTCACTTGAAGCTAATAATATATTTTCTGTGCATCAGGACCAGTACACTGAGATGACCCAAAAAATTAAGATCATGTATAAAAATGTCAAGAGTTGCCTCATTAACTCTTCCATCAGCTGAAGAAGGCAACATACCAGCAACATACCAGTACCAAATTCATTGTGCTTTTATTTTCTTATTCAGTGGCTGCTGAATTTAGAAAAAATAGCTCACGATCGCAGTTTGAGCAACTCTTTCTGAAATGAAAGAAGTCATTTATGCACCTTTGAATAAGATGGTTGACAAATCATATGAACTTTGACTGCATCTCCTTGTTTGTTTCCATTCATCCCAACTGAAGCTCCTGATGACAGAAAGTCTGTAAAAAGACAGCTGAAATCATGTTTTTCACAATTGTGGTTTATTGTTTCCAGTGCAGCCATAAATAAAGTCACAGAGGGAAGGAACATATAACACAATATTTTGGAGTCCAGGGAGCGCTCCTTAAGACCTTCTTTGAATATGTGGTGGCATCAGCCCTCTTCTTTGGTGTAGTATGTTGGAGCAGCAGTTTATCTACAGCTGAGAGGAAGAGGTTGGATATGCTCATCAAGAAGGCCAGCTCTGTTCTAGGGTGCCCCCTGGATCCAGTGCAGGTAGTGGGAGACAGAAGGGCTCTGGCCAAAATAACATCACTGATGGACAGTGTCTCCCACCCCATACATGAAGATGTTGCTTAGCTGCAGAGCTCCTTCATTGAAAGAATGCTGCATCCTAGGTGTATGACAATGTTTTCGCAGGTCCTTCCTCCCAGCAGTTGTTAGACTCTAAAACCAGAACTGTTTCCAACAAACTCAATGTTTACATCTCGCACATTTGCACAGTTTTAACATTTCTGCTGCTGTTATTTGCACATCTGATTTTCACAGTTTATATTTTTAACTTCTTGTAAATAATATGTTTACTTTCTTAATGTACAAATGTACATGAACATTCTGTAATATATATATATATATATATATATATATATATATATATATAAATTATTATTATTATTGTTATCCTTCTCAGTTGCACATCCAAATCTAAGTTGGCCATTTTATTTTTATTAACAGCAAAGTACTTATGTTTTGTAGTTTTGTCCTTAATGTACATATATTGTTCTTAATTCTGTTTTTTAGACTTTTCTTGTGTGAATCTAAATCCTGCTATTACCTGTCACTTTGCTGCTGTTACAGCCGAATTTCCCCCTTGTGGGACAATAAAGGATTAATCTATCTCTCTTAACAATTGGGAACAAATGCGTCCTCAACTCAAAATGGGGTTCTCGACACAGGATTTCACAGCGTCTGTTCACTGTGTGTTTGTACAACTCGACAGTCACCAAAGCAAAAGGCCAAAATAAGAGAGTGAAAATTCACAAATGGTACAGACCTGTTGCTAAGGAACATCATCAGACTGCCCCGATAAGAAAAATGACATTTATTGTAACATAAAACTTCATGTTCTTTCATATAAACCCCAGCTTCT
The DNA here is from genome assembly GCA_963556495.2 of Valencia hispanica. Lineage (NCBI taxonomy): Eukaryota > Metazoa > Chordata > Actinopteri > Cyprinodontiformes > Valenciidae > Valencia > Valencia hispanica. The sequence goes on along the minus strand of OY747707.1, from coordinate 36,025,806 downwards.
CCGATACAGGTTTAATTAAGAACATTCAACACATGCAGGAGATAAAGGAGATGCAAAACCTTTGCAAACTCTGAACTGATCAAAATAAGCATTAAGCATTTATACGGTCTGACTGGGGAAAAAAAACTTTAAGTTTCACCTTCTACACCATCTAAGGTCGAAAACTGAAAAAAGGAGACTTTTCAGACAGATACTTAAACAACCAAATCAGGTTCCTCTGAAGAGGAAAAACAAGAGGAAGAAAATCACCACATAAAAAAATACAGTACTGACTTCACATACATAATTGTTCATTGTAAAACATCTGTGTGGAATAAATCACACTCAGAGAAGGGAACTCGAAAGTCATCAGGTCTCAGGATGAGTGAGAAAGGAGCTCTTGGGACCGACCCCTAAGCAAGACTGGGGAACTTAACAAGGACAAACGGCAACACATTTCTTTTAATTGCCAAAATCACTGAAATTATGCTCAGAGAGGGATTTGTGAATGAGAAGCAGAAGTTGGCTATAAAAATAAGGAATGCAGCAGCAGGTTGAAATCAACACCGGGTTATGTTGAATGCATCTCCAGAGATCTGCATGGCTTGAAGTTGTCAGGTTGCTGCACTATACGAGATATAAGAAGTATTTTGAACCAAGCTGACAGTTGAAGCTCCTCTTGATGACGGTTTCAGGTCAGACAGTTTTAAACAAAACTTGTAAATGTATATAGAAATATATATTAGGGAATTGTTGTCCAACTGAAATCATTTAGGAATAGGAATTTGCTAACACTGATTCCCGATCTGATCGTTTTTAAGCATACATTTTATAAAGTAAGTTGCTTTTGTGCTACAAGTACAGAAAACAAGCAACTCACTGTATTTCACTGTATTAGATGGTCTACATTAGTATTGTGATTGTGTTCTACTTAACTCACTCATGTTGCTTCAATATCAGTTTTTCTTTACAGTGACAGATATTTTATTTCAACAAGAATTCCTGTAGATTTGTCTTTCTAAAAGTGTACGCAACTCAACACATAATACTAGTCGGCAACAAACACATCTCTGGCTCTTTTTCATGTGAAGCAGTTTACTGAAGTGCTAGGCAAAAGTTAGCATGTATCCTCTCTATGTTGATTTTATTTGTTGTTGATATCCAAGCTATCTCCACTGACTCCTCTTGATGTGGAGGAGCAGCGGCTCTACTCTAAGCCCCTCACCAAATGACCGAGCTTCTGACCCTATCTCTAATGGAGAGCTCAGACACCCTGCGGAGGAAACTCACTTTGGCCAATCTCGTTTGTTCAGTACCCAGAGCTTGTGAAGATAGATCTCTGAACATAGATTCACTGGTAAGTCTGGTAAGTCATTGTTGATAATTTGGCTTGTATCAAATATTTGCAGCTCTTGCTAATGGTGTGCAGGCCGAACTTACAGAAAGGTACATGTCCTGCTTAATAAACATAGTCGTCTGATTTGAGTACCATAAGATTTCATAACTAATTTTTCAGGCACACTTGATCCCATGGAGAACATGCTTCAACTTCATACAGACTGATTATAATTTGAGACACAATCATAAACTCATATATAAAGTGATTAATTATGGTCACGCAGTTGTTCCGCATCGGTGTAAAGATTCTTTTCAGAGCAGAAATTTGATTTTTGAGTTACAGTTTGTTGTCACAAATGGTCATTCCCGGGCTTGTTCCAGGACTTTTAATTCCCTGGGTCGATGCCGGTTTGTTAGGTCTCCAAGATATTACTTGCCCAGGCAGTAGTTGTCCTAACTCTGTTCACATCTCTGGACAAATTGGCACATGGAACTTTAGGCTTTTAATTTCCACCTAAGAAGGGGATTTTGTTATTACAACTTTCTGCTTGGGTGGCATTTATGTTATGAATTAATGATAGGAGTGTGGTGATCCATATGTAATATCATCACTGACAACTTACAGCTGCAGTCTTAGCTGAATGGTATTTTGCATATTTCTTAGGTTTAGACAGATTTATTTAACTACTATTCCCCAAGATAACTCTTCTTATTCACTCAGAATTAAAATTTGTATCAATTTCAAATAATCTGAATATTTTTATTTTATAAAATACAATTAAAAGGTTAAATAACCTACAAAACCCAGTGTTTCCAGCTGTACCTATCATCTGAATCAGGACGACAAGCGGCACCTGGATCCAATATTTCCTTCATAAAGGACAAAGAAACACTGTTTTCCCAGGTCAATGCTTTGTTTACACAAACTCTTGTTCATGTGCATGGTGGGACAAACCCTGGCGCATGAGATCATACTGCATGTGCAGGCTGATTACTGGTGCGCACTCTTTTAGAAACCGTTGTGGCTGCAGACGAACCTGTAATCCATACTTTTTGAGGCTAATCTCATTTTTGGATTATCCGGAGAGGAGCTAATCGTCTACAACATTATGGCTCAAAGAGAAAGGATAAAGTGTCCTCTTTCCTGTAGGAAAGTAAAACTGTGGCCTTGAACAATGCAAGAACACAGGTGAATAAAGAATCGGTCTAAACTATGCAACTCAGTCAAACTTAAAATGCCAATTATTTAAAACTCTTAACTTTAATTATCAAACTATTATTTGAGTCTTTTAAAGTAAAGTAATTATTTAGGCAAAACTATCCTTGTTCAAAATGTTACATCATTAAGCTTAATCGTTGATAGTATTTTTGCTGTAGCTTTGTTTTGTTGTCGTAGGGAGAGAAAATGATGGATCAGTGATCAGAAGTCTATTTCTAAAGTTAATTACTGAACCAGATTCAGCACGTAATATAAAGCGTTTAATTTTTTAACCCGTTACAGCTGCACAAGATGATAGCACTGGTTACAGTCATCAATATAAAACAAAGAGACACTGGAGACTGACAGGATTTATAATCTATGCCACAGTAATGACATCTGCAGAGTTACAGTATTTACATGAATAAACACTGTGTTTGATATCTAGCTGTTTAACCAGGTGGCAGATGCTGAAGGACAGTGACACTAAGGTGATGCATGTGCAAAAACATATGAGAAAAATAACTGAACTGACAGATTACAAAAGGCATGAAAGTGACACAGGGTTGAAAATGGAAAATTTACTTTCATTTGGGTACATTATGAAGAGAATAATCTATTCCTAACAAAAAGCTGAAGCGTGATTGATGTGTGGGGCTGTGACCTTCAGACGGGCCTGACGTTCATGCTTTCTGACAGCATACATAAGCAGAACTTAACCAGGTGCAGATGTGAAGGGCCACTCCATGGATGGGTGGGGTCAAGGATAACAAATCCAGAGGAGAGTGTAGGAATACCAGAAGAAACACTGGAATTAGTCTGCCAGACAGTTTCAGATTGGAAAGACAGTAGTATGGAAGTTTCTATGTGCATCTGAGAGTGTCTGTTGTTTATCAGGCTCTGCTTTCTACTTTTCCTGAACCTTCAGTTGTTTTACCTGTGAAACTGAAAGCAGACTATCAATATTCAACTCCCAGGGCTGAATTAGCTCTGTCTAAATATTTGTATCTGCCTTGTTATGCATTTAGGGACCCAAAAGCTTGTCTGCAAAGATCCATGGAAAAAGGCAGAGGAATCACCTGGGAGGAGGAAACCATCTGAAACAAACCTCATCGCTGAGAGAGTAGACTGCTACTTTTATGTTTCTGAACAGCCTATTGTTGCTTTTATAACTTCCAGAAATAGGTGCTCAGTCAAGACCAAAGCGCCATGTAGAGGTTTTCATACTCTTTGAACTTTTTCATATCTGTCACGTTACAGTTACAAACTCCAATGTGCTTCATAAGGATTTTAGTGATAGACATACAACACAAAGTGGAGAAAAACGGAAATAGACTGAAAACATTCAATGTTTCTGAAAATGTTTTGCAAACAAAAAAACTGAAAGGTGCATTGTAGATATGCATTCAGTTACAGCTGCAAGTCTATTGGGGAAAGTCACTGAGGTTTTGGCAGATCTAGAGAATCAGATTGGATGGAGCATTTCTGTGAACATAAAATGTCAAGTCTTATCTATAAATTATCAATTGGATTTAGTTCTGGACATTGACTGGGCCATTTAAACATGTGAATGTGCTTTAATTTACAGCATGCTATTGGCTTTAGGTAGAAAATTCTTTGTCCTGCTGGAAGGAGGACCTCCACCCCAATCTTCAGTCATTTGCAACTTCTGCTGAAAAAAAATGCATTCCAACAGCATGATGCTGCCACCACCATGATTCATCCAGGCAATGGTGTATTCAGGCCAGTAATGTCCTGTTAACAGATTCTCCCACCTGAGTTGCGGAACGCTGCTGCTCTCCTTGCCTAGCATGTCAGTTTAGATGGACTGCCTTTCTCGGTACAACTGCAGTTGTGCCACCTGATCCTACTTTAAACTTCTTCACAACGTTATCCCTGTCTGAAGTGTTCTTTGGTGTTCGGGATGCTGGTTGTTTACTAATGTTCTCTGATGAACCCCTAATGACTTCATAGAACAGCTGTATTCAGACTAGGATTAAGGTACACATAGGCTGTGTTCACACTGCAGGGCTTAATGCTCAATTCCGATTTTTTGAAAAAATTAGGTTTTTTTGCAAGGCCGTTCACATTTCCAATTAAATGTGACCTTTTGCGATCTCCTGTGTGAACGTGAAATGATCCAGAATTGACCCGCATGCGCAGAAGAGTACTCAACGGTCAACGACGTCACTTATTGTTTGCGGAAGTGGTTACACATGGATGTCAACAGTGGAGCTCGTTTAGCCTTATTAAAGTTATTTTCACAACGGAGCCAGCACAGTTTCAATCTTCTCGTTTTAAGGAGAAAAATAAAAAGGAGGAGAGCAAGGTTTTTGGCCATGGCGTTTTGTGGCGCAGTGGTAGCAACGTTGGTACAGAGAAACGTGTGGGTTCGGAGTTGCAGCCAGGAGTGGTGGGAGACTGATGTGAGTGGCTTCACTAATACAGAATTCATCAGTAACCTCCGAATGTCCAAATCCACTTTTGATTATGTTTGTGAGCACCTTCAATTTACTCTGTCACGGGAAGAGACATGTCTGCGGCAGCCCATAACAGTGCAGAAACGCGTATCAATGACGTGTGGGTCGGATACATGCGACCTGGCCGTTCAGACTGAAGTCGCATTTCAAAAGATCGGATACGTATCGGATTTTGGACCACATACCCAAGTGGCCTGGGTCGCATTTGAAAAGATCGGATCTGTGTCGTTCAGACTGTCATGAAAAGATCCGATACAGGTCGCATAGGGGCAAAAAAAATCGGAATTGGGTCGTTTCAGCCTGCAGTGTGAACGTAGCCATTGTCAGACTATTTACCAACTAGGTGATTTCTGAATGCAGTAGGTTGCACTGGAATTTATTTTGGGGTATTAGATTAAAGAGGGATGAATACTTATGCACACTATAATGTTCCAATTTTGCTTTGTTAAAAAAAGAAAGAAAAAAGAAAAAAAGCTATCCACAATGCTCGTTCTTGTTCACGAATGCGGTGGGAATGAAGCGGGAGATCTATAGGCAGATGGTGCAGCCTCCCCAGTGATGCGAACACTGTACTGGTCAGTCATGGTGAAGAGAGAGTTGAGCCAAAGGCGAAGCTCTCAATTTACCAGTGAATCTATGTTCAGAGATCTATCCTCACAAGCTAAGGGTAGTTACTGAAAGAACGAGGTCAAAATGCGTTTCCTCGCCTGGGTGTCTGGGCTCTCCCTTAGAGATGGGGTTAGAAGCACGGTCATTCGGAGAAGAGCTCAGAGTAGAGCCACTGCTCCTTCACATCGAGAGGAGCCAGCTGAGGTGGCTCAGGTATTTGGTAAGGATGCCTCCTGGTCACCTTCCTGGTGAGGTGTTCCAGGCATGTCCCACTAGGAGGAGACATGGAGAAAGACCCAGGACACGGTGGAATGAATATGTTTCTCGGCTGGCCTGTGAACACCTTGGGATTCCCTGGGATGAACTAGCTCAAGTGGTTGGGAAGAGGGAAGTCTGGGGCTCTCTGCTTAAGGTGACCCGACCTCGGATTAAGTGGAAGATAATGAATGGATGGACGAACGGACGGACGGAATCCATCATTTTTTTGACATTTGTGATTGTAATTTGATCAAATCTGAAAAATCTCAGAGGGTATGAAAACTTTAGCACCTCACTGTATTCAGTTTTTCAGTATGTCAATGTTCTCAGGATGCCACATCAGGAACATTTTGGCTAACTTATACTGACCAAACTGCAGACGACCATGGCTCCTCACACTAAAACATCAAACAAACTCTCACTAAATCCCACAAACATATTCAAACACAGTGAAAATGTCCAGTTTCTTGGACAGAGTTAATAAGTAATAAAAATTATAATTTCAATTAAACATCCAGAGATGTGTTGTGTTTTTTCCTGCAGGCGAAGTCGGAGACGTGACTTGACGTATCTTTACAGCTGACCGCTGTGTGTTGTTTGTATGTTTGATAGAAAAGGAAGCAAAAGTGAACAAAATGAAAAAAAACTATGATTTGGCCTTTTCTGCATTTCCCAAAAAGTTAAATTATGCTTTGATTCTACAACAGAGTCCATCCATTGGTGCTGCCTTCAAAATGTAAATGACTCAACAAAGACATTATACATTTCAATTAGATTTTTACATTACAATAGCACCAACAACTAAAAATTAACAACTTTTTTGATGGCTCTTTGATAGAACTAAGAAATAAATATGAGCTTTACAAATATCAAAAACAGTATATCACTGACGGACAAATGTCAGTTTAACTATATAAACATATCGGAATTTATGTTCTTCCCCTTTAAGAGAAGGCAGATAGAAGATGATGCAAAGAACTGTTATCCCAACTAAACAATAGTTATTTGTTGTTTTGGACTTTATGTTTCTGTTCAAGTAACAGGATGCGGCCCAGTTTTCCCAACAGTCTGGTAGTTAAGCAGCAAAATCATGAGCAGAAACGTGCCGTAATGTCACAGAGGCTCACCCAGTCAGGAGAAGGCACGGAGGTACGTGGATGAATGGTCAACATCTGCCCATGCACAGATGGATAGATGCAGACTTATTGTTTTGACACAAGAGTGCTGAAGATAATCTAAAACACAGTCCGGACTATGAGGAGCATGGCGATTAAGAAAACATCTTGACAGGGAGCTTCGTTTATGATCAGAAGATGTGTTTCTGTGAAAAGAGGAGAAGCTTGTTAGTAAAATGGTTTAACGTGGATTAAACATCAGCCCTTTAAAGAGACATGAGATCCTTGGGGTTTTTTCGTCATTGAGTAAATCATCAAAGCAGCTTTTTTATGTTTTTCCCCTTGAGGCTTACAAAATATGGAATATCAAACATCATCACCATGTTCTGTAGTGATGGTTCTTTTTTGACATTATGGTACAAAAAGTGACTTTATTTTTGAAATTGAATTGAATATTACCTACAGTACCTTATTGTTTAAAGTTTTATGTGTGCGTAGAGGTGCTTTCTCTGCGGGTCTCCAGAACTCTGAAAATACATTCAGGAATATTAACATGTGCAACAACAATGTTATCTTCTTGTAAAAGTCTGTTATATTCTGTACTATAAAGGAAAAAAAGTGCTATAATAGTTTCAGTTTAATCAGCATGAAGGTTTCTTATGCAACACAAGAGGGTGAGCAACAGGAAAATAAGACATAGAAAAACAACACCAATACACACATGCAAAAAGCCATTACTAAGTTGATGGCAGTTAAAGTAATGCGTTGTACATTTTGCAACCTTTGAACTGCAACTGATTAGAATCAGCGATAAGGACCCATTTTACTGTGCTATTATTTACCGTCCTCCAGATCTGAATGGCACCTTTTTAAAGGATTTTAGTGATTTAACAGCTTCTCTAGGTTGTCTAGATTGCTTATTGTTGGGGATTTTAATAATCATGTTGACAATGAATCTGACATCTTTGCCAAGAACTTTTTTAGTGTTATGAACTCTTAACTTTACACAGTATGTGACAGAACCGACTCACTCCAAAGGACATACTTTGGACCTTGTTTTTACCTGAGACTTGTACAAAGGATATTTTTATTTTTATTTCTGACCATCATTTTATTTAAATCTCTCACACATTCCATAGCTCGCTGTGAGGTTAGTTCTCGTTTCCTAAATTCCACAACAGCAGACCATTTCGATGCTGCTTTTAATTTTTTCTCAGCTCCATTTGGTAGACACTCTGATTGCTAATTTTAATGAACACTGTCTTTCTGTTTTAAATAGTCCAGGTTAAAAAGAGATCTTCACCTGTCTCAAATTTTACACCTTGGGTTAATGATCCTATCCGTTGCTTAAGGCCTACCTGCAGAAAAATGTAACGCCTTTGGAAAAAAACCCATTTACAGGTGCATCTTCTGTATCTCAAGGTTCTCTTAGTTTCTTTTATTATTATCGTACAAGAAGCTAGGGCAACCTATTTTTCCAGTTTGATTGCAAGAAGTAAAGTCCAAACTGTTTTTTAACACCATGAGAGCCATTATTACCTCTGCTTCACCCTCTGCCCCCATCAATTCGAATGAGGACTGTCAACTTGTTCTATTACATTTTACTGATAAAATAAAAAAGGTAAGAAGTAAAATATATCCACCCTTACCTGGCATGATGCCTCTTTCTCCACCACAGCCTGTTATTTTAGATGGTTTTCCACCAGTGACTTTAACTGAGCTAGTTAAGCTCGTTAGCACAATGAAGGCATCTCACTGCTCTTTGGATATCCTACCAGCAACACTGTTTAAGAGTGTTTTTCAGTCCCTTAGTTCAAGTGTACTCGACATAGTAAATGTTTCTTTAACCTCTGATCAGGTACCTGTTTATCTGAAGAGTGCTGTCATTAACCCACTGCTAAAAAAAGGCTAATTTTGACCCCTCTGATTTCAACAGCTTTGGACCAATTTCAAAGCTTCCTTTCTTGGCTAAAATTTTAGAAAAGGTTTTGGCCAAGCAGTTGACAGCGGCTCTTAATCAGCATGATGTTCTTGAGCCCTTTCAGTCTGGGTTTCGCAAGTCACACTCAACTGAAACGGCTCTTCTTCGAGTCATAAATGATATGTTGATTCAGAGTGACACAGATCAATGCTCTGTGTTGCTGTTGTGGGACATTAAAACCTGGATGGCTAAAAGTTTTCTTCAATTAACTGCAGCAAAAACTGAAATAATTATTTTTTGCACCAGAAAAAACGTCAGTAAAGATAAAGCAGATCCTGGGGCCTATGGAGTTCTCAGCTAAACTAACTGTTAGAAACCTTGGGGTGACCTTCGACACAGCTTTAACACTCGATTATTATGTCAAATCCCTGGTTCGTTCTTATTTCATCACCAACTTGACCTCTGTTGTCTCTTGTGGGGAAATGGAAATTTTGATTAATTTCTCTGTCATGTCATTTAGATTATTGTAATGCCCTATTTACTTGTCTATCTAGGAATTCCTAAACCGGTTGCAGTCTTTCCAAAATGCTGCTGCCAGGCTCTTACCTAGATCTAAAAAGTGTTGCCATATAACTCCGCTACTTAAATAACTCCACTGGCTCCCGGTTTACTACAGGGTTCATTTCAAGGTCCTGGTTTTAACATGAAGAGCCCTGCATGGTCAGACACCAGGATACATCTCCGGTCTTTTACAACCTTACACCTCGATTAGGGCCCTGATGTCTTGTGACCAGGATCTGCTAAGCGTCCCCCTAATGAGACTGAAAACTAAAGGAGACAGAGCATTTTCAGCTGTGGCGCCGAGGCTATGGTATTCGCTTCCTCTGCCTCTTAGATTAGCTGACTCGGTGGAGTCGTTAAAAGGCCAGCTAAAAACATATCTTTTTAAAACTGCATTTGTCTAATGTTGCGTCCTGTGATGTTGTTTTGCTATTCTGTCTGTAAAGTACTTTGTGATTTTCTATCTTGAAAGGTGCTTTATAAATAAAGTTTTATGTACTTACTTACTTACTGAATCTGACTGTTTTTGTCTGACTGTATCAGCTCCGGTCCTGGCTAAAATTTCAGAAAGATAAATCTGTTTCCATGCTGGTTTGGCATGGCCTGAACTTCTTGTCTCTCCCAGCTCATGACTAACAAACAAACCCTTTATCTCTTTAGTCTTGTTAGCCTCTTGTATCTCAAACCCACATCCCCTTTTTCATCCCACAAATCTTGGTTTATTCAGGACATTACTTTATCTCATTACGGTCTAAAAGCTGGAAACAAGTGAACTCACGCTTGATGCTGCCGCACAAAGTCTGCAAACTGCCGGTCCTTAGCGTAGAGTTCAATGATGCGTATCCTGTCTTGGATTTCCTGCAGAAAAAGCAGATTTCACTTGATGAGGGATATCACTCCATAAACAGAGAAATTGCACATAAGACTGTTATGGATGTTGAACATAACAGAAAGTAATTTTGTTCTGTTTCATGAATGCCATCCAGATTAATTTGGGCAAAAGCCCTTTCCGCTGTTTGCATGTAAAATAATCCTTAGAGGGACCTTTTGCCTTTCTTGATTCAATTGCTCATACTAAAACTCTTTTAGGGATTTAATTGTGGCTTTCCAAAATCTTTAACTTCTCTATTTTCAGCCATAACTTGGAACTGCTACCATGCTGAGAATCATTCTGTTGTTGAAAGGCCCATTTTGAGTTCAACTCAACTTCCTGACATATGGACCCACGTTATCTTCAGCACTGTTTGATAGGATCCAGAACCCATTGCTGAATCATTAACTGAAAACCTGCCCTGTCCCAGAGGCAGCTAAGCAACCCCTAACACAACACTTCCAACAGCATACCTCACTGTTTGTATGAAGTTCTTCTCCCAAAAAAGATGTTACTTATCTATACCAGACATGTATGCTGTTACTGTGGCCAAACAAAAGCTCCCGGTGTTTTGATGAACTAGTTTTGCTTGTTCTACAATACCTTACTCATTGTGGACACCATTTAACACCAACAACTGCCATGTTTTTCATGCAAAAGATAAACTGTGGTGCGCCTCTATTTACTGAACTAAAGGGAGCTTTGACACCATTGACTTGGTTTTCTCATTACAGCTCTCATTTGCAATTTAGAAAAAAGCTGCCTTTGGTTTGATATCTATGTCTCTGATAGATTACATTGTGATAAAATAGAAGATATTCAGTCTTTCTTCCTCCATATTTCCAAAAGTGTTCCACCGGGTTCTGTCCAAGGACCAATTTTGTTCACCGTTTAATCTATACAATAATATCTTCACTGTACAATTTTAAAATCCATCTTTTTGTTGATGACAAATGAAACTCTAGAATCCCTTGACACCACTGTAATTGATAATGTGAAGGAGAACGCACATTAGCTGTGTCATGCTGAATAGAGTACTGGACTCATGCCGTAGATAGTTTTATCAGCTCTTAAAGAAAACAGGCTTAAAAGGACTGCTGGACGCTGCTCCTTGGAGGGTCTGAAGCAGTCAAGACACAGCCAGCATGAACCAATTAGTAGAAAATAATGGCGGGTTATTTTTGCTGTGCGTCTGATAGGGATTTCCTTTTAGATTTGAAATATTTGGGCATCTGAAATAATGAAAAATTGCACCTTACAACTGAAATGTTCTCCATCTTTATCTGAAATTATTTCCAGTATTGTCTCAGAGATGACTCACTTTACAACAGAGCAGAGAAGATCTGCTATTTGCTGTTATTATACCTCTTACACTTTTCTTTATGCGGAAACAAAACTTAAGACTGACATGACCTAGTCAGTTTTAGTCTTTATTTACCGTTTATAGAAAACGGAGGAAGGAAGGGAAAGAGATACTCACCTCCTTGGTCAGCTCACTGTTTTCATAGATGTGCCGTATCTCCTCGCTGCTAAAATCAGTGGATGCCTCAGCACTGGCACTACTGTACACAGGCGCTTCAGGATAACGACGGTAGTAGTGGCTGTAGCCCGTTGTGGCTTCACTTTCATACATGGGGTTGTATTTAGTTGCCCTTTCCAACGATGGAAGACTTTCCACTCGCCTAAAGACGCAAAGGAATGAAGAAAACAATCAGCTGAGACACAAAGGCAGGGTGAGAACCTGACACCCAAATCAAACAATTATCCCGCTGAGTTAAACTGGGTGAGATGATCATGGTACGATCTGTTTGTACTTAAAAGCTGAATTTTCCATGTCGTCAGCTAGAAACAGAACACCCCTAGAAATCAAAACTTCAACTTGGAAAGTCTTCAGTCTCTAAGCCAGTGCTTCTCAAATAGTTTTGGAGCGGTGAGGTGGCAGGAGGACTTTTGTCTTTATTCATACTTGAACGATAAACAAGCATCCATTCACTAAGTGGCAGCAGTGCTCAAACTAATCAACAGCCTGCCTGTTCAACCCAGCAGATACAGTATACAGAGACACACCGGTGTACAGACTGACGGAGTAGCAGCGCTCTATGAAGTTCATAATGTGGGACAGGTGGACGGAATCGGGTAATTTAACAAACAAAATGGAATATACAGTAAAACGCTGTTCCTGTAGTGTTTTGGGTGCTGCAACTCTTGTCTGTTGCTACCATAGACTGTATATAAAGGTTGCTAACCTAGTTAGGCGGGGGTTGGGTTGGCCCTCCTCTCCCCACAGACAGAATAAACCGGCCCGCCATGTCAAAAAACTCACTGAAAAACCAACATCCTCCAAAAAATAAACACTCGAAGCTTAGTGCAAGGGTCACGGCTAGCGATGTTTGTAAATTGGGAGAACAACCCTTCTATAAGTTCTGTTAGCTTACGGGCTACAAGGATTGCAGCAACATGAGAGCTAAACACAAACACATTGACATGTCATGTATTTCAGTCAAGCCTAGAACCGAGTTAGAAATTAAAAATGAAGAAAGGTCCTGATCATTGTCAAAGTGAGCATGAGGATTTACTATTTCCAGGTCTCTTTATGAGACATGTTTTAATGCGGAGTTCAACTAAAGCAGTTTAAAGGGTGATTTTATTTTATAAAGTGTTTTGCACATAATGAATGATGGGGAAATGCTAAATGTTAAATGTGAAAATATTTGTGAATAACAGTAAACGTGGGTGTCTTGGGCTATTGATTTCTTAAATTATTTTCATTCACTACATAATTATGCACGTTTTGATTAAAAGAAAATATGGTCAGAATGGAAAAATTGGAATTCAGAAAAATTTAACTTGAAAAAGTGTAATTTTGGAAAAAAATTTAACAGAATTGGGAAAATAATGAAAGGGATTTAATACTAATGATAATTAATATATATTTTTAAAAGGAATAAGCTGTTGAAGCTGACAAGTAACCAATGTTTATAGTTGAACAAAGTTTTGAATGTTACTGTTTAGTCTAAAAAAGCACATCCCAGTGGATCATTTGTGCCTTTTCTCTTCTGATAATCACAGACTGAACAGTCTTGATTAAATGTTCAAATTTAAGTTAATAAACTGAACTTAGAAATAGTGTTAAGACTTAAGACCTCATTTTTGAAAGCTAATTTTATCAGTCTGTTGCGATACTCAGGAGTTTGTATCCGGAATGCTGGTACCAGTGGTTTGTGCAGATAAATACTCTAACTAAATATCAGGTGCTGAATAGCATTTCAATTCAGGGGCGGGCGTGAATAAATTTATGTTCCCTAGGGGGGCATTACAGAAAATAATTGCGAACCACTGCAACTATGAGTTTAATATCTGTGTGGCTGCAACACATAAAATATAGCTAAAGTTGTAGATATAAGCAATTCTAACTTTTTATACCTCAAACTAGTAGCACACACATTTCCCTACAATGCTGACTAGCAAATGTATTTTTATTGTATTTGAACACATAAAATAGAGAGGAATACATTGTTATCAGCTTGCATTGCTACTAGTAGTGATCTTTCTAACAATTAGCAAATCCAACTGGTTTCCAACTTGCAATCAGAACACTATAAACTAAGTTGAAAAGACACTCCCCAATGTGGCATGTATTAGCATCATGTCAGATCAGCTAAAAGGCCGACATCAAAACACTGCAAAACATGCTCTATCTCATTTTAGGCTGTACATTTTAACACACTTTTAAAGTATTTAGTTAGTTTTCATTATTTCCATATTTGAAACTCAATCAGAAACAGACAAAAAATGTGTCACAAAGTTTCTTTCATTTAAAAAATATATTCCTGAAAACAATTTCTTAGTATTTGGCATATCACTTATGGTGCCATTTGATGGACTGGCAACCTGTGCAGGGCGTAACCCGCCTCTCACCCAGCGATCGCTGGAGATAGTAAACCAGCTAGCATATATTTGTTGGTTAAAAAAATTTTTGGCTGTTGCCAAACAAAGCATGTGCTTGGGTGGGAAGAATTTTTCCTTTAGTCCTCACCGTAAAGGATCTTCTGACTCCTCCTTGTCATATTGATCCCGAAGCGTCCTGGCCAGGAAGAACAGCACTCCGGACGCCACAAACAGGAAACCAGCAACAGAGGCTATGGCTATGCCAACTACCAGCGGCTCAGACACGTATTCCTCACAATGTTCACCTCTGTACCACCAGTTCTCTCCGACACGACACCTGGAGATGAAAAATGTCAGTATGAAAATCTTTTTGTAAAACTGTGGACAGAATAATAGAACTCTGCTTTGTGCAGTTTTATCAGTTTTAATTAACACCAGGATCAAAATGTTTCAGTAATTTAATCATAAAAAGATGGATGAATAAATCACGCATAAGCTGATTCTGTTTGCATTTTTGTCCTGACAAAGCTGATAAATTCATTTTGATTCTGCATGCGTCATAAAATCACGGATTTCTTGTTATGGAAGAAAATCTCTTATTTGTTTCTTGTCTCCATGGAGCAATGCAATACTTTGAGCAGGATGTAAATGAGAATCCAACAGCACGTGACGCTGCCTTCATGTGTTATGATGCTGTAGTGGGTGTGAAACAGAGGTTAGCAGACATTTTGGCTTGTCTTCCCTATGTCTGCTCATAATTGCTAGATTTAAAAAACCTTGCATGTTAAAGTCTGAGCAAAGCTAACATGTTTCTGTCACATTTTTTTGCAATGCTGGCTTTTCATCTTCAGCACAAGTACATATTTCTGTTGAAGGTACAAACATAAGTGCAGATAAAAGAAAATGCATTACAGACATCAAAACATGCCTGTGGGAAACCTTTAAGGGCAAACAATGCATTTTAAAAAAAGATGTCTGAAAAATCTTTAAAGTATGAAACACAAACAAAACACAACCAGCCTTTTTATTGTTTTTCAAAGTGGACAAGATATTTTCAATCACTTTTCTGAAATGAAACAAACCACTTGAATCATGCAGTTCTGTCTGGAAATCTTTAAAGGTAATCAATGAGTAGACTACCAAAAAAGTCTTATTTTTAGGGAACTGTGTCAAATGGATGTTTGGCTGCTTAATGGTTGCAAAAAACAAATCACATAGTCTGCTTTTTTGCTTCAAAGTTCATTTTATGCAGAAAACATGGATTGGCTCTGTAGAAGCGAACACGGTAAAGGAGGACAGATTTTTCCTAACCCACCAAAAACTATCTCTCTGTTGGAAAAATGTTTTGTGTCAGGAATAGGAAACCACTGGAATCCTGAATTTAAGGGGAGGAACAATCTATAGCTGAGGGACAAGGAAACAATACAGCTAATACCAGACTACTCAAGCAGTGTGTCAACAAATGCGACCACAGCTGTTATTTGTGAGCATTAACTTTAAATTAATAGCAACTCTCGCATGTTTACCCACGATAATTAACATCAGCAATGACTTGATTTTTTTTCTCTGTGTCTGAGCAAAAGGAATGGGAGAGTATTTGACTGCAGCAAATTACTATTTTAGCTTTAGCTAAATTAGACATAAAATACTATTGCTGTTAGAAACTCTAGAAACTAGAGTTTGAGAGACAGGACAATAAGTGTTAGAAAAACCTTTTGACAGCTACATTCCAGCTGTGCATATAAAACCCTTACAATTAAAACATGGATTGATTATGTGTAGAAAAGTAAGACTTGCACAACCACTATCTGGCTTGGTAATATAACGTAGGCTATTCAGGAGGGTTGTTGGGAGGAATGTTTTGATGCATCCGTGTGCAAAAAGTAAGGGTGCTTTCACATAGAGGTATGAACTGCACTAATCGCAGGGCTGTTGCCTAAAGCAAGAGAAGAGAGCGCAGGGCAGGCAGCAAAAAAGACACAATACGCTGTAAGGGTAAAAGGTGTGTATCATCATTCACAGTCACATAGTACTTAACCAGATTAAACTCTTTGAAAGAAAAATTTATTTTATTAGTTAAGAGCTTTTATAATATGCAAACGCACCTCATTTCTATGGCTTTTTAAACTCAAATTTTATTACCAAATTGTAAGATATATGCTTTATTGTTTAAATTCCCATATGTCTTTAATCTTGTTTGAAGACACTGCTAGCTTCTTCTAAGTGTCGTCTTTGTGGACAAATACGAGATTGTCTCTAATTTTACACAGATAATGCACAGAGCACTAAACCTGACCACAAGGTTTAACTGTGCATCGCTCAGTCCAGTGTACCACAACCTCAGTCGTCAAGCAATAAATTGGCCAGTGCCTAATGATGTCGGTCAGGACCAAAGCAGAAACTACAACTTCAATCTGAATTCTGCCTGAAATTTATTGGTTTATGTTACATGTTTTTGTCACAAGCGCTTTTGGCACTGTGAGGAATTACAGACTTACTGACCAAACAGAGCAAATTTAAAATAAGGAGCCGGTTAGCTAGGTCGTAAAGATACTGGACTTCACTTTTTTCTTTTATACTTCTAATACATATTTCCCATTTTTGGTTGGAAATGAAAATAACTATTGTGAGTTACAAGCCTGACTACAACTGAAAACAAATAATTGCAAAAATGATGATATATGAATAGCAAAAAAGACATTCAGATATATAAAGTGAAGCACATCATGAAATGTGTCACAATAATAAAATGTGAGCCTAATATGCACATTATTGTGAGAAAAAAATTAATCTAACATCTGTGAGATTTTTTCAACAATGTATCAGATATTAAAAAATTTAGAGAGAAAATGGATTTTAATGCTACAAAGTTTGAGGGCTTTTAAACTTAAAAAAAGTGTAAATCCTCAAAGGCATAATTTTTCTAATTTAAAAACCTGTTCAAAACACATCTAAATCTGGCTTTCCACATCTACAATCCCAAATTTTGGCACAAATCAAATCAGAAAGAAAACTCTAAAATTTGTTAAATACATAATTATGTTTAAACTACAGACTCTTCTTCATTAACCACTCCACCAAATTGGAAATTGTTTATTCACTGCTGTCTTTTAAAACTGAAGACTTGTTTCTCACGCACGCACGCACGCACGCACGCACGCACGCACGCACGCACACACGCACACACGCACACACGCACACACACACACACACACACACACACACACACTCCTAATCCTTCGCCCACCTGCAGATGGCTCCCTGGCCAGGGATGACGTCACACTTGCCGTCATTAAGGCAAAAGTCTGTCTGCAGCTCACAGATGCTTTGACACGGCAGGCCATCAACACTGAAGTAACCGGCGTTACAAACACACTCCGCCTCCCCCGACCACTTGTTCACTTTACACTCTGCGTACTCGTTGCAGGCCTGGAACTTGCAGGGGTCGGCTTGGTCACCTGGAAATTAAGAGCAATTAATAATCAGCTGGACTCAATAATCTAAATGAAATACAACAAAAAGTATAAAAATTTAAAAGTATGCAGATTTATTCAACTAGAAATAATACTTTAGCTTGTATGCATGCAGTACATGAATTTATTTTATATACAATTTTAAATGATCCCCTGATTTTATTTCTAATTCAAATAGCCTGTTTAGTGCGGAAGTTTTTAATTGAAAACCGTAGGATTATCTGAATTCGTAGATAACTGTGACTACATCTACTTTTCAGGATTTCTGATTTTGATATATGTTTAAGAAAAAAAAGATTATTATCCTTTACTCATTCATGTATGATCAAGAACAGTTTGCATATGAGTAATTTTCCTTATTTCTCATTTTCACAGCTTTTGGGATTGTGGAAGTTTAAAAAAGGTTGTCTTATGTTTGGATTTAATTACAACAACAACATAGATTTACAAGCTCACAGCAAAAACAGTAAAAAAAAGATAAAGATAGTTACAGCTAACTCCAGTGAAAAGTCACAAAACAAATTTAAAAACCAAATATCTGCCGGTTGCTACACCACATCCATCGCTGAAAAGGGGACATATTATGCCTTTTTTATAGTTATAATAGGTCTATGCTCTATACAAAACATGTTAAAGTGGAACTGAACCCCATGAAAAAGCATAACCCCGCCCCCAGACAACATTTGAAAAATTCTACATGCCAGGAGGCAAGTGTGGCCAAGTGTGGAATGATGAGCGCTCAGGGCGCTGAGGCGCTGCCTGAGACCAGCGCTGCCGGTGCTGCTGAGGCAGAGGGAGACAGGATGGGTCCAGTCTCTGAGTTGTAAAGCTAAAATAGGCTAACATTCAAAACAGTATGTTAGCTATGCTAACTAAGTGCTAATGTGATAATAATGGTAACCTGAAAAACGCAATCGATCAAAACTCGCCATTCCAACTCCAAACTTGCAACGGGGCGAGTTAGTCTGAGAGATGGTTTTATACCCAAGCCCATGGGCGTGTCTGTGAGACCCCGTCTGTGAGACTATGCCTGTGACGTGAAGAGTAGAAAAGATGTACCTGTAGCTGTTGCAGACCACACCAGCACAAGATTTCTGACAGCAAAAAATTGCTAAAAAAATTAGGTGGATGATAAAGAAGAGTGTTGGGGTAAGGAGATGACCCAGGTGCAGTTGTTGCGCACTGTGTCTATGAACTTGATATAGTATTCACATAAACTGGATATAAATACAATTTTATAAATAGATGTACATCAGTATTGTGCTCACTCTGCCTGGTGCATAGTATTATGCACCAGGCAAAAATGATGATATTCACATATCATCATTTTTGCTATTTGTTTTCAGTTGTAGACAGGCTTGTAACTCACATTAGTAACGTATTATGCACTATTATTATGTTATATCTTGGTTTATATGCATAAACCAAGAATTGGCTTTAAACATCTTACGTTGTGGAAAATTTACATTAAAAAGTGTTTTTTCTGCCCAAATTTCTTATTTTCTAATTATGTGGTTTACTTATACATTTTTTTTTTATTAAGTACCACAACCTGCACATAATTTTACAGATTTAATAGTACTACTCAAGTACTCCGGGATTTTGTAGCCTTTGTACAGAATGCTTTTTAAATTTATTTGAGTAAAATTTTTGACCACTCTACTCACCACTGGTGACAGTTTAAAACAGAAACACTTGTTAAATTACACAATTACCAGGTATTTGTCATTTTACCAAAAATGTAAACTAAAATGCCTAAAAGTTTACAGCAGCACCTTTTTTGTTTATTACTGATGTGTTCTTAAGCCACCTGTACCCCCACTTTCTCCCTCCCACTGATTTGTTTGTTTCTGCTGCAGACACCAATGTATACTAAATTTCACAATACTAGTTGAAAGCATTCCTTATGGCAGATTATTTTAATGCTTCTATGGGGTGCTGTGCAGAAATTAGGCCATGCTCACCAAATATTTGCATGCATATCTGTTAGGGATTAGACTAATATCCATGTTGTTGAATTTAGTGCAGATGATGTACGTGGAAATTAGGCTTCTCCATGCCGCTAAAGCCACACCCTCTTTGTAAATCTCTCAGTTCTGGGAACCAAGTTACACCAACTTGTTTTCAGTCACTCGCCACAGCTACATGTTGATTAGGTAAAAGGTGTCAAATATGGACCTTTCTAAAGCAAAACATTACACTTCCTGTGCTCAAGGAGCAGGGCTTAGGGGATGTCAGTATTTGGCCAATGTGCTTTGTTAGGGACACGATGGTGACCAATCACATCCAGTTTGAGGTCTTTCTAACTTTGTTCCTAAGGGTTATAAAGTTTTTACATTTTTTGGCGTGTAGTAAAAGTTTGAGGCCAGCCCGCTTCAACATGCACCACAAGTCAGGATTTTGATAACTTAAGATCCTCTTTGCCTCTTGAGCAAACTCACCAATTTTCAAGCCAACTGATCAAAACATGTAGAAGGAGTTCGATCAAATGCGACCACAACGGGGTAAAAATGGGTCAGAATTGCAGGTTCAATCCAGAATGGCAGATTTCCTGTTCATTTTGGACTATAATGCTTTAGGACTTTTAGGTAGATCTCGGAAGTTCTACAAGTGTACCAAATTTCATATTTCTACGTTAAAATAATGTAATAGGAGAGGGTGTTTTAAAGAGTTCTGGGGGGCGCTGTTGATCCATTTTTGTTGCGATTTTCCCAAACCCCTTAAAATAAATAAACTTCATGCACAACTCATGCGTCCACCAAATTTGGTGAGTTTTCATTTATGTTTAGGCCTCCAAGAAGCCAATTAATTTTTGAGAAGAATAATAAGAAACAGTACATATACAATAGGCCTTAATTTGCAGCACTTTCATTGCTCAGGCCTAAATATTAAGAAGAATGCATTCTGAATTAGAAAATATCAAAATTTGCAAATGTTTAAATGCAGATTAAAAAAAGGGGGCACTACTCTGCTAGAGCGACTCCTGACATAGCTTGTGTGCATGGTTGTTTCATTTTTGTCATTTTTTAATACTTTACTTGAGTTTTTATTGCTGAATTGATGACAAGACGGAATCGGAAATGTAACTGTTCCATATCTGTCCTGTCTTTGGCTGTTGATTATCAACCAGTTTCAGGCTAATGGACTTTTTACATCCCCACCGGCAGTGTCTACCTGTTACCCAAGTGGACTCGCCTACTCACAGCAACACCTGTTGGAGCTGAAGCACATTTCTGATGGACAAACACTGATCTTCTTTAATTCCACAATACATTAGGAATTGATTCTTGGTGGGAAGAGGAAACGAAATTGACGGAAAAGGGCATTGAGTGGAGGGATACGAAATAGACTGAGGAGGAGAGACTGTCGAATCCCCTTACCAACAATAACTGTCAAACCAACGTCCACTCTCTACAAAATAAAAATTGAGGAACTCTCATCACTCATCAGCTTTGACTCAGACTATAGACAAACAAGCCTTTATATTTTTAAAGATACTTGGCTGTCTGAATGAGTTACCTATAACTTGGAAGGCTTTAATGTGATTCAGTTTGACAGAGATGTTAAGGCAACATGGAAGTCAGTAGGGAGCTGGCTCTGCATGGCTGTCAATTATTATTATTATTGGGGAACAAACTTCACAGTAAGAGAGACTGAGAGCTGCAAACACTATGAACTTGTGACAATGTATTTCAGACCTCACTATCTGCCCCAGACATTCTTTTAGATAACCATAATTCTGCTCTATCTGCCAGGAACGGACTTCAGTCTTGCACCTGAATATATTGCTGGCAGCTATAATAGAGCTCTCGGTATTACAGGTCACAACCAGTATTTTTGCTAGGGCGTTTTAATGCATGTAACATAACTTCTTATCTCTCCACTTTTGAACAGTAAATTACTACACCAAGAAGAATAGATAATTTGTCAGATCTGTGTTATGGTAATATCCCAGGCGCAAATATATCTAAACCATGTCCCCCTCTTGCATCCTCAGACCAAAGTGTCATTCTGCTGCTGCCAAGTTATAGGTCTAAGCTAAAAACGGGAGAATTCATTACAAAATCATTAAAAAGCTGGGACACTGAAACTGTAGAAGCTCCGAGGGCCTGTTTTGAGCTGAGTGATTATGGTCTGTTCTTTAAAGATTGTGGGGATGATTCTGAAATACTTACAGATGTTTTAACCAGTTATATTTTGTTCTGTGAGGATACTGTGATCCCTACAAAGCAGATTGTAATCCATCCAAATAATAAAAAGTGGAAAACAAAAGAAATAAAAATGTGCTTGATTCAAAAGAAGAAAGCTTTTTTTTCAGGGGGACAAACCGAGGGTGAGGGAGCTGCAGAAATAATTCAAAAGGATGACAAGATTCAGTTATAGTAAAAGAGTGGAACAAAAGGTAATTTCTGCAAATGCAAGGGAGGCATGGCAGGGAATAGATATCATGATGGAAAGAACCACCAAACCTGCAACTGCTCATTGCCTAGATCTGGCATCCCTTGCAGAGGAATTTAATATATTTTTCACACAGGTTAATAATCGTAACACGG
Source organism: Valencia hispanica (assembly GCA_963556495.2). Taxonomy (NCBI): domain Eukaryota; kingdom Metazoa; phylum Chordata; class Actinopteri; order Cyprinodontiformes; family Valenciidae; genus Valencia; species Valencia hispanica. The sequence continues at coordinate 36,003,562 of OY747707.1, read as the reverse complement.
CGAGCAACTGGACTAGTCCACTCTTAGCCCCCCCTGCCTGTGTCCGTGTGCCCCAGGGCAGCTGTGGCTACAATGTAGTAGCTTGCCACCATTAGCATCTGAATGTTTGCGTGAATGGGTGAATGACTGAATGTACTTGTAAAGCGCTTTGTGGTCCTCTGACTGAAAAAGCGCTATACAAATGCAGGCCATTTACCATTTACTCATGCCTCCATATAAATAAACATCTGGTCACTACTCTATTATGGCGCATAAACCCGCACAAGGCCTCTGGCCCAGATAGGCTCAGAGTGCTTTCTGACTTCTCTGTTCAGTTAGGCAGAGCTCCTACCAAAGTGTTTCAGCACCTTTTGTACTCTGGATCTATCCCAAACCAGTAGAAGGAATCGACAATAATCCCAGTCCCCAAACAGATTCATGCAAAAGAACTGAAGGACTTTACACCAGTAGCACTCCAACTTATGCAAAGTGATGGAGAGAGTGGTGGTCTGTTTGGCATGATCTCACACAGGTTGGAACCCCAACTGTTTGCCGATAAATCCAATTGCAGCATTGATGCCAGCCTCCCCCTGTTAAATGCGGTTTCCAGGCAACTGGACTCTACACACCAATGTACTCGTATCTTATTTATGGATTTTTAATCCGCTTTTAATACTGTAAATATCAACACCTTGTTGCACTGCCTTTTAGACTTTCAGGTTATTCCCAATTTTGTTTAATGGATTCAAAGTTTTTTACAGGAAAGACCACAGCAGGTTTTTTATAATGGTTCTAAATCCAATAAGTTGGTTTTGAACACCGGTCTCCCACAGGGCTGTGTTTTATCACCTATACCTTTCTCTGTGTACACTAACAATATCACTTGCAGCTGTTAAGGAATGACACTAGTGAAATATGCAGATGACATGCCCCTGGTGGCTCATTTGATTGGTAACTCTGCATCCACCAGGTATGAGCAGGTGGTAAACAACTTGGTTCAGACATTTTACAGAGGACTCTAATTCTAAATGTCACCAAAACAAAAGAGCTGTGCTGTATAGGAAAGGGTAAGATATCTGAGGATCTTCTTAAGCCATTGGTTATCCAAAGACAGGTAGTGGAACAGGTGGAGTTCTTTAAATACCTTGGCATAGGACAAGTGTCTCTTTTTCCCAGCGTGTGAGCCATATTTACAAAAAGGCCCATCAATGTCTTCACTTGTTGAGGAAACTGAATTCTTTCCATGTCAGCAAAAATGATTTGAATTTGGTTTATCTGTCACTTGTTGAATCTATCCTCACATTTAATATCTGGTACAGTTTCATTACAATGAAACAAAACACAAAACAATCCCGCATCGTTAACCATGCCAGAAAAATCATTGGCTCTACTTTAAGCTCTCTATCTGAGCTGCATAATGCCTCTGTGGTCAGGAATGCCACCCATATCACGGCGGATCAGTCACACCTTCTTCTTCTTTTTTCCGCTTCTTCCATGTGGGAGGCACTATAAAGTTCCTCTGACCAGGAAAAACATCTATATAAAAAAATAATTTGTCCCTTCTGCAGTAAGGCCTAATAAACAATTCTACATCGTTACATTACCCTTACTCTGTTGTCCTTAGTTTGCCTCTCCTGTAAGAATGGGAGTTAAATTTTCACTTATTGTACTTTCATCTTTTTTAAGAATGTGCTTGTAATGACAAGCCTTGTCAAAGGAATATTTATGTAACCTCTGGGACAGACAACCAAGTTTAATGTTATCTACAGTGGGACAAAAAAGGTTTTGGCAGCAATTGATTGTGCAAGTTGTCCCACTTAAAAAGCTGAGAGAGTTCTGTAATTTTCATCGTACGTACACTTCAACATGAAACAACAACGTACACTTCAACAACGAAACAAGAAAATCCAGGTAACCACATTGTATGATCTAAAAAAAATTATTTTATAATATAACCTAATTTGTATAATATAACCAATGACAGAGGTCAAACATTTCCTGTAGGTCTTTGCCAGGTTGGCATAAACTGTAGCTGGTATTTTTGCCCATTCTTTCATGCAGATCTTTTTTAGAGCTAGGATGTTTTGGGGCTATCGCTGGGGAGCACAGACTTTCAACTCCCTCCACAGATTCTCTATTGGATTGAGGTCTGGAGACTGGCTAGGCCACTCCAGAACTTTGAAATGCTTTTTACGTAGCCACTTCTTCATTACCCGGATGGTGTTTTTGGGATAATTGTCATGCTGGAAGATCCAGCCACATTTAATATTCAATGCTCTCACTGACGGAAGGAGGTTATTGTCCAAAATCTTACAATACATGGCCTCATTCATCCTTTCCTTTTTATGGATCACTCGTCCTGCCCCATTTCCAGAAAAGGATGGGATGCAACTCAGCATTCTTCCACCTTCCAAACACGGCGGGTGGTGTTTATACCAGAGTTCTATTTTGGTCTCATCTGACCACATGACATTATGTGACCGTCTGGATGATCCAAATCCTCCGCTGGATCATCCAGATGGTCTCTGGCAAACTTTAGAAGAACCTGGGCTTAAGCAGGAGAACCTTTCGAGTGCTGCAGGTTTTTAATCCATGGCAAGACAGTGTGTTACTAATAGTAACATTTTTTACTGTGGTCCCAGCTCTCTTTAGGTCATTGACCAGTTCCCCCCACATAGTTCTGGGCTGTTTCCTCACCGTTCTCAAGATCATGTGTACCCCACGAGATAGGATCTTGCATGGAGCCCCAGGTCAAGGGAGCTTGTCAGTGATCTTGTATTTAATCAATTTTCTAGTAATTGCTCCAACAGTTGATGTCTTCTCACCAAGCTGGTTGCCTATTGTAGATTGGCTCATCCCATCTTGTGCAGGTGTACAATCTTGTCCCTGATGTCCTTGGACAGCTCTCTGGTCTTGTTCATGGTGGAGGTTGAAGTTTGACTGTTTGAAGGTGTGGACATGTGTCTTTTATACAGATAATGAGTTCAAATGGGTGCCATTAATACAGGTAATGAGTGGAAGATAGAAGAGCTTCTTAAAGAAGTAGTAAAAGGTCTGTGATGGCCAGAATTCTTGCTTGTTTGTAGGTGCTAAATTCTTATTTTCTGCACACTTATACAAATAAATTCTTTAAAAATCATACAATGTGATTTCCTGGATTTAGTTTTTTACTTTTTGGCTCTCACGGTTGAAATGTACCTATGATGAAAAATACAGATCTCTCATCTTTTTCAGTGGGACAACTTGCTCAATCGGTGGCTGACAAATACTCTTTTGCCCGACTGTATCTTATCTGTATTGGCATGTGATTTCTGTCTGTATTTCCAGACAGGCTCACTTTTATATCTGTCTATTGGCACACTTCGCTTGAAACAGAGATGTATTAATCTGTCCATGCCTGTAAAACCACATTTATCATAGCTTTCAGCACAATAAGGGCACATTTGGCAATATTAAAGCAGACATAAATCATTTACACTGGAGTTAATTAATGCCAAATTAGACAGTTTTAGAAATGCTTATTTGGCCTTATTGTCAAATATTAAATTAGAAGACTGGACAATAATAATAATGCAAGTCAGCTCTTCAGTTTAACATTAGGAAAGACTTACTGTGCCAAGCAGGGGTTTGCTGTATAACCACTTAATTTAGTGCAAAAAACATGAGCAAAGCAATAAATGGATCAGCTGAAACTCACCTGACTCAACATCCAGAGAGTATTTATCAATGGCTAGATTCATGGTCTGATAAGCCGTGTTACAGAAGTCCTCCAGAATTAGATACACAGTGGTGGTTACTCCACGGGCCACCGGCTTGCCAAACTTCATTCGACTGTTGACCACAATGCTCCCATTCCTGAAGTTCAGGATCTCCAGATTCTCAAAGTGACTCAGGTTGGACTGAAGATAGGGCACAAGCTTGAAAGAAATAGAAAAATCGGATTAAGCAAGCTGCATGTCTGTGTGAATACTTAACCAAAACAAATGCAATACAGTATAGGTGTGTACCAGTTCTAGGAAGCGTTGCTCCAAAGCCTTATACTCTGGGGAGCTCTTGTTAAAGAGATCGTCAGAGAACACCATGTTGGTCACTCTCAGGCTGAAGAAGACTATCAGAGCTCGCCTAGGGTTTATAGGCATGGCAATGCTGGCTTGGTCTGTGCCTTGGGCCACACTGAATGGGGATCCAGTGCTGCCCTCTTCTGTCTGGTTCGTCAAACCATAATCATAAGGAATCAGGTCATATTCGTGATCTCCAGGGGTGGCATCATCAAGGTCCTCATGAGTGGTCTAGCTCAACCAGATAGAAAAAGTCTTAGAAATTGGGCTTTTAAGTGATGACATATATTGCTGTTTTTGCATTTTACTTAAATAAAATAATTTTAACATATCTTTTGCAAAGAAATAAGTGGTTTTCTGGTTGATTTAAGGTTGACAAACATCACAGTATGGTTTCAGAAAACTGGAGACAGTTATGTGTTGCATCAACAAGCTCAAGTAAAAAGTCTGGCATTGAATAACATGTAAACAGTTCAAAATACAAGATTCCCCCCATATGCCTGTGGCCTTTGTTGTGCCAAACCCACTTAAGATAGCAAAAAATTAAATCCAAAAACTTTTTTGGGGATAGTGGACAAGATAAGAGAGACATATGTTCCAATGCAAAGTGATGTGCAAGGTTCCAAACGTTTCAAAACATTCATAAGCTTTTTTACTGCATGTGATAATAGGTAATTTTCCTACCCTAGAAGGTTCTGTGAATACTCAACATAATACACTAATCAGGCAAAGTATAATGAACACCAACAGTTTAAGTGAAAAACACTGATTAGCTCTTAATCCTGACACCTCTGAGTGGGTGGGATATATTAGGTGGCATTGAATATTTTTAGCCTTGAAAATAATCTGATAATCTGATGATTTGGGCACATTTGAAAGGGGCAAACCTGTGATGTCTAAATAACTTCAGAGCTTCTCCAGAACTGCAACTATTGTGGGGTGTTCCTGGTCTGCAGTGGTTAGTATCTATCAAAAAGCAGTTCAAGGAAGAAGCCGTGGTGAACCAGCTTGCATTATAGATGAAAGCAAAGCCTGGCCCATGTTGTCTAGTCCGACAAGCTACTGTAGCTCATATTACTGAAGAAGTCATTACTGGTTCTGATAGTAAGCAGACAGGATACATAGTGGAGCACAGTTTGTTTTATTTAGGGCTGCACCAACAATGGGAACATGAATATCAAATTTTGACCACAGAGCAGTGGAACAAGTTGGACTGGTCCGAGGAATTAGGTTTGCTTTTACATCTTCAAAGCAAAGTGTGTGGGTGTGTGTGTTGGAAACCTGGGTAACCCATGGCAAAAGGCTGTACTAAGGGAAGAAGGTAAGGTGGTGGAGGCAGTGTCATGTTTTGGGTTATGTCCTGCCATACAAAATACCTAAGCATTGCTGTAGACCTCCAAGATTCCCAGATCTCAATCCAATTGAGCCTCAATGGAATGTGCTGGACATACAAGTCAGATCTGTGTGGCTGCTACATCACAGCTAATAGGGCTTAAAGGGTGTGCTGCTAGTACATTGGTGCCAGATACTACAGTACACCTACAGAGGTCTAGTGAGGTCCTCACCTTGACAAGTCAGTTAGCACAAGCAGGATGGCACACAGTCATAATGTTATGCCTGCTAAATGCATACAGAGGACATACAACCAGGGGTGGACTGGCCATCTGGCATACCGGGCATCATCCCGGTGGGCCGTTGCTGTTTTTTTTTTCTCTCTCTCTAAATTCCCTCCAATTGGGGCAGCCAATTGGTAACAGAGGGCTAGCAGTGTGTTGCCAGCATCAACACATATTATTGGTCTATGTTTGTCATCCTCAATCAAACATGGTCTGACAGCCTATGAGAGCCATGACAGTGCTGTCAATCACTACACAGACCAGGGTGGGCGGTACCTCATGACATGGGCCGGAGTGGTGGGACAGGATGCTGCTGAGCTGAAAATGGTGCTGAAAAAGTACGGCTCAAAAAGCTGAAATCTCTGGGGGTGGAAGCTGCTAAATGTTTAAGGTTGACAGACCTATATTAGCCCCGAGTTGAAGGGCTGACTGTTGGTAGTTGCGGTTGATTTTGTTAAATATGCCAAATTGTGACAGCTACTAACGCCAGCGCTCTCTGGTTGCCATAGAAATAGTAAACATTAAGGGGAGATAATTCAATGCAATGTGAAGAACAAATGAGCCTCGAATCCCTCGTTTCGTGTTTGTGATTGGTCATTAATTTAAACAGGCATACCATTTTTTGACTTTTTTCCTTTTTCTTTTTTTGGGGCTTGTTCTCTCACTGCCTCCACTTCACTTTTTGGCTACTACCGAGACGTCTCTGATTTGAGTATATCATGTGTCTTATAATGTTTTATGAATTCATACTTGATTTGTTCTGTTGAGACTATAATGAATAAATACTGAGTGATTGATTGCCATAGCTGTCAGTTTTAGTCCTTGAGTTCACAGTTTTGTGCTTTATTTGTTAACTGCCATCAAGGAATATGACTCTCATTTGTACTGTAGTGTGCATGAGAGGAGATGCTGCGAGATTTATGGACCTTTATGTAGTGTCGGCTGATAATGTAGTGGGCTGGTCTGGACAGAAAATGCCAGGGCTGAATTTTTGTCCCCGTCCACCCCTGCATACAACTATGCAGAAAGTAAGCTCTAGATTTTCATTTTACAAATCAGGTAATGTCAAACTAATTGAAGAGCATAAAAGAAAAACCTCCTTTTCTACATCTTAAAGGAACAGGATTCAAGATGTTAATATCAGCTTTACCTTCACCAGTGAAGTGATGGCTGTGTCAGGCAAGACACCAAAATTTGGGATAACAGAGGAGATGATGGTAAAAGGGGATTCCTTCTCTGGAGACAGGGCCGTTGGCAGTGGATAGCGTGGAAAGTCTGTCCCGGGTAACTTCGGATCCTCTTTGTTAACCAGTAAAATCTCATCCTCAACAAGATCTCCTGCTATGATTTCTGGTGTTAAAGGTGCCTCCTCTTCTATACCCATGGCTTCAGACAAAGGTTCCTCTTTCACTTCACTTCCATCACTCTCTATTGTCTCGTCAAAGCCTTTCTCATCAAATACAGGTTCCTCAGCATAGGTAAATACCACATTGACCCCTACATCCTCATCAGGGTCTTTACCATCCTTGTTAGATTCCTCTGGTGCCCCAACCACAGGTTCATTAACATCAGAGTGAAACGTGGTTTTGGCTACATCAGGCTCTGACACTTCACTTTGTATATTCACAGTCTCTGTAGGTGGTAAAAGAGGAGGCTGGTCTTGTTCTATAACTGGTTTGCTTAAAATTGTAGAGACCTCAGGCTTCTCTGAAACCTCAACCTCAACATTGTGCTCCTCTTCAAAAGTTGTAGTAACTGATTCCTCTCCAACTGAAGCAAGATCAACTCTCTCTGGTTCAGCTTCTGATTTAGCATCTTCAGTCTCTACAAGAGATGTTTTGACTTCTTCAGTGGATGGTTCATTTGAATTGCCCATGTTATCTCTGTCAGACCCAGAAGCCTCCATTTCTAGTGGAGGTTCAGGCAGTGTGGCGCTTTTTGGCAGCTCCTGGGAGGGAGGTTCAGATAGAACCTCTTTAGGTGGGGTGATCTCTGGAGCAGGAGCCAGCACAACATCCTCTGCCAACAGATCTTCCTCCTCAATGCCTGGTCAAACAAACATGAAAAGACTGAATCTCTTTGATGCCTCCTACAGCAACTGTTAGTGTCTATTTAAAAGCTCAAGAAAATACCAAGTTGACAACCAAGACTTACTTCCAGCTTCAGGTGGACTGGTGGTGAGTGCCACCTCTGGTGACATAAGTTCACTCTCCTCCAAAATAACAATGTCCTCTTCTGCTGCCAATGTGTTGGTTCCTGAAGGTGCAAGCATGTTTCCATCTCTAGTGGGATCATCCAGGGTCAAGACCTCTGATAGGCTAATGATAGCAATGCCCTGCATCACAAATAGGCTTTGTTACCTAAACATAACTCCACGTATGCCCCCCTCCTGCAGACAGAACATCAGATTGGCAGAGTACTTCACAGTAAATGGAGTTGGATGCGGATGTAATCTGATTGGATCCCCTGTTGTTTTTCTTTTACTAGACCTATTTTCACCGGCAATCTGCTAAATCCATCCACAAATACAAATATTGAAGCAAGACAGTACTGCAGACTGATTGCAAAACACATAAGCATTTAACATGTGTCTTCATCCCTTATACTTTATTTACTGTTTTATGTCAGTGAAACATTTGATTAAAAACTATCCACTGTCCTGTTTATTTTGGACACTTTTGGACAAGTTTTGAAGGCCAGCTATTGATAGGGTATAGACCCAATCTCTTCTATCAATGAAAATGTAAGTTCTGTGTTTTCCCCAGTTGTGACCTCAAGATGAAGTTTTTTAAATGTTAGCTACTCAAAGATTTTTTTAAATAAAATCTAAAACTTTTTCACATTTTGTCATAATATACTGAACTATTTTATTCCTGAATCAACACCATGTGATGGTTGAAAAACACTCTTTTCATTCAAGAAAAAACAAACATGTTTATGGTTAAATGGACAAGAAGACAAGAGGATCAGGTTTGTTGCATGTTAACAAAGCTGAAAACTGTCTAACAGCAGATTTATTTGTAATGCTTTGACACTTCTTACAACCAGAGCTAGCTCGTCTGTCACACGTCAGTAAGAAACAACGGAACTAATCCTGTCAGTGATATTGGATTAGTGAGGCGAGACTCATGGTAAAGAATGGGATCTGTTCACACATTCAGACCAGATAAAACGTATGCATGTGTTTCTCTTTAATTGGCTAATGGTTTAAACACTCATATGTCTGAAATTGGAAAAAAAAAAAAATTATTTTGGTAAAATACAAGGTTTAAATTGCTCAGACAATGAAATTTATGAACGTTAGTTTTGAACAACGCATTTTCTTAGAAAGTTTTTAGAAGAATCAGCTTTGAATAACTAAGCATCGGTCACTGTTGGGTTAAGTATTTCTTCATCTATTTGATTTTAGCTAGTACTGGTATTGCTTAATATTCCTATGCAAAGCTTGCTTGGTTGCTGTTATTGTTTTGTTTTTTTAAAAGTAAAACAAAACATAAGATGACACGGTGAGCGCCTGTTATTACATCAGTGAGATCTACCAGGCTGAACACAACTAATTGTAAATGTAAATGTTAATCCAGAAACTGTTTTGATAGCACAGTTGATAGCTTTTAGCTCATTTATTGTATGAATGTTTTCCAACTGTTAGACTAACTTGAATTATTGTAAAAACCTTGTGCAAAAAAAGCATCAATTTGCATCAAAAATCCCATCTGACCATGAGAGATTTTACATGGTACTCGTCCCTTGACTTCATTCGGGTATGGTGCACTTTTGTTTCTGTCCAAGAATAGTCGTGGATTACTATGGCAAGAGCCAACCTAATCCTTAAAGCTTCACTTCATCTGTCCAGGGGAGCTCATCTGCTGCCTGCATCGGTGGAAGTCTGGATAACATCTCAAGCCATTTACAGGTTATCAGAACATCAGTCATGCTGCAAAGGTCAGCAACCTCAAACATGAGTGATTTATCAAGTTTGTGTAGCCTAAAGCTGCTGGACCATCTGCAAGCAGATCATTGTGGAGGTTACTCACCGTTGCTTCGTCTGCAGCACCGACAGGCCCAGGAATCTCAGAAACTGTGGTACCGGGGGAGAGAAAAATATTAAAACACATTGTCACATAAAAAAAGTGCCAAAAATCTCAAATATTTTTGCAAGTCAGAGTCTGCCAAACTTTGTTGTTGTTTCAGCATTGCTGTCTTACATTTAGTTTTATGGGTGTAAATATTAGACACTGTGAGTAAAACCAATCACTGCACCATAACCAAAGCAGAAAAACAAAGCTGAGTTGTGCATATAGGTTCTGCAGATGCACATGTTGGCCATATGGGTGTTTAGCCTTATTTTCCTCTGTCACAGTCTATAACTAACATGGGCATCAGAAGGCATCTATCTCCAGTGAAAATCACTAACACAGTAAACTAATGACACGCTTGCTTTAAAATATGAGCATGGAAAAATTTAACAGCAGGAAAAAGAGACAGGATAGACATTATCACATCATTCAAGAGCCCACCCCGTACCCCCTAAAATTCAGTTAACCTACTTACAGTCTGCCTGAATCCACAGTAGACTGTAAGCTTTGTGTGTATTTAAAGGAAAATTAAAGACATTTTTCTCACCAAAGTTTGTTTTATTCTGGGAATGTCACTAAGGTATAGCGTGTTCAAGATGTAAATCAGGTTGTGTATAGTTAGTAAGAAGTTACTAGGTCTCTGAGGTGAGTAGCTGGAGACATTAGGGCTAATGAGCTAATAGCATTATCTTAATCTCCATCCAAACTGTCACGCTACGCTTTTACAAGAAGGAGCAATGTGAGAAACAGAAAAGAAGCTTTGCCACTGAGAATGACAGTGTTAAGCTCTGTTGAACCTACACAGGAAGTGTTGCTTGCACCACAAGAACATCACAATGATCTCTGCACCAGAGTACAACTTTAACAAGTCACTGCATGATTAAACTAAATAAATATTTACTTTAGATCATTAAGATTCAATATTCGTTAAGACTGTTAACAGCTAGTTCTGAGGGCATGTTTACTGGAATAAAACTTGCAAAACTGACAACTTTTTAATTTTAATATTCTAGTGGTTAAATGCAGAGCTTTATATGCATTTACAGTATTATGCAAACTATATAATATTAGAGCAGTATGTATGAGACTAAAATTAACTTAAACAAAAGGCAATGTTTCTATTTTGTTTCTGCTTTGTTAGATAAAACATGAATGTCTCTACATGAGCCCAAATTCTTGCTTTTATACCAGTTCACATAAATAACACATGAAAAAGGATATGATATCAGAGGCATATTATGTTCCTGAACTCATTAAATATGTTAAAGAGAAAGTGAGAAACTGAGTAAATAAATTTTTCAGTTTAGAAAAAGTAAACAAACTATATTGTGACATGATGTGCCCATTTTAGGGGTTCCAAAAGTATGAAAGCTTAGCTGCAAAGTTTTTAATTCTGCTTTTCCTTTTCATGTTACTACTGACTCAGCTGTTCAGGTCAGTTAGTGCAAATTTGCAATTGGTTTCTTTTAAAAGCGATTTCAACTACCTGGCACTACAGATCCCAGGTGAGCTCAGTAGCGCACAAATTCCATCACATTAAAGTCAAACATAATTAGTACCAGATTAATATCCAAGCCTACCGGTTTACTGTGTATTTCCACATATTTGTAAACCATATGTGAAGATTTCCAAAGTATTTCACTCTTTGAAGAAAAAGAAAATGTGGTGGTGACAGCAAAATATCGCAAAAGTTATATGGGGTTTGGGGTCCATTTCTAAACTGGTCCCATTGGTTTTCCACAGACAGGAAAGCAGCTCTCTGCCACATCATTACATTGTTAAAAAAGTCTGTGCAGTACATGTTTGATCCTCCCTCTCCAATGTGCTTAGAATTACAAAGCACGTTATTTATCTTGGATTCCCTTTAAATACCTGACCTAATATTACCGGCCAAATTGATTAATGTTTTAAAACAACATTCGATGTTTGTAGCCACTCCTCTGGTTGAGAGCCGCTGTTTCTTAATTCTACAGGAAGCCGGTGTAAAGAATACAAAACAGGATTAATATTATAAAGCATCAATATTTCTGGCCACAGTGACCTGAATGACTTTTAAATGTTTAGGAGAAGCTTTGTCTAGTCAGATGAACAGTGCGTTAAAATCATCCAATCAATAGGAAATAACAGCATGGACAATTTTTTCAAGGTCATTCAACCATACTGCATTCAAAAAAAGTATATTATGGCAAGTGTTTTAAATAAGCCATAATACTTTCTAGCTGTTTTCTAACTGGTTTCCTAAAGGTAGCCCACTTTTTAGATAAAACCACTTAAAAATTGGTCTAGCCATACTAAAAAAAAGACAGTGGGATTTAGGAATACAGCACCCATGCAATAGTTGCTTGGGTGTTTTATGCTAAGGTATTGTCCTACCTTTTTTTTCATTTGGGCCAAAGTTGAAGGAATTAAGAAGATTTTAATTGTTCTGCATTTTTTTAAAGGCCTCTCATTAACCTAAAAATGACTTTAAAAGTTTTTATTTTCACAATCCCCTGAGCTGGAAGTCATTTTTGAACTTATGGTCAACTATTTAGGGGGCTGTAGCTATCCCTCAGGCCGCATTTTGGACAAATCTGTGTTTCTGTTTCATATGATACATGCAGCAGCCTAAATATGGAATGCAGTCATGACGCAGTTCTAATTATTTACAGTTGTGTAAACAGCAGCACTGATTATTTTACACACTGATACATGTCACTATATTAACACAGCGGGTTGCCATCTTACCACTCTCCATCTCGTTGATATGATGGGGTTTGGTGAAAACATTTTTAATCTCGCCGATGTTGTAGACCACTGTGGGGGGTTCCTGGATCTCACGATACGAGTTCTCCACCAGGTTGGACTGCAGGGTCAGGTAGTTCAGTTGTTCAGAGCTCACTCCGGCTCCGTCCACTGCTACCGTGACTGCATAATCCACCACTATACCATCCAGCCTGTTGATACAAATATGATCGTGTTATACAGAAAAGAAACAGCAAATTCACTGTGATATCTGAAGGGAAAACATAGTGACAATATTTAATATTACTCAATGTGCAAGTAATATCTGTATTACTTAGTAAGTTAGAAGTCCTAACTGTGCAAACAGATTTTCTTTCAGGTGCATTTGATTTTATTAACACATTTAAAAAGTTTGAGAATATTTGTGACTCTATTTGAGAAAAAATTCTAAGAGGAAGAAAATTGCTTAAGTATTAACTTGATTTAATTAATAACCAATAAAATGAGTTGTATTGCATGACTTACGACTTCAGTGATTTATGTCTACTTCGAACACAGGAGCCTGGCTCTCTAAAATGAGAACTGTCGAGTCAGGTGAACTGTCAGTATGATCATTACAAACATGAAAACCTAACAGCAGACCTCCAACCCTGGAAAAAGTTATTCATTAGCCTTCATATGACTGCTGTTATGTATCCACCCTGACCCAGTTTGTGGCTGTTGGCAAACAGCAGAGCATGTGCAAACCCAGAAATCCGTTTTCTCTCCAATTTAGTCTCAGAGACAGACTTAAACACTGATATCCACTTTTAGAAGCAGTTATCATCCACACATACAATTTTATCATCAATAATTTCTTATTGTATTATATGTATGTGTTTGTACCTTCAGAAAAAGAAAAGAATAGAAGTTAAATGGTTGACACGTTGTTTGTAGTATGCATAGATTCTAACTGATTATTGTATTCTGAATATCGTACGCCTTTTAATAACGTGAATTCATTTAAGCATTTGACTTGAGCACATAGTTATGGTAATGGAATTTACTATCTATTTTAAATATGGCATTTTGCATATCATAATGAATAAAATGATCATCAGCATCAGAGCCAGGGATTTAAAAAGGCTTAACAACCTGATAAAGAAGGCTGGTTCTGTTCTGGGGACAACTGTGGAACATCTGGAGATGATGATGCAAAGAGGGATTCTTCATCAAATCCCCAAAAAATATTGACAACCCTGAGCATCCTCTTCATGAGACTGTCATACAACAACAGAGTGTCTTCAGTCAGAGGCTTCTTCAGTTTTGCTGCAATCCAGATCGCTACAGGAAATCCTTCCTGCCCACAGCCATCATTATCTACAACAACTAATTAAAAATGAATTATGTGAGCTATATCAACACCTAATTTCCCTCTGGGATCAATAAAGTATTTTTGAATTGAATTGAAAAGAAACACCAGATCATTAACTGTCATTATTAATGAAACAGAAGCAAAGAAAAAAACAACAACTCAAAAGACACCATTGCTTCTTATGTAAGAATTAAGAGGTAAAACTAGCAGCCATATGCTGCCCCTGATACACAGATCACCAGTAGCAGTACCCAACTCTATAAAACCCGGGTTTGGGCTGTTAGGTGGTCTGGAGGAGCAGGAAAGACATCCGCAATGAACTTAGAAAAGCTATTTTTGCTACTGTCATTCTAGGAAGAGCTATTAGGTTATGTTAATACCAATAAAAATTCAATGTTTAGCAACAATAAACATCATTCTGAGTATTGACTGTTTAATCTTGAGCTAAACTGATATCCAAGAGCTCCATCTTGAACTCTATAAGGCTCAGTTAGCATGCTAAATATAAACTTGGAACACAGACTTCTAGGAACAATATCCTCTGAACAGATGAAATGAAAATAGTGAATTTTGGGAAAAAAAACCAAGCACATTATATAAGCACAAACACCTCATACCAACTGTCAAGCATGACGGCGGAAGGGGTTGATGCGGGCTTGTTTTGTGTGGCTTTGGGACCTGGGGAGCTTGCTGTTATTTACAGTAAGTTGATCATAAACATCATATACTCTGTATACCAAAGTACGGCTGAAACTTAGTAGAAACAGAGCGATGTAACAAAACAATGATCCCAGTATCAGCAACCAAACTACAAAAGAATGGCTGAAAAATAAATTAAAAAATCAATGTGTTGGAATGGCTCAGACAAAGTCCAGACTTTAACCAGACTGAATGCTAAGGTGGGGCCTTAAGAGAGCACCCGCGGATAAATGCCCAGAAAATGTTATGTACAAAAGAAATTTTGGGTGGAAGAGTGCTGAAAAAAAATGGTCAAGTTATTGTGCATTATACAAACTACAAAAACATGAGATATACTTAGTTTTTAACAGCTTTTTCATTTTGGCTTTATTTTGGTTTACCTATATTTAGGATGACCATAAAGCTTTCTATTTTCATAAAGATACATTGCCATATTTAAATAATTGTAGGCTCTTGTTAAATGTTATGCATTAAAAATGTTAAAACAGAATAAACGGTTGCTGTATGATGGGAAGTTTATATGCAGGTCATGTCTTGAATCAATAATGGAAATATGCAGTTTTAGATTAAAGCATTCAGATAAACCAATCACACATTTAATATAGAACTGCTATTACTACTCTACTGATAAACAAAGTAGGTGAAAATGTTGTGCTTAAGCACTCAGAAGGTGGGTTTTGTAACTTATTAAACAGCATTGCATTTCGCAGTATTGCATTTTTTTCCCAGTTCAGACTTATTTTTGTCCTGTTGCCTTTATAATGTATTCACTTTGATATTTTTCTCTTGACTCACACTCCATATCACAAACCTCCTCCCCTCCTCACCATGAGGCTAAGTACCGTGAGGTTATAAACCTCAGATAATCGTCTCTATAGAATAGCACCTGCTTACTTGGTAGGACCCATCTTGATCCCACTTAACAGGTGGGTGGCTGCACTAAGATCATTAACACATGCAACTAGTGATACATCTAAATCTATCTGAGGAATGATAGGGATCTGTGGGATTAAACACAACACAGTACGAGGAAAAAAAACTAATAAACATCAAATGACCACTAATAACTCACCAAGGATTGTCCTTTTGTGGTCTAGATAAATACAAAGGAGCTGTTAAATTTCTGTAGACAGCAGGGATGGTGTGAGTCATTAGCATGACAAAACGAGGTGTGCCAACAGAAACTGACCTGAAGTCAATGACAGACACACTCTTAAACCCAGGAAGACCCTCAAGAGCATCTTCTATCTGTACAAACACAATCAAGAAGATTTAAGGTTAACTCTGCTTAGTATAAAATAAAGTTAGGGGAAGAGCACAGATGAAACTATTTAAAAGTAAACTGTAGTTTATATGTGCCCAGACATGTGTGCGGTTCAATCAGGCTCCATTACAGCTTCCAACCTCTGTTTGTTATGGATAATGCTGGATTCGGGAATGTTGGTGGCCTTGTAGAAATCTCTGAGTCAAGGTAAAGGTTTATATTCTCTGCAATATACACAGAGACACCTGTTATAATAATGCCAGCTACGCCATCTGTGCCAATTGCTAATATAAGATGTCAAAGCCTGTTAAAACATGAATTTATTAATTATTTGTTTTAGAACTAGTAAAATTACGTTTTACAGTGACTGCTTTCTCCTCACATAGCTCACGACAGAAAAAAAAGAGAATAATCTAGTTGCAATTTATTTATCCTCTTATGTTATAGTTCTTGAAGAAAAATCAGCTAAAATGAGGGTTGGCAGGTCAAAACTTTACTACAACAAAAAAACAAAAAACAAAGGCTCGGAAGTTGCCACAGATCTCTAATTGGTACTTTATTTTGTTCAAAACAGTTTAGCTTTAACATTGAAAGCTATTATAATAAGGCAAACAGACTGTAGTCACCCACAATCTTCTTTATTTAGTTTTTTTTCAAATGCCTTGCTTCTCCATATAAAATAAATCTACATGTCCTGGTTCTCTCAGCCAATTTATTAAAATGTTCAGAAAAAGGGATGAAAGCAAAAGGCTGAAGGAACATTTAGTATGCAAACACATGTCGTCTTCAATTATGCAAGACTGCATGGATGCAAGGTGAATGTGATGCTGATTTATATGTGTTGGAAATCTTTTTTGAACCCTTCTGGTTAAATGTATCTATTGGTGCTCATAAACTGGGATTAAAACAAAACAATGCAAAAAATTACAGGGCATTAGGCAGGTAGATTACGTTAACTGAGAATGTCATTGTTTCTCATGTCAAAGAGGACCCAGATGGAGACTGAGACAAACCTTGTCCGCAAGGTCTCTGCTGATGGTCTGAAACTTGAGGCTGGCTGGATCTTTAAGGTCGTCGCTGAAGACCTCCCCAGTCAAGAGGATGCTCAACTCCACCACCTGCTCCAAAACAGCGGCAGCGGTGGGCTGAATGGTGATTTCATTAAACAGCTGTATAATGAAAAAAACATATATCAAACTGCAGGAAAATACATACCTTTGCGATGCATTATAATGTAAACAATGTGTGTGTGTACTCACTGGACTGTCTTCCACCTCTGGTGAGATGACTGCTGCATTCTCCTTTTCTTTATTTAAATCTTCTGCATGGTTTATTTAGTGTACAAAAAAGGGTGTTAATTTAGATTGACTCTGAAGAAATTAAACAAAAATCCACTGCAAAAGTATTTATTGTGAACTTTTCCACAGTTTGTCACGTTACAGTCACATAATAAAACATATTCATGACAATGACCTTTCTGCAGCCAGTTTTCCATAAAGACTAGATTTGTGAGGTTCATGATCTGTCAGCTAGAGTTATGGATCTCTGTAGCTCCTTCAGAGTTACATTGAACTTTCACAGAACAGTAACACATGTATACTGAGATTAAATTAAACACCTGTGGACTCTATTTACGTATTAGGCAAATGGCCACTCTATACCTTATTTGCAGATTAAAGGGGGTTAAATACAAACGAGTGACACAATCTTCAGGTTGTAATGGGGGAAACCTTGTATTATTTTAGTTCTACTTCAGAACTATGTCTATGGCGTAAAAGACCAATACCATATATTCAAGTTTGTGGTTGTAGCGTGATGAAATGTGGACCCTAAATTGTCTTAAAATCTGAGGAAGAGCTGGGCTAATGTCAAGCTCATACAGTTTATAATGATGAGCATATGAGTATGTTGCAGCAGTGCTATCGGCAGAGACACTCACCTAACTCAGGGGCTTCAACAGTCTCTGAACTTGCTTGTGTTGGTGTGCTGTGAAACAGGAGGAAAAATTGTTTACACAAGGTTAATCCCAGATTACAATGTCATGTAGACCGTAGGCAAGATAGGAACAAACGTTGAGAGATAACTTTGTGGATTTTACCCTAAAATAAATCGCAATAGAGAATTAGGATTATATTTTCTCAGAGCAAAGAAGGTCTCAGCCAATGGTTTCTGCCCTACGTTTAAAACATTATGGCACAATGTGTTGTCATTTACTGTGACAATTGTACAGCTGTTTTAGATTAATCATAAAAATCAAAAAATGTAAAACATTTTCAGCTATTTTACTTTTTCCAATTTCCAATTGTAACAATCGTCTTTCTGTAATATTCTGCAAGGAATTTTTGTTATTTGCACATTTTTGTTTGTATAAGGCTATTAATCTGACAACAGTATAAAAGAAAGCATTAGGGTTTGGAATTTTGTATGTTATGATGCCACTGAGCTAAATAGCTCAACTGTATGATTGATCATAGGAAAAAAAATATTTTACAAAAATTTCAAACCATGTAACAGTCCATGTAAAATTACCTCTAAAATGAGAGCATTTCTTTTTTGAATTTCTTTGTGTGTTTGACATTATAGTGTCGAACAAAATAAATCAATGCAGTTAATTCAAAAATTCCATACACCTCTTTTCATTTTGATGTACTGATACATTTTCTTCACTCTCGAATTTCATATTTTACAATCTTTGAGTATTATACAATACCTTTTATGCAAAATAAAAATTTTAATAAAAACATATTCCACTTAGTTGATAAATCCACCTGGTTACAGATTACATGGCTATTAGATCCCTAAGATTATGTTTTAGGTTCTTACTGATGAGTAATTGGCTAGAGAGAGAAATGTTTGGAATTTTTAAATAAAATTTGTTTAAAACAAATGGTATTAATAACTAAATTTGCAAGTTAAAAAAATACCCACAATGTTATCCTTTGGGAAATGAACTCAAACAAATACTTGCATCTATAGTGAGGAAATACTTATTTGATCCGCTGCTAATTTTGAAGGTTTCCCCACCTATAAACAAATGAACAGTCTGTGATTTTTATGTGAGGGACTTGTTATGGTAAAGATGAGACAGATTATCAACCAACGATCCAGAAAAGGTGCATTTTATAAAACTTGATAGTTGATTTGCATGTCAGTAAGTGAAATACAGTGTATTTGATCCCAAGCAAAAAAAAAGGGCTTAGAAAGTGGTGAAAGCATAGTAGTTTTTAAGGACATAGTTAGTTCTCATAGTTAGTCCCCATGTTTGCACACAACCCAGCAGGGGTTTTGCCCCACTCCTCTGTACAGAAACTCCCTGTCTAAATCATTTAGATTCTTGGTACTGGAAGTGTTAGTTTCATGATCCACAAATGTTCAGAAGGATCGAGGTCTGGGAACTGGCTACGCTACAACCCCGTGGCGTTAATGTACTTCATCTTTCGTCACTCCTTTGTTGCCTTGGTGGTATGTTTTGGGTCAACAGCTTGCTGTTAGACAAATTCACAAACCATTATCCCTGTTGTGGCTGGGGTAAGAAGGCTCTCATCACAGATTTTATGGTATGTTATCCTGTTCACTGGTGGGATGGTGTTCTGACCACAGCACTTTCTGCTAACCCTTTTTTATAAAAATGATTTACATGTTCAGTCTAAGACAGGCGCCCATTTGTTTCTTCTACAGCAGTAGTATCCATTGCTGTGTTATCATTGATGTTCTTGTTGGCGTTTCTCATAATCAGTCTCCGACCTGGAAGCAAACTCTTGCATGGAGCTATAAACAGGGTGATTGATTGATTGAAGAAGGCTGGTTCTGTTCTCGGGAAAGTTATGGAACTTCTGGAGATGAGTTCTTCATAAAATGAGGAACATTACGGACAATTCTGACCATCCTCTTTGTCATTCAACAACAGAGTCTCCAGTGAAGAGGACTCTACCTGCTGAGGAAGCTGAGATCTTTTGGAGTCCAGGGAGCGCTCCTAAAGAACTTCTTTGGCTCTGTGGTGGCATCAGCCATTTTTTTGGGCGTGGCATGTTGGAGCAGCAGCTGAGAGGAGGAGGTTGGATAAGCTCATCCAGAAGGCCAGCTCTGTTCTATGGTACCCCTAGATCCAGTCTAGGTGGTGGGAGACAGAAGGACTCTGGCCAAAATAACATCACTAATAGACAGTGTCTCCCACCCCGTACATGAAGATGTTGCTGAGCTGCAGAGCTCCTTCATTGACAGAATGCTGCATCCTAAGTGCATGAAGGAGCGTTTTCACAGCTCCTTTCTCCCTGCAGCTGTTAGACTTTACAACCAAAACTGCTCTCAACAAACCCAATAATGTTTACATCCCTGCTGTAATTTCGTTTAAATTATTTAACGTTTCTGCTGCTGTTATTTGCACATCTGTTTTTTTCCACTTTATATTCTGTTAACTTCTAGTAAATATGTTTAATTTTTAATGCTACACACTAAACTACATATGCGCATCCTGTAAATATTTTTTTCTTTTTAAATGATCCTACTCAGTTGTGCATTCAAATCGGAGTATGCCACTTTATTATACATAACTGCACAGTACTTTGGTTTTTCTAATTTTGTCCTTAATGTACATATAATATTCTTAATTCTGTTTTAAACATATTATACTTTTCTTGTGAGAATCTAAAATGCTTATATTACCTCTCACTTTGCTGCTTTTACAGCTGAATTTCCCCTTTGTGGGATGATAAAGGAATATTCTATTCAATCAGAGGCTTCTTCAGAGTCACTGTAACACAGAAATCACATGTGGGGTGTCCCAGGGCTACATCTTGGGGCCCCTCCTATTTAATATCTACATGCTCACGCTAGCCAAGATTACAACAAGCAATAAGATTAGTTTCCATAAATATGCAGATGACACGCTTTACATTACAAAATCAATAGATGACTTTGAACCTATCCAAACCCCAAGTGAAGGCAATGAGCAAATCAGTGGATGGATGTGCCATATTTTTTTCCAGCTGAACAGAAACAAAACTAAAAGTAATTATTTTTGGACCTAAAGAGGAAAGATCAAGATTCAGCACACAGCTTCAGTTAATACTGCTAGAAAATACTGATCGGCCCGAAATCTAGGTGTAGATATGGACTCAGACCTGAACCTCCAGGGTCAGATAAAAGCAATAACATGGTCATCTTTCTATAACCTGAAGAACATTCCTAGGATTAAAAGACTAATGCCACAACGGGACCTCAAAAGAACTCATCCATGCCTTTATCTTTAGTCAGACTGATAACTGTTACAGTGTCCTCAAAGGTCTGCCTAAAAAGTCAATCAGACAGCTGCAGGTGATCCAGAACGCTGCTGCCCGCATCCTCTCTAGAACCAGGAAGGTAGAGCGCATCACCCCAGTTCTAAAGTCCTAATGATGTAAAGCACCTTGAATTGGTTTGTTGTTGAAAGTGTGCTATATAAATGAACTTGCCATGCCTTTGAAGAAACATGTATTTGCAAGTTACAATGTATCTCTTTTTGAGATGAATAAAGTATTTTTCAATCGAATAAATTTTATATGTACTTCATGAAACAATACATCATTCCAAGCTTCTTTGAGATATTTTGTAGCCCATTCTAGTCCTGTACAGATCTACCATCTTGTCCCTACGTTGTTTGATAGCTCTTTGGTGAAACAGGATACTGCAGCAATGTAGATCGAGCAGGCGTCCCCTGCTTGCAGCTGTAATACAGGATACTAGCTTATGTGCTTTGTGCAGGGCTGCACTGCATTTCATCTCAACCCAGGATCTACGATTATTTCCTGCATTTTAATTGAATGGGGAGGTGGCAGAAGCAGGAGCTCTTCCAGTGAATCTTTTATGTAAGAACGCCCCCCCTGCAAAAACGTCTGTGTGGAAGAAAATACTCAAGTATGTATTTCACTCAATGACATCCAAATCAATGTAACTTTTCTGTAAAATGGTTTTAATTTTTTTTTTTAAATTCCAGTTTTGATATTCTTTCTGAAAATGTTAATGAAACTACATTTAAAATTAAACACTGTTCATTTATAAGCAGTGAGCAAACTCATAAAACAGCAGGTGAACACATAATTATTTCCCTGGCTGTACATCTATGAAAAACCAGTCAATATATGAATCTTTGGGATTCAAAGGTAAGAGATCTGAAGACGTGTTAGATTACAGATGAGTGGGAATATGAACAGGTAAGGTTGAAGGGCCTTAACAACCTTACCTGCACATATGCTTCCAGGACCTGGTGGGCTCACTACAGACAGTGGGAAGAATGACACATTTACCAAAACACAGACTTCATTGTGAGAAAACATACATACATGTATGATGTATCAGTGATGTGTTAAACAAGCCAATAGTTTTCTTTACCTTTTAAAAACTGAGTGTGACATTCTCTGAAAATATAAAACAATGTGAGAAACTTCAGTATCAACCAGCCAGCAGATATATTTACTGCGCTCAGATTTCCTTTTCAATAAAATCATTAGTGAAAGCTACTCACCTGTTTAACCAGAGCGTGATGCTCTTCTGATTGGCTAAAATGGCTGCCAATATCCTGCACAGTGACTGTGCCTTCCTGGCACTGGTTCATCCAGCTTTGGTACTCGTCTTGCTCGGGCAGCCGATCCCAGAAGATCTTGAAAGCTTCCCAGACGGTCTCCTGGCATACTAGTCACCAGAGAAAGAGGCCACCGGCTTATTAACTGAACCTGCAAACCTTGTTAATTGGTAATGTGCTTTAAATGATGTTTAATTGGGACATGGTTAACTACTTCCTAGGATGGTGTAAACTTGTTCATAAGCAGGTGGGAACATTTTAGAATAATTTAAACAATGAAAAGTCAAGAAAAGTCTGTTGAGCTTACAGAACACAGCTTAATGGCTCAGCTGCAATGTCAGAGTGCTGTTCAGTGCTTTTGATGTGTTCAATAATGCCCGTTTCTCACCTGCAGATCTAACTTAAATCTCCACATTCAACTATCACAGGCAGATAAACAGACGGAAGTTGTTCAAGCAGTCACAGGCAGCATTAACAAGTCAAAATATTATACACCGTGAGTATATTGTAGGCATTATCCTGCTTCGTTGCACATTTCTTGAATCGGAGTTTGCTATTTTTAAGAAATGTTAAGTATTTTTGTGTTGTAATTTTGCCCTTATTGTACAGTATAGTCATCTTATTTTTTTATATTTGAATCTTTGTGTGAATCTGTCACTTTGCTGCTGAATCGCCTGAATTTTCTCAGTGTGGGAGAATAAAACATATTTCTGTTAGTTTCTATATCCCCTTTTTCCATCTGTTTGCTAAGTCTCAATTAGCCAAATAAAGTATATATTCTGCATGGTTAACATGTCAACGTCTGACAGCAGTGACAGCAAATAAAGATTTCGATTTTCTACGATTGATTTCAGTGCTTTTAGAAAAATGAAAATGCATCCTTTACTTATTTATTTTTTCTTAAATAAAAGCCCAATCAGTGAAGTAATATTTACATATTATACAAATAACACAAAACAATAAAAAAATTATATTAATATAAATGGGGCGACCTGACCTTCCTCACTCTCCACGGAATATATCAAGCATCGCTCTTCAGTTTGGGGGGCATATTAAAGCTGCAGGCTTTCTGCATGCTACTGCCTTACAGCCACTCCACCTCCGGCATTCAGCCAGGTGCTTTGAGGACATAGACGTCTACTCATTCCCTAGGAAATGTTCAGGGTGTGGATATGTTTATCATTCCGTGACATGATGGGAAACATGGGCACGCAAAGACGAAGTCATAACCTAGATGTTAAATCCAACCTGGATGTATAATCACTGAAGTTGATGCATATTTAAACATTTATTTGTAGTGGTCTGACTGAAATCATGTTATTTCCTGCTATTGTAGTAATATTTTGCTAATTTTGTTTAAACCAAGTCCCATCAAGACAAATTTTCTGTATGTTGCATCTTAGGCTTGTTTTTACAACACTGTAGAATAAAAAGGATTTAAGCTGATAATGTGTCCGATAATGTGACGATCTTTTCAAGGATGTAGCTGAACAACCATTTAAATCCGTAGAAAAACTGTAGGGAAGCAAACAGTGGCAGCACCTCCTGAAACATTCACTTCAGTAAATTAGTAATGCAAAGTATTAATTATTTAATTGAGGATTGCATCACCTTGACATTAAAAACAGAGGGAATTTGGTCCTAGCAGGTTAAAAAAAGAATGTGGTTTATGAGGGGTCATTTTTAATCTGTAAAGCACATTGATTTGCAATCTTTGTATGAAAAAGGGTTTATAAATAAAGTCTGATTGACTGATAACTGCAGTATACAGTTATGTCTTTGAACACTGCCACAGATTTAGGGTCACAACGAACGTATTGCCTTTTAATTTGTCCATTTTAAATTTCATCAAAACAATAACATAATTTGTCATTAATGTAATAACTGATAACCTTCTTGCCTGTTTTTTTATTATTAACAAAGATTTGAAACAATTCTTTGAAAATAATTACTTTAGCGAAATATGCTATAACATATAAATAGGACTGCCTTTCTTAGCAATGAAAGATTTTGTGCATTTTCTTTGAGTCTTGCGCTTAAAAAATTGTTATAGTAGATGCCATAGTCATAAAATTCAAGAAAATTATGGACAAGCTTCAGCATCCTCCTTATGAGACTATCCTACAACAACAGCAACTATTCTGACATCACTCAGAGGATACTTTAGTTTCACTGCCACAGAGACTGCTACAGGAAATCCTTCCCGCCCACAGCTGTCATGATCTACAACAACTCCTTGAAGAATTAATTACTACGACATATAATTTTCCTCTGGGATCAATAAAGTATTTATGAACTGAATATATTACTGGTATTATCTTTCCTTAATTAAGGATTGTAAGAAACAATTGGACAATTCTGTGTTATTCAAAATCTTCATTTTCTTAGACGTGATTTCATATTTTCACTTGATTCAGGGCTGTACATCGCACGTGTGATGAAAAAACTGTGCGATAAACTATTTTTCATACATAGCACTTGTGCGACAGCTTTGCAAACTGTTTGTTTTTGGTTTTTTTACTGTAAAGGCCGGTTCACACTGTACGCATTTCGGCCGTCTTAAAGGACAGCTCCATGCAACACTGTGCAACCTCCACCGAGCTCTAAAGGTGTGTCACATTTCATTCTAGCAGAATATGTGACAGAACCCAACATCACGAACAGACCAGGGTCAGAATTTCTGACACTGCCGGAAGCCAGTGTTGCCAATCAACTTTTTCAAAAAGCACCCAGCAACAAATCTAGTGACATTTCTAACCACCCTTAGCTACTTTCTGTACAATCTTGTCGCCAATATTCCCTGCAGATTAAAGACCTGGCCTGCTCTGCTTCTAGATTGCCCTTCCAGACGCCCAGAAAGGTAATGATCTGCGATTGTGTATGCAACATGATCACACAACATCGACTAACCAACCATAAACCTTTCTCGGTTCATTTCACCCACTCACAAACAAGGTTGTTCTGTGTTTAAAATTAATTCAAAAGTAGGAAAGAAATCTGGAAGTATAGAATATCGATCTTTCTTTTTTTTTTTTTTTTTACGTGTCCTGTTTGGCAGTGTGGAGCTCAGAATTGGTGTCTGAGTACCAAGTAGAAGCCCAACAGATTTACTTTCACAAGCGGAGCAGTACAGCTTTTGCTATAGTACTCCACTTGATATATGTGTGAAAAATATTTATTATGAATTGTTGGGGTTTTTATTTCCTGATGTTATGGACACGGAGACGGAAAATTAAGGAGAAGGAAGATGAAGAAGAGAGGTAGGAAACAAAAAGTCAAGAGAGAGGGTGAGTTGAAAATACAAGAGAGGAAAGGGAACAAAGAAAACACAGGAAGACATTGAAGTCTGCCTCCATACCCACAGGACGGCAGAGAGAGGGGGGAAAACAAAACAAAACACGAAAAAGGAACATTGACAAAACCAACCAAACATTGTGAACTAAGAATTACACAACCACGTCACACAAAAATAGATATAAAAATACAACAACAATGTCACAGAAAAACTCATGGTACCGATTAATCAAGCTCTAGTAATGATAACCTCAGCCCAAGAATATATCTGTAAACACCAGAGACCCCACATCTATGTGTGTGTGTTAGCATGCTGGTGCATATAAGGTTTCTCCATAAGAGTGTTCGATAGTTGGTGTGAGCAGGCATCAATCCGTCTCCCAGGAATCGATGCAGACATGAAGGAGATTGGAGCAAAGACGTCCAAAGGACCGCCAGAGCCCCAGGCGGACCCGGGCGGGGCCGACCGCATCCCCCAAGAGAGGAGCAAAGGAAAAACCCCAGGGGAACATCCAGCGGCCACTATGCAGGGGCCCGGGGGGCAGCAGTGACGAGCCCACGGGCCCCACCGGCAACCGGCCGCGCCAGAGCGGGCCGTTCAACGGACCGGGGGAGCCGGGGCCCAGGGGCACCCCACCCCCCAGCAGGGACCCGACAAGGGACAGGCCGACGAGGGGCCCCCGGCACTGCAGGGGCCGCAGCCGGCCGCCACGCGCCGCCTCCACCCTAGGCCAATCCCCACCGCCAATATTCCAGCGCCCCACCGATAGCCGCAGGGGACGGACAGCATCCCCAGGCCGGGCTCAGCCAGCATCTGGACGCCAAGTTGTACCAGCTCCCGGGTCCTGATCCCGCGCAACGCAGGGCGCCGAGACCAGGCATCCAACGAGGGCCAGGGCCGGTCCAACCCGCCAATGAACCGGCCACGCACGGTGCGCACAGAACAGGTGAGCAGAGACACCGGATCCGCATCCCGCCGAGCCACCGAGCAGGCACCACCCAACAATCCCAAACCTGGCACCTCTAAAAGAGGTGCCCCAACCACCCAAAGGAAGATATCGGCCCAGCGCATCGGCCGACCGACACACCGCCCCCCCAGGCCCGGCCAGGCACGCACCAGGTCCGAACCGGATTGACCACCGATGCACCGGCAGGCAGGGGCCCCCGTCACCGGCGGGGAGTGACGGAGGGGAAATAGGCCCCCCATTAAGTGTAAGGCCTGAGGTGCGCCAGGCGAGGGGGAAGACCAAGATCCAACCTGACAGGTAGACAAAGACATACAGACACAGTCATACCTTCCCTCCCTCTTAAACCCATACATTCTCACTGACTCACCAAGACACCCAAAAAAATGACGCTGTACCCTCACTCACACACCCCATACACACTTTATGCTCCCAGGTCCAGGTACCGATGCCCCAGTAGAGCCACCAGCCCCCGGACCCAGGAGGTGGACCCCCTACCTTCTAGGACGGAGACAAGCAGACCGCCAAGGGCCCCACAGTGGCAAAGCAGCCCGACAGCCCAGGACCCCGACCAGACCACCTGTCCTCCTCCGGACCCCAACCCCTGATGGCCCGATCTTTCTTTTATAAGTGACACACGAACATCAGGCAGAAGCTTGTCTATACTAGGCTGCATTCAAAGAACGTTCGAAATATATGGTGAGTTCAACAACATTGGACTTTTAAAACAACAAAAAACCCTGAAAATAATAACATAAGCCAGAAACCTCTGTTTAATGGGGGTTGGGAAGCAGCATATGGTGCAAACTAAACATGCCCTACTTATTTTTTACAAAATACAAAAAAATAAACTAAAACTATATTCTTTCTATTATTTTTGTCTTCTTAACATATCTCAGCATTTTTTTTTCAGAACTAGAAATTTTGTTTAAAAGGTTTTGGATGTCCAGTTGGAATTTGATATCTTGTAAATTTTGTGCCGGTTCCCTTCTCTCAACAGTATATTTCAGACAAAATAATATAACATGTTCCACATCCTCTTCTTGGAGACAAGAAGACAAGGTTTTTAGAGATTGTAAAATACATTTTATCTTGTCATATCTGCTTAGTCAATCACTTTATCTGGATGGCATTAAATTGGCTTCCAGGAATAAGGTAAAGAACCTCTGCATTATTGTTGACCAAGACATGACATTTTAATCCCATATTAAACAGGTTTCTAGGATTTTCTTCTTTCACCTCCGGAATATTGCAAATATTAGAAACATCCTGTCCAGGAGTGATGCTGAGAAACTAGTCCATGCATTTGTTACCTCAAGGCTGGACTACTGTAATTATTTGCTATCAGGAAGTCCACAAAATGCAATTAAAAGCTTTCAGTTGATCCAAAATACTGCAGCAAGAGTTCTGATGAATATTAAATAGAGAGATCACATTTCTTCTGTTTTGGCTTCCCTTCATTGGCTCCCTGTTAAATCCAGAACAGAATTTAAGATCATCCTTCTCACATATAAAGCCCTTAATAATCAAGCTCCATCATACATCAGAGATCTGATTGTTTCCTATGTTCCTAACAGAGCACTTCGCTCTCAGACTGCAGGTTTACTTGTAGTTCCTATGATTTCTAAAAGTAGAATGGGAGGCAGATCTTTTAGTTATCAGGCTCCTCTCCTGTTGAACCAGCTCCCAGCTTTAGTGCGTGAGGCAGACACTCTGTTTACTTTTAAGGCCAGGCTTAAAACTTTCCTTTTTGATAAAGCTTATAGTTAGAGTGGCTTAGGTCATCCTGAGCTATCTCTGTAGTTATGCTGCTATAGGCTCAGACTGCTGGAGGACAGACTGACCACTTTTCTTCACTCTGCTACTTTCTTTTCTACGACTCTCCAGTTGCATTATATGCTTTTATTTCAACGGTTAACTTTGTTTTCTCTCAGTTTTTCTCTCCATAGAAGCTACACCTGGTCTGGTATCCTGCTTAGCTGCAATGCCCTGTTGGGCGGGGGGCGTCGACTGGGATGATGGTCTCAGTAGCTGAACATCCCCGCGTCCTGTTATCTACTTTTTACTTTCTTTAATATAGAAAGTACTCTTAAATCAGAACCTCTGTTCTCTCTGTCTCTGCTCTGTCTTCTCAAACACACAGACGGTCGTCGCAGAAGGCCGCTCCTAATGAGCCTGGTTCTGCTGGAGGTTTCTTCCTGTTAAAGGGAGTTTTTCCTCTCCACTGTCGCTACATGTTTGCTCAGTATGAGGGATTGCCGTAGTTGGAAGTCTGCATCAACGGGACACAACCTCAAGGCAATAACTCGATGCAATCTGCTGGGATTCCTTACATAGGAAACTAACTAAAACTTTAAACTAATTGAAATGTTTGTATGATTGTATTGAAATGACTTTTCTTGTAAAGTGCCTTGAGATTACATCTGTTGTGAATCGGCACTATATAAGTAAACTGAATTGAATTGAAATCTCTTATCTGAGCACTGTTCTTATGCTTGGGTTTTGCTGATAGCTCAGTAATAAAACTTTAGGTTACTTTCTCACTCAATCACGTTACTCAGAGAACAGGAGTTACGAGAGTAACCTAAAATTCTCTTTAGTTCTAAAATTTGTTTCGATGTCTCACTATGGGATATCGAGACTCCCGTATTGCCAGACAGCTTATCTAACGACCACCAACACTCACAGGGAGACATCCTGGCCCACCTCAGACCCCACACCCTGAACAGTGTGGGTCATTGCAGCAGCTAAAATGTCAAGCTTATATAATCGTGTAAAAGCAAGTGGAGACGTCCAGCTTGCTACAGTACAAATCTCCTGGACAGACAGCCCCCTGAAGAGGGCCCAGGATGCAGACAGGCCCAGAGTAGAATGGGCCCTCAGCCCGACCAGCGCCTGCATGCCCTGGCAGGAATAAGCCAAGCCTCCATAATCCAGTATGCAAAGCCAAACTGCTCAAAATTAAATAACTAGATAAATCATTATGAAATAAGTATCTACATGAATAAATAATTGACAAATATTTAATGTGACAATGAAGTTGTGAAAAAAAACGAATGCATATAAAATTCAAAGCTCATTCTTATGAAATGTTTTGCATTCATATAATGCATTCACTTAGGGTTTGGATGGGTTCAAAGTCACTTGGTGACATGGTAATGTTAAGATGAGTGTCATCTGCATAGTTATGGTAACTAATCTTATTGCTTGTTATAATTCGTGTTAAATGGAGTATGTAGATACTAAATAGGATGGGTCCCAGGAAGGAATCCTGGGGCACCCACATGTGATTTCTGTCTGTTCTGTAAAATAATTGTTTATTGAAACAAATAAGGTCCTGTTCTTAAGGTAAGACTCAAACCAGCCAAGTATTGTATCAGAAAGTCTGACCCAGCTCTCCAGTTGTTTTAATAATATAACATGAGACAGAGAGAGATGCTCCACTGAGGTCCAAAAGTACCAGCACTGTGGTTCTACCACAGTCTGTATTTATGCGTGGTTTATCTGTGGTTGACTGAAAAATATAATAACAGTTGATCATTTTTAGGAAGCCATTTAACTGTTGAAACAAAGCTTTTTCGATAATTTTTCTGATTAATGGAAGATTAGAGATTGGTAAGAGTATCATGTAAGGTTTTTGCTCATCTGTCTTGGGGGTTGTCATTTTGGATGTTGAAATCCCCCACAATGATTAATTGGTCACAGTTGATACATATTAAACAAAGAAGGTTGCTAAAATAATTGAAGAAATTAGTGCTACATTTTGGGGGGTTTATATAAAGTTAAAAATCAAGCTTTGTTGGGGTCCTGGACAGCTAGATACTCAAAAGAGTCAAATGTGCCCAGATATACCCTTTTAAAGATTATGAAAATTTTTAGATACATCTCCACCTCATCTGTGTTTCCTGCTCTCACTTAGAGATTTGTAATTTGACGGAGTTGACCCTATCAATGCAGATGTTTCATTACTGTCTGTTGGGGAATGAACGCTGAATGCTGTACGTGTCTCCTTGTCGCTGTTCGTGCTCGTGGTGTCATCTTTGCTTGGTGTGCTGATTGGGAGGCAGGTAGAGCTTTTTTTTTTGGTACTCTCTGTGGGGTGTACGTCATGTTCATTCAGCTTTGTTTAGATAACGTTGGTTGTCTGTGAAGAGATGTTTTGCACCCCAAATATTTTAAAATTGTGGATAAATCTGAATCTAACTGAATGGTCAACGCAGGTGTTTTTCAGGAAACTGTGAAGCATACAAAGTCTGCTATATCTTAGGCACTGGTCTGCTGATGAAGATGTTTATGTTAATTCCCTCAAGTTTCTGTAGCAAATCAGAAAAATCCCTTTTCAAAATCTCTGACTGCTTTTTTGGGTACATCAGTAGATCCTGGATAATGAGCTTATGTGCTTGGGGTCTGATTGTCCTTTGGGAAAGAGAGTGCTGCAAATCTGTTTTTGAGCGGGATTCCAGTAGTAATACTTCCAAAAGTAGAACTTTCTCTTGCTCTGGGTTAGAATTTCTTCTGTTTTGTCTTCCTCAGAACGGGGTTCATCGGGTTTCTACGCTTTAGAGTGGGCCATTCATCATCGTACTGCAAAAGTGGGGTACTTCCAGTTAAACGCCTTGTTATGGCTGGGGGTTTATTATCGAGAGAGGCTTCGATTATAACAGTGCTGCCAGGTTCTTTCTCACGTTACGCAATCATTGGTTAGGTCGTCTCATTTCATCTTCATTTCCATAGCATCCATTCTCTGGAGCAGTTTGTCAAAGTCATCAGCTGAGCAAAATTGCATTATGTTATCCCACAGTCCTTCAAAAAGTGATCCAAAAAGAAACCCAGTTTAAAACAGTAACTCCAGAGGCTGGGTATTTAAAGTAACTATTAAAAAAGCAATAGAAAAGAAAGAGCGCCAGCACACCCAGCAGGGCGTGTTGGGCTTGTTGAAAAGAACAGGGCACCGAGCGTTCACCTTGGATTACAACAGGTCAACCCCTGGTGATTTATGTAAGCCACTGTGGTGGGATCTGTTCTCAACAGGACCTGATGGTCAGTGAGACAGGAAGTGTCTCAGGACTTTAAAGACCATGAGGAGCTTCAAATAATATATGTGTGTTCCCCAGAGCTCTCTGCCTCACA
Source organism: Valencia hispanica (assembly GCA_963556495.2). Lineage (NCBI taxonomy): Eukaryota > Metazoa > Chordata > Actinopteri > Cyprinodontiformes > Valenciidae > Valencia > Valencia hispanica. Next base: position 35,971,847 of record OY747707.1, on the reverse strand, counting down.
CGCCTGTTGTAATTACTCCCCTGGATAGGACCACCCCTTAGGGCACGCCCTGTGCTAGAAAAGATGAGTGGCGGCATAGGGTCATGACGCATTCCAACTAACTCTCAGCTTGTGTTTCTGTGGTGCACTGGAGACAGTACCAGGCCAGGCACCCAGCACTGAAAATCCCTCATGTGCAGGTGGGCTGCCACCAGTAGTTCCATCAGCGACATTCACAGCAGGTCAACCTTCTCCATGTCCTCAAAATCCAGCGAAGAGGGCCCCTGTAGGGGCCTTTCTACCGAAAAGGCTATTTGACCAGGAGGTTTTCATCTCCTCAAGGAGCTCCAGGAAAACCGGCAGAAGCGGCTTCGCTGCCCTCATTATCTGATACAACTTCTTTCCCTCCTATCAGGACCTCACAGTCTCAGTGACGACAGTCGGGCAGGGGATGTTGAGCCTGGACTCAGTGCATTTGCACATGGACTGCATGTCCAGATGTGCGGCCGGGGAGGCCGATCCATCCCGGGGAGAAGACGAGATATTGGGCTGCCCAGATTGCGCAGCCAGGAGAAACACATCTTCATCATCCTCTGACATGAGAAGCTTGGAGGTGTCCTCGAGGTCATCCTCGTAGTCCAACACGTCCTCCGCTGGCTGGTCTACTATGGCCAGGTCATGCTGGAAACCCCAGCTAGACAAGGCGTACAGCTCCGGCCCCTGGAGGGCATGACTGTCGACACCCTCCGGCCTGGTTGTCGGCAGGTAAGGGTCCCTCCCCGACAGGCTAGCTTGGCAAGCTAACCATTGACAGAGGCTCTTCAAGGTAAAGCACGCACAGTGGTTGCATGACCCGGGATTGTCAGTTGCCAACCGGGGATGTTCCAGCCCGGGGCAGCTCAAGCTGACCTGGTGTGGGTCCTTGCTTGAAAATTTGTTCCCACACGTGCAAAGGTGAGCCACTGCACCCTTGTCTCCTCTGGTGTGAGAAGCCGTTTCCATAGAGGTAAACTGGTGTGTTAACAGAAGGACAAGGGCAAAGAAACAAAAAAAAGGACGGCCGCACTATTGTGTGAAGACTGCTCAAATCCTCCCCAACCTATGGTGAGGGTCAGGACAGAGGAAAAACAAGCAGGCGTTCCGTGACAGAGAAAAAAGGCAACCGGCTCCAGTCTGTGAACAGTTAAGCAAGCTAGCAAGTGATAAGCTACCCCCGAAGAGAGAAGAGGTGATTTAATTGCCCTGCGTCGGGACGCATGATACTTATAGAGGCATGTGATGTGGACGCCACGATCACAAGCCAATCAGGATTGCGGTAATAAAATAAGTGCTTTTGGGGAATCTGCAGAGGGCCGTATGCCATAGTGAGACATCGAAACAAATATTAGGAGAGAACTACGTAAAAGTTTGTCTTTTGTAAGTTAGTAAGTAAAAATGTATTTAATATAGCACCTTTCCAGAAAGAATCACAAAGTGCTTCACAGTAAAACCAAACAACAAACACAGAAGAAGCAATTTTCAAGAGACCACTTATGAGCTGCTTCTTGAAAGAAATCTCAGACTTTGAGGGAGGGGGTGCCAGCTGCAAAAGCTCGGTCACCTTTAGTTTTTCTTTGTGTTTGCTTCACAACCAGTAAGCCATGATCACATTTTATTAATGGCCTGCTGGGAATGTAAGGCTGCAAAAGATCTCTGATGTATACTGGAGTTAAATTGTTCAGACCTTTAAATGTGAAAACAATTTTTTTAAAAGCCCTCTGTATTTGGATGGAGAGCCAGTGAAATTGAAGAAGTAAAGGGGCGTCATGCGAAAACTTCGAAGATTGCCGCAGCATTACCAAATGATCATTATCGAAATGTGGACAACCTTTTGATAATGTTTTCAGTAAGCATCTCGTCTGGAAATTGATTTTGATCTCCACGCTGATTATGGAAACGACACAACTTTGCCGTTGAATACACACACGGAGGAACAGCCTCGCAGCCCGGTGTTACATCGGTCTAACCGTGTCACAGAGACTCCCTCAGCCAACAGGTGCCTGACCGGGACCGCACTCTAATGAACACTGGCCAGCTTTAAAACGCACGGAATAATCAACCCCAGCCTGTTCTCCGAGGGAGAAAAAACAAAAGAAACTCCAGCACAGAAAAAGCTCTGAACCTAGACCTGCCACTTCTGCTAAAAGTAAACAAAAGAGGTTTCAGCCAAAAACAAGAGATATTTCTCCCCCTGGAATCCTGCTGAAAAACAGCCTTGAGTTCCCCGAAAGATGACGCAGCCCCCGGGACCAGTCAAAGCCACCAGGAGAAACCCAGCCGCATCAAACGGACACATAACAAAGTAAGAGCCCCCCCCCAGCAAAGATTGTTATCATACAAGACAGACCAATTAATGGAATTGAGGCTTTTTGTAGCAAGAACACCAGAGTTTATAGCTGCTACAAAAATACAGTGAAAGAAATATCAGAAAAAATCCAGAACATCTTGGACCAATATCCTACTCTGGAAAAGCTTGTAATTCACGCTGGATCAGCAGATATCGTGATGAGACAATCAGAGATTTAGAGGAGAGACTTTTCTGATCTCCTACAGAAACTTGATGGACTTAACGTAAACATCCTCATCAGCGGACCAGTCCCTGAAGGGAATGTTGAAAGATTTAGCAGACTCCGCATGCTCCATAAATGGTTGAAGAAACAATCAGCTGAAACGTCATTCACATTTATTAATAATTTCAAAGTATTTGGAAGTACTAATCATCTGTTCAAAGCAGGCCAATGTTATCTTTACAAGGCCAGAGTAAGGCTGTTGGTAGCAAACATTTTCTCTTATCAAAATCAGAAAGCAAAACACTTGCTCCCAAAAGCTGACCTTGATGCGCCAATAGATATTAGAGAACAAAAACTGCAAGTCATGATGACACCACAGGACCGAACAGATAAACAACCATCAGAGATTAAGTCTTCATCTTCCTGTGACTCAGCCACATCAAATGAGTCTCCATTTAGAAACTTTACAGACAGACTGAACGAGCAAATCAAATTTGGGACACAATTAACACCTAAACTTAGACTACACCAAACCCCTGGGGCTAGTGTAAATAAGCCTGGGAGCTTCCCCCCACTGATTATTACAGATATTTGAGGGAACCGGGCAGTAAATCTACCCCTACCGTCTCCCAGAACTCGCCCGGCACCCGACTCTAAGATTTCAGTGATTATCAGCAGCAGGAAACATAAACAGTTAACTACACGCTCTCATATTAAACAAAATTTTAAATTGATAACCTGTCAGAAGTTTAGCTACCCATCATCACAATACTTAAGTTAGCTTTATTAAACATTAGATCTCTATCCGGGAAGTCTTTTCTTATCAATGACTTCATCACTGATCATAATTTACATGCCCTTTTTTTATCAGAAACTTGGCTAGATGAAAATAACAAAACAACTACTTGATAGAATCTACTCCTCCAAATTACAATTTCTTAAGCGAGAGCAGAAAACACAGACGAGGTGGAGGTGTTGCCACCATTTTTCACAACTCAATGAACTTTAAAAAGGTAACTCTGGGCACGTTTGATGTTTTGAATACCTAGCCACCCAGATAAATGAGCCTAACAAAGCTTTATTTCAAAGTTTATATAAACCACCTAAACTTAACTTTAACTTCTTTAATGATTTCAATGACCTTTTTTCTGTAATATGTATTGACTATGACCAACTAATCATTGTGGGGGATTTTAACATCCATACCGACAACCCCCAAGATAGACATACAAAAACATTAGATGATACTCTCCACAACTTCGGCCTGGTCCAGCATGTCAAACAACCAACACACAATAAAGGACACACTCTGGACTGACCATATCTGTATTTTCGTTGAAATTACCATCTCTGCTAAATTATCCAGCCCCAGTAAGACCACTATAAAAAAAGCGTTTTCTAGGTGACAGTTCAGTAGAAACCTTTAAACGTATTTACCCTTCCACCACATCCCCCTCATCTCCCAACTCAAACTCAGTAAATAAGCTGGTAAATGATTTCCTTGCGAAAATCTCAGACATCATGGATTCCATTGCTCCAACTAAAGTGAAAGTAGTCTCAGCTAGAAAGAAATCTCCGTGGGCAAGTAATCCACTGGTACATAGCGAAAAAATGGAGTGTCGACGAGCCGAGAGAAAATGGCGGAAAACTCGACTCCAGGTTCACTGTGAGATCTACAAAGAGAGACTGAATAGATATCAGCTAACTATAAAAGAAGCTAGGGAATCGTTCTTTTCTGAAATCATCAACAGAAACATTAATAATGCACAGACTCTATTTGCAACAGTGGAAAGACTAACTAATCCTTTAGTGAAAGTAGCCCTAGAACTAAACTCTACCAGGGCCTGCAATGAATTTGTCAGCTTTTTCACTGAAAAGATTCTAACAATTAGACGGTGAATGTGTACCTCAATATCGAACCCACAACCAGTGCCATCCCCAATGTAGGGAAAATGTCTGAATTCCACGAATTAAACCAAAACAGCCTTGAAAAAATCATTATCCAATTAAGCTCCTCCTCCTGCTGTGTTGATATCCTACCCACAGCTTTTCTAAAGAAAGTTCTTCCTGATATTGTGTCTGATCTTGTCCAAATAGTGAACTCATCCCTCCTGTCAGGTGTCTTCCCCCAGGCTTTAAAAACAGCAGTTATAAAACCACTACTAAAGAAGAAGGATCAATTCAGTTTATTTATGAATCTGGACAACACGTTAATGCAGAACTACAGGCCGATCTCTAATCTTCCATTCATCAGTAAGATTATTGAAAAAGCAGTGTTTCAGCAGTTAAATAGCTTCATAACAATGAAAAACCGTTTTGATGTTTTTCAGTCTGGTTTCCGTGCTCACCACAGCACCGAGACTGCCCTCGTCAAAGTATTCAATGACATCCACATAAATACAGACTGTGGTAGAACCACAGGGCTGGTTCTGTTTGACCTCAGTGCAGCATTTGACACTGTTGATCATGATATATTGTTGGAACGACTGGAAAGCTGGATCGGACTTTCCGGTACACTACTTGGCTGGTTTGAGTCTTACCTAAAGAACAGGGACTTCTATGTTTCAATAGGAAACTTTTCATCAGAATGAACAGAAATCACATGTGGGGTGCCCCAGGGCTCCATCCTGGGGCCCCTCTTATTTAATATCTACATGCTCCCACTAGGCAAGATTATAGCAACCAATAACATTAGCTACCATAACTATGCGGATGACACTCAGCTTTACATTACAATGTCACCAGTTGAATCTGAACCCATTCAAACCCTAAATCAATGCATTGACCAAATAAATGGTTGGATGTGCCATAACTTTCTCCAGCTGAATAGAAACAAAACTGAAGTAATTATTTTTGGACCCAAAGAGGAGCGATCAAGAGTCAGCCCACAGCTTCAGTTAATACAGCTAGAACGGGGACGACTGTGGCTCAGGTGGTAGGAATTCGTCCCGTAATCGGTGGGTTGCTGGTTCGAGGCCCCGCTCTGTCCGTCTCAGTCGTTGTGTCCTTGGGCAAGACACTTAACCCTGTTGGCTGCTGGTGGTGGAGGGCCCGGTGGCGCCTGTGTCTGGCAGCCTCGCCTCTGTCAGTGTGCCCCAGGGCAACTGTGGCTACAATGTAGTAGCTTGCCACCATCAGCGTGTGAATGTGTGCATGAATGGGTGAATGACTGAATGTAGTGAATGTAGCGCTTTGTGGTCCTCTGACTGAAAAAGCGCTATACAAATGCAGGCCATTTACCATTTAGAAACTACATGTTTCCATTACTACACCTAGGTGTAGTAATGGACTCAGACCTGAACCTCCAGGGTCACATAAAGGCAATAACAAGGTCAGCCTTCTATCACCTGAAGAACATTTCTAGGATTAAATGACTGATGTTGCAACAGGACCTCGAAAAACTCTATGCGTTTATCTTTAGCTGGATTGATCTGATTGATTACTGTAACTGCGTCCTCACGGGTCTGCCTAAAAAGTCAATCAGACAGCTGCAGCTGATCCAGAATGCTGCTGCTCGCATCCTCACTAGAACAAGGAAAGTAGAGCACATCACCCCAGTTCTAAAGTCCTTACACTGGCTCCCTGTAGCTCAGAGAATAGACTTCAAAATACTCCTACTGGTTTATAAATCACTACATGGCTTAGCACCAAAGTATGTTGAAGACCTGTTGTCACGGTACCAACCCCCAAGACCACTCAGGTCCTCCAACTCTAGCCTACTAAACATCCCTAGACTCAGAACTAAACATGGAGAAGCAGCTTTCAGTTTCTATGGTCCCCTTATCTGGAACAGACTTCCTGACGAGTGTAGAGCTGCTGAAACTCTGAACTGCTTTAAATCGAGACTAAAAACCCATTTGTTTAGAATTGCCTTCGATTAAATGATTGATGTCATATGTATGAAATGTGTTCATGCTCTCTTGCTTTATTGATCTTTCTCTTACTTTATTGTGTATCATGTGTAATGTGTGTTTCTTTTACTTTTAATTTCCATTGTTTTTTTGTTTTTGTTTTTTTAAATCACCAAATCATGTAAAGCACCTTGAATTACCCTGCTGTTGAAAGTGTGCTATACAAATAAAATTGCCTTGCCTTGCCCTGCACTCTAGGTGAATCTGTAGTTGAGTTCGGTCCTGTTTCCTGCTGCTAATTTGATGTTATCTGGGTACAATGTCACACTGATCAAATCAAGTTGGCAAAGCTGCCACCTGCTGAGGTGTGCTTCTTTTTGTGAGGTTAGTTTTTATGATAACTAAGCAAAAAAAGAAACGTCCTCTGACTTTCAGCTGTTTTTACAGTAAACGTAATGTGTGTAAATATTTGTATGAACACAAAGAGTCAACACCATAAGACATAAACTAAAAATGTTTCACAGACATGGGACTAACAGAATTAGAATAATGTGTCCTTGAATGAAGGGAGGCTCAAAATCAAAAGTACCAGTCAGTATCTGGTGTGGCCACCAGCTGCTTGAAGTACTGCAGTGCATCTCCTCCTCATGGACTGGACCAGATTTGTCAGTTCTTGCTGTGAGATGTTACCCCACTCTACCACCAAGGCACTTGCAAGTTCCTGGACATTTCTGGGGGGAATGGCCCTAGCCCTCACCCTGCGATCCAACAGGTCCCAGATGTGCTCAATGGGATTGAGATCTGGGCTCTTCGCTGGCCATGGCAGAACACTGACATTGCTGTCATGCAGAAACTCACGCACAGAACGAGCAGTATGGCTGGTGGCATTGTCCTGCTGGAGGATCATGTCCGGATGAGCATGCATAAAGGGTACCACATGAGGGAGGAAGATGTCTTCCCTGTACTGCAAGGCATTGAGATTGCCTGCAATAACAACAAGCTCAACCCGATGGTGATGTGATATACTGCCCCAGACAGTGGACAGACCCCCACCTCCAAATCGATCCCGCTCCAGGGTACAGGCCTCGGCGTAATGCTCATTCCTTCGACGATAAACACGAATCCGTCCATCATCCCTGGTGAGACAAAACCGTGACTCATCAGTGAAGAGCACTTTTTGCCACTCCTGTCTGGTCCAGCGAAGGTGGGTTTGTGCCCATAGGCGGCGTTGTTGCTGGTGATGTCTGGTAAGGACCTGCCTTACAACAGGCCTACAAGCCCTCAGTCCAGCCTCTCTCAGCCTATTGCGGACAGTCTGAGCACTGATGGAGGGATTGTGTGTTCCTGGTGTGACTCGGGCAGTTGTTGTGGCCATCCTGTGCCTGTCACGCAGGTGTGATATTTGGATGTACCGATCCTGTGCAGGTGTTGTTACACGTGGTCTTCCACTGCGAGGAAGATCAGCTGTCCTTGCTGTCTCCCTGTAGCGCTGTCTTAGGCGTCTCACAGTGCGGAACTGGCAATTTATTGCCCTAACCACATCAGCAGTCCTCATGCCTCCCTGCAGCATGCCTAATGCACGTTCACGCAGATGAGCAGGGACCCTGGGCATCTTTCTTTGGGTGTTTTTCACAGTCGGTAGACAAGTCTCTTTAGTGTCCTGCGTTTTTAGAAATGTGACTTTAAATGCCTACTTTCTGTAAGCTGTTAAGGTCTTAACGACCATTCCACAGGTGCATGTTAATTAATTGATTATGGTTAATTGAACATGCATGGAAAACATTGTTTAAACCCTTTATAATGAAGATCTGTAAAGTAATTTGGATTTTTACTACATTATTGTTAAAATACATAGTCCTGAAAAAGGGACGTTTCTTTTTTTGCTGAGTTTAGATGGCACGAGTTAGAGGTGTTCTTGTATTTCACTTGGGTAAAGTCACCCTGTGAGTAGACCCTAGACTTTTCAAAATGTATATCTCATAAGATCTAATTGGTTTCAGCATACAGACAAACATTGAGTTGCTGATCTCTGAGTTACATCTTACCTCTGAGATGAAAGTAGCCTAAATGATTTGCAAAAACCTCCTCTGCAGTTTCTTGTCCACACAATCGGAGTCCACCCTGATAAAAGATATTCCTTTTCTTTCGATAGGGGACCACATGGCCGTCATTGGATGCCTTCACATCAGACACCCGGATGATTTGTGGGAATGCCACCGGCTCCTGAGAATAAGGCTGACCCAGGTATCCCATGGAGGAACCTTCCAGTGTGGCATCTGTACAACCACAGGACAAATATTTTTTTAAATATGTGCTGCACATGAGTATGCAGAAAACATTTGGTTAACTACTGATCCCTTACCTGAGAGCCTGTTCAAAATTATGACAATCAGACAAAAAAGAGCACAGCAGAAAACACTTCTCCAGGAAGCGCTGCTCATGTTAAATCCGTGACTGGGTTTAAATCCGTGGACTCGGAAAGGGATCAACAAGACAAGTCTTTCCTCTCAAGTGATGAGAAAGCAGCTTACGAGTTTGCATAGTTCAAAATCCCCCCAGAGCCAAAATAATACAAATAATGATGAGAAAACAGACAATAGAGCCCGTCCCTGGTTCACTCTACGGCTGAAAGGTGTGTGTGTGTCACTGTGCCTAGAGTCCAGCGCCTGGCTCAGGTGAACAGGCAGATGGCCTGTGGAGAGAAGGGGATTTTTTAATTCTCTCTAATCCTGTTGCTTTTAAGCCTGTTAGAAGAGCTCGTCAAGAAGTTACTGGAGCAACACTGTGAAGGGAGGGCATACAGAGCAGGCGAAAGGGAGAATGGCAACGGAAAGGTGCAGGACACTGTAGGGGGAAGGTTATCATTGGGAATGAGAGCTGTGTGTGTGTGTGTGCGCGCGTGTGTGTAAACTGCGGGTATTTTAACATAAAGACTTATTCTGTAGGTGTGTGTGTAAACTGCTTATTCTGTAGTATATAATATCATGCTCGTTTTAACTGAGCATCATCAGTGAAAAACTAAAATCCCATGACTTGGACCAAACTCTTGTTCCATATTCTATCCTGCTTGTGTAAAACAGATGTTTCCCTTCATGGCTTTAAGTGTCTGCTATATACATGTAACTTAAAAAAAAGCAGAAAGAGAAGATAACACATAGTATGTCCATAGTATGTCCACTAAGGTCTCCAAAAAATAACTTGAGAAGTTTGAAGTTATTGATTTGCTCAAACACACAGCGTTATGTATTCAAACTCAAATATATAGCTGTACAGTAACCACTAATACTTTGGCAAATATCACCTTGTCAACAAGCTTCTAACATGAGCAAATATTTGACCATTCTTCTCGTCAATGAGTTAACTTAAATTAGGTTTTTCTGCGATGAAACTGGCTTTAAAACGAAGGTCAGGAGGTTTCAGTTGGGCTAAATTTGAATCTGTTGAGTCAATACTTTGTACTGCAAGTGTTTCAAGGGCATACAGGCATGTGCAGAGGGGGCTTGGGCTCCTACCCCTTTCCTCCATGATGCCCCAAGAGCCTTTTTTTGAACAAAAAAAAAAAGTTTATTTTTTCCAGAGCAGTCCTCACCACTGCACACCCAATCTGGGTTGGACGAAAGCGGCCACAAATGAAATGAAGTTATTGTTGTGAAGACAGGATTGGCTCATGTGGGGCTGACATGTCTACTAGCCTGATCACATCTAGATACTGACACGTTTTTCTTCTTTTTAGGGGCCTCTGTTTGACAATTGCTCCACAGAACAAGAGGAAGGGACATGCGGCACAAGTTCCAGGCTTGGGAATCGAACTTGAGACAGTTGCGTCAACCACTACAGCCTCGACATGGGGGATTGGCTGCCCTACCACTACACCATGTGACGCCCCAAATCTACCCCTTCTTAGCTCAAGCTCAGTCAGGTAAGTGATGCAGCCACCACATTTTATAGTTGTGGTACAGTTTCACCACGTTTTGAATGTAGGCTAAACAAAGCTCCGTTTTGGAGAAATGGATAAAGGAAACTACTGATGTGACTTTCTTGGCTTTCAACATGCTTGCCACTCTCCCAAAAATCGTAAATTTAGACTGCACAGCTATTAGTTATTACTTTGTAATCAACAAATGTTTCTGCCCAGTGTAAAAACGGCCAAATACAAATGCTTGTCAGTTTTTTAGATTTGAAATAAAAAGTAAAACCAGGCATCTTTTTCTTCCACTTCACTCTTGAGCACTACTTTGGTAGTCTATCACACAACAGCTTAAAACAGAATTTTGAGATTATTGCTGTCGAATGTCAGTATGAACAATTTTGCAAGACAGTATCTTTTTCCCAAGTGTTTTCATTTTCAGCTCGATCGTCCTCCAATTGAGGGACCTATAAAGTTCTGCAGCCGCAACTCCTGAAAAGAAAATACTGTGCCAAATTCGGCCATTTTGGAGAAGTCACCGGAAGTTTCTGTATAAAAACCTGTTATTCTTCAGTTTATTAGAATCAAACCTCAAAGATGTTAAGATGTTTACCTAATTCTGAGGTTTTAAGTTGCAGCAGCAGTTTTCCATAAGAGTTTCATCCTGAAAGTACTTTCTTTTTTTTTTGCCGCACAAAAAAGTTCTTAGTTGGCCATCATCAAAAAATATTTAACAAGGATGAGAAAAGACTCCTTCTGCATTTCAAGAGAAGTCTTTAATCCAGCTGGTTGATTAACAAGGAGAAAAGCACATAAAAAAGCATTGCATAAGCTGACCTGCTCTCAAAAACCAGACCTTCTACTATATAGTATTTGGTAATCAAACATCCTCAGCACACATTCCTTAGACTGTGTCTGAGTCCAACTAGACTGCATCATGCCACCCTGATAGAGCATCATTTCCAAATCACCACGTTCATTTACACATCAGTAAAACATACTGATATTTACGCATCTTAAACCTCATGGCTTCCCTTTTAAAATTTGGCCAAAAGGAATCAAATAGACCATGTGGTTACAGAAATATACAAATTTCATTACAGGCATGTTATTTTCGAGCAGATCTCTCAAAAAGAGGCCTAGGGTTTAAAAGGTTAAATGGATGTGATAACCTGTGGCACAGTTTGGGAGGATTGTCAAGTCAGAGAGAAGCTGATGGACTGTAAATACATCTGAGCATGTAACACTTGGCAGATTATTCTAGCAAATTCTGCAAACTAAACACATTTAGCTAAAGTAAGAATGAAATAAGCCAAAGTGAAAGTGTGTTTGTGTGAAAAGAGAGCTTTAAGAGAAACTTCTGAACAAAAAAGAATGTTCAGTTGACTAAACTTGGGGGGGGGGGGGGGAAGACCCACTGAACAGAATTTAAGCATCAAACATACACTTAACCACAACTGCTGGTTTCAAATGAAAATCATAGCATTTGGTTTGTTCTAAAAGGTTTTAATACACGACAGAAACCAACTGCATTCTGGGATCAGCTCCCTAATTTATTTGCACACACTTATCCTAAGAGAAAAACTCATTCTATTAGAGACGTTCTGTACTAAAAAAATAAATACAAACAAGCCTAAATAAAAAAAGAAAACCTTAAACAATTTCAGGAGATATTTCTGATGAATTTACACAGCAGTGAATGCCTGAACTGTCTCAAAGTTTAAACTTTAATATTTTGAACAATTTTTGATGGCAAGAGAAAAAAAGTTCACAATTTAGCCAACTCAATGCTAAACTCTGTACCAAAATATATATGTTTAACTCTACTGTACAAATACTGGAGCCAAGCACTAACTGGGTATATTTATGTGAAGTGAGTTTCCCATCTTTATCAGTTTATTCCAGTGGCATCACGACTGGGTTTCCTGTAGACTTGTCACAGAATGAATGTTTTGCTTTGCAGCAGAGGTACCACTGGATATGTAGCTTCCAGTCTGTGTTCTCCTCCTTGTTACAGTCCTGAAGTTTAAATCTTGCTCAGCATAGATGGAATAAAACCATAACAATGAACAGAAAATCTTTAACTGAAACAAACCACAAACAATACATGTACAGTCTAACAAACAAAAGCAAAGAAGGTTAAACTAAACGCTAATCTTCCTTCGTTAACTACATCTTAGCCATTGTCCCATTTTCACTGGTCAAACCAATAATGAAAAGCAACTTCAAACTCAATCTTAAATACAAATTTATAAAAACAAAAAAAAATTACTTAACAGCTTTTTAAAAAATTTGCAACATCTCAGGGTTTAAAAATCTTTAAGCCTTATTTGGTTGGATGTACAGGTGTTTTTTACTCTTATTTTATTTAGTTACAAACAGACTTATGGGTTTTGTTAAAGGGCTGAAATAATCATATTTAAAAGGAAAGTTTTCCAGTTTACACTGAAATAAAGTGTCTCTTGCTCAGTATGAGCAATGCTGTATATGGGCTGCAGGAATGTGATGCTTCATGTGTTTTTACTGTCCAGGTTTTGATTTCTGTAAAGGTTAAGGATCAGATTTCGGATTTCATCCCGTTTCTTCCGAACCACCTGGCGGGAGAACCACTTTTGTAGCTGCAGAGGTAAATCAAAGTGCACCACAGGGTCCTGGAGCAGAACAAAAAATCATTTAATGAGCTCATCTTAAAAAATATCCAACAACAGAATAAAGCGTATAAGATTGGCCAATAAAGTTAAGATCTTTACCTTTAAAAAACACTCAACATATTGAAGGAGGTAAAGGCCACAGTCACTGCTGTTATCCTGAAGTGGAACTTGACAATGTGAGCTTTTCATCTGATCAAGACCAAAATCCCTTGATGAGCCACGACGGACCTCCCATTCCGACTGCAAATACCTGGAGCGAACACATGGGTATCATCTCAACATACAGAAACATGTACAGAAAAACCTGGCAAACGTGTAAAAATCCTTAATCATATTCATTTTATTAACAGGATAACCTCACACTGGAAATTTCTTTTAAAAGTTGCTCAATGAGCTGGCAGTGCCCGGCAGCAAAGAAGAACCATCACACATCCTCCACTATACTAGGAAATCCATTCTTTTAATTTACACTGGACCCCTCTGGTGTGTAAATTTTAGTCCAATTTGACCATATGGTTCCAGTTAAAGTATTAATAATTTTCAACAAACTCCACCTATTCATGTCTGATTGTATGTCTGAAAAGCCTTTTTTCCCCACATGCTTCCCAGACAATTAACTGCTGGTATGGACCCTAAGAGGCCATTCTTTGCTGCAAACTTCGGTATTTGTTTACCTCCCTTACAAGCCTCCTCCCTGTGCATGAACGCCTTTCACCGCAGGTCTAAAGTGTTCAACTTACTCTCGTAAGAGTTTGCAGATCCGCTCGTGGGAAGAAAGTTTGAGGGAATCCATGATAAGAATACACGGCCTACAGAAAAAAAAAAACAACAAAAAAAAAAACATGCAAACCTGGATCAGAGTTCTCATCCAGTCAACTGTGGCTCCCTCTTGTAAATAGTATAATCCTACATATAAAAACCCAAGTCAACAGGTTCAATAAAACAAAAAGAACATAAAGCTACTTTTCTCAACTTTTCATCAAAAGAAATGTGCTTCCATCACCAAATCAGGAGCTAATCCAAGTGCTGTTATTCATCATTTATATAAAAAACATTTAAACAGGAGTGGCAAAAGCAAATGAAGTGGGTTAGCAGTGCTTAACTTTTTGTACAGTTGTGGCCAAATGTTTTGAGAATTACATAAATATTGGAAATTGGAAAAGTTGCTTGCTTTTATAATAGCAATTTGGATATACTCCAGAATGTTATGAACAGTGATCAGATGAGTTGCATAGCCCTTTGCCATGAAAATTCCACTGCGTTTCATTGCTGTCATTGAAGGACCTGAGATCATCACAGTAATCGTCTTGTTAACTCAGGTGAGAATGTTGACGAGCACAAGGCTGGAGATCATTATGTCAGGCTGATTGGGTTAGAATGGCAGACTTGACATGTTAAAAGGAGGGTGATGCTTGAAATCATTGTTCTTCCATGCCCAAAAACAGAGCCATGAATAAAGAACGGTACCAAAACACCCTCCAACAGCAACTTCTTCCAACAATCCAACAACAGTTTGGTGAAGAACAATGCATTTTCCAGCACAATGGAGCACCGTGCCATAAGGCAAAAGTGATAAGTGGCTCAGGGACCAAAACGTGGAAATTATGGGTCCGTGGCCTGGAAACTCCCCAGATCTTAATCCCATTGAGAACTTGTGGTCAGTCCTCAGGAGGCGGGTGGACAAACAAAAAACCCACTAATTCTGACAAACTCCAAGAAGTGATTATGAAAGAATCGGTTGCTATCAGTCAGGATTTGGCCCAGAAGTTGATTGAGAGCATGCCCAGTCGAATTGCAGAGGTCCTGAAAAAGAAGGGCCGACACTGCAAATACTGACTCTTTGCATAAATGCCATGTAATTGTCAATTAAAGCCTTTGAATTGTATAAAGTGCTTGTAATTATATTTCAGTACATCACAGAAACAACTGAAACAAAGATCTAAAAGTGGTTTTGCAGCAAACTTTGTGAAAACTAATATTTGTGTCATTCTCAAAACTTTTGGCCACAACTGTACAATTATTGCATAAAAATACAATTGGGAAAAAAACTAGTTGTTTAAGGCATACAAAGTGTCCACAGAAAATCTGAACTGGAATATACTATAGACATATTAAAAGTAAAAAGCAAATGATAAACTGCTCTGAGGGTTGTATGCCAAGATACTGCTGGGGCGGGAGAGAGAGAATTTTTGTAAAAAAAAAAAAAATCACCTTCTGCAAACTGTCCTTCTCAGACATGTCTTTTCTGTGCAACTCTATAGGCAAAAGAAGGAAATTACTGATTATTATCGATAATTATTACAACATTTCTGGTGAGTACAATAAAATTAGTTCTTACAACTGGACATGGTGGTGGTGGGTGTTTGGATGCTTCATCTAGACTGTTTTCTAAAACACAAAAATCAAGCAGTCTTCAGATGTTACTCATTGCATCATTATACCAAACCTACTACAAGCATGCATGCCTACCCGTCTCTGTGTCCATACTGTCACTGGGGTCTAATCTCACCAGTGTTTCTATATGATCATTAGAGCTTTTACATTCTTGGCCCTCATCTTGACCCTGAGACTCTCCCACCCAGTCGTCCAGCTGAGGCTCATCCAGTCCAGGAAAGCAAATGACGACTAAATACCAGTGAGCTCTGAACAGAGAAAGAGTAAAGGGAACAGGTTTAAGATTTTACATAAATAGCTGTAAAACACAGCTCTTCCTGAATACTGTGCTTACTCTTGGTTAACAGGCACAAACAGGAAGTCCTTGTTAAAGATGTCCACATGTCGGGTCCATGTCTTCACTCGCTGGTGCCGCCTCTGCCTCTGACAACTGAGTTCATAATAAACTGATTTTATAAAACAGCTCTTAGTTAGCAGCAACGTGTTTTAAATATATTGGTTGTCAGAGAAAAAGGTGCTTTGCATTTGATTAGACAGTAATACAACAAATACAAAAAAGGCAAAAAATGTTTAAACTTAAGAAAACAAACTTTGACTTCAGAAAATTTATTCAGCAGTGATTTCTTTTTTAACTTGGGATATATTCACACTGCAGGTCTCAAAGCTCAATTGCCATTTTAATTAAATCAGATTTTTTTGTTTGGTTGTTCACATAACAAATGTGACAGCAAACACGCTCTACTGTGTACACGATTCACGGCCCGCATGCACAGAAAAGGACGTCACAGACGTCTGTCTCGTGTCAGTGACGCACAAGACGGATCTAATGCAACATGATCGTTCAAGCTGGAATCACTTTTAAAAACATCAAATATGTATCTGGATTTAGTGCCAAAAAAACGTGACGTGGGTCAGATTTTGAAAAGAGTCTAAAATCTGACTTGTACTGTTCAAAGTGTAAAAAAAACATGGGTTGCATGTGGACAAAAAGAAGTCAGTTGATGCGCTTTTGCCTGCAGTGTGAATGTAGCCTTATTAGCACATCTTCCGTTAAAAGTTTGGAAACCTTATTTGCCAATAGGACATCACTGGTCTTTTCATTTAACTTTTCCACAAGGTTGGAGCTTAAAGAGAGGGATCTTTAACCATTCCTCTAGATCACTGAGTCCCAAACTATTTCTGCTGCCCCCCCCCCCCCCCCTTTGATTTATAGAAAAATATGAGCCTGCTGTGATGTCACTTTATCTGCCAGGTGGAGGTGTGAGTCCTTTCCCTGCATCACTGAATTTGGTTCATTGAACATTGCATTCAGAAATATGCCACAATATGAAAGTTTCGTTAAAAACTTGTTACAGTAAAATTTGTGGCCAAGATCACCGCTCTCTCCCTTCAAAAACATGCAAATCTCATCACGCAGACCCTGGACAGCACCTTTCCACCATGAGTAATCGGGACTCACTGTGAAACAGAGCGGCTGTCTGAGCCCAATTTCTCGCACAGTACCGCAAAAATTGGAGCTTTATATTCATCCATTTTTATTTCATCCATTCATATCCCTCCCCCTGCAATGACTCTCCACCCCCCACTTTGGGAACCATTGCTCTCGATCATTTAAAGTCCACTCTCATGCCCTCTTCATCTAACCTCACACGTTTTCTGCCGGATGTCTGGGAACTGAGATGGCAATGGAAGAGGGTTGCTTTTGTGTCTGGTGAAACATTTGAGTTGATTTGGTATAACGTCTTGCCTCATTTTCTAAAGGACCTGGAAGTAGGACATTGTTGGTTTTCTGGCCGCGGCCACCGCATTTTTATTTGAAATGAACGGATCAGGACAGAAATGCCGGACCATAACATCCCAGATCCTCTATTATACTTAACAGCGGGTATGACGTTTTTCCACAAATGCACATCTTGCATTATCAAGTCCCCAGAAGAAACAGGAAGTTGTGGATTATTAATTAAAAGTTCTTAGACAATCTAAACAATTTGAATAAAAGATATTCCTTAAAATGCTCCAGTTACATTTATTTCTAGAAATTGCTGGGCATTCAGAAAGCTGGACAACCACTGACTTTCTTAAAAACAAATACTTATTAAGGAGTTTATAGGAAATGTTTTCTGGTAGATACCAAAATCTTGTAAAA